>QJPP01002586.1:0-344229 GCA_003996215.1 Jaltomata sinuosa | reverse complement strand
ATAATTTTACTTTCTTTTACCCAAGAACATTCACAAGTTAAATCAAACCATTTCCAAATTATTTCCATCAAAAACGGTCCCCCGGGGCCATGTAAGGTTTAGAAAATAGTGTCAGTAGTCCCGAAGCCCAAACCGTAGTAAAACATGGATAAAACCTCTTTATATGCATGGAAATGGTAAGATCAAACACAATAGCAGCCCAGCAACTCACAATCAACCTATCGACCTTGCACAGGCCCACAGCTACTCAACAAGCATAACCAGCCTAGAAGGATAATTCTATGCCCGGGACTCGCGGACATTCCCAAAATCCCACCTTCTATGTTCCAGAGTCAACAAGGCCTCGCAGGACCACAAGGTAAATAAAATATATCGGCAAATACTACAAGCAACGGAGGAACAAAAGTAGGCGATCATGAATAAAGCGGTCGAGGTCTGTGGTACCAACCTAATAAACCAACCCAAGGATGCCCATTAATACAATTTTTTTTATATATACGGAGTCTAGGGAAAATAAACCGTAACCTACCTGTCGTCCGATGACAAGCTGCTAGAACAACGATGTCCAAGCTCGAACCACTCCAAGAAAATCCAAAACTAAATCGGAATCGGAATCAGATTTGGGATGGAACAACTTGACGTAGATAATTGATTTTCTTTTCGATGTTCCCGTACTACACCGCTTGGATAACCCACAAATTCTCTCTTACACAATATATAACAACAGTGTTGTAGCAGCTATGTAGCTTAATAAGTTGTTGAGAGGAATGTAAATGCTTAGTGAATATATTCACTAATTACTTACACAATATCAATCAATATAAGTTAGGCAACAATTTGTTAAAGATGCTGCCAGCACCAAATGCCACCACTTAGTGATTTACTAGGTGGCCCTCTTCCTCCACTTCCACGTGGAAGTGGAGGTGCCAACTCATAAGTCAATTTTATCCCGTTATGTAAATATTCGGGTATTGCATAAATTCGTGGTATAATAAATATAATTTTTGGATATACCACAATCCTTAGAAAATTATTCCGAATAAAACCTACTATATTATAATAATAATTTCCAACATAACTAAATTTACTATCTCCGTTAAAATATTATGGAGTATAAAAACTTTATAAAATAAATACGTATACACTTATATCGTATCAAATATATTTTTCATAAACCTTTAAAATATTTTGAAAAGGCAATAATAATATAATATAACTTCCTACCACCTTCGACTTTTAAATAAAATACTTTCAAATACGCACGATTTCGATACTCAAGAATTCTCTCGGGATCCTCCCTTATTTTTTATAACTGTTTCGGAACTGAAATGGCATCTTAAAACGTGACGTCGAGGCTTAAATCGAGTTTAACCCGACCCGGTTCGCGACCCGGTTCGCAACCCGTTTTCTGCCAGACAGTCCGCGGTAAAACAATCATAACTCTTTACTCCGAGATAAGTTGGACGTGAGGTTTTGTGCGTTGGAAACTAGACTCGTAGACCTTTGATTTGATATTTCGGGGGACTTCTAACTCTTTTTATATTGGGAGAAAAGCCCTGATACATTTGACCCAAAGTTCAGAAAATTTGTTAAAGGTCTTACGATATCCTTTGTCGATTTTCTTGACTTCAAAACTTAAACGTGGAAATGACCGGAAGGGTCATTACAAATTTGCATATCAAGAATGACCTAGACTATTAAAAATATTTCATAAGATCAAAATTAGGTGTAGAGCATACTTTGACCATAATTTGAGGTGTAAGTGTGACCTATAATCAAGACAAGTTCAAAAGGTTTTATGAAAGCACAATATACACATCTATCTCTGGTGCGAGAAAAGAATGTCTAAGTCAAAAGTCTCATTCTTATTGTATGTCCAATACACTCATACTCAATGTTATGTATTTCAGACTAAATAAAATTTATACACAATGATATGTCATTCATGCTTTATGAATTCAGGTCCAATTATCAATGTACTCATGTTATGTTAACGTCTCATATCCAGATATTTCACATGACTCGTACCTAAAATTTCTTTTTTTCACATATTTGAAAATTTCTTGTGAGAATAATGTCTATGATGATGAACAAAGAAGAAAGTAAGTTTTGAGAGGATTCCATCTCTTATGCTTTAAGAGGCCAATAATAGCAATATCCATGTTACTTATGTATTTCTTCATGTTTGTGAACTCATTTCCTATGTCATTCCCTCCATGTTTAAATAAACCCTTGATATATTACGTCTATGCTAAGTCTTATACCTCTCATAACTCCTAAATTTATCTTTTGTAAAATATTATGAAGATTCTTATGAGGATGATGTCCATGATAATGAACGATTGTTCAAGAAGGGGGAGGGACATTTTATGGTTATTATGTATTCTTCAATCCATGACCATCATTTGAGGATGAATGATTTCAAGGGACATATATTATAATAATTAAACTTTCAAGCTAAAATTTGAACCATTCTACGTATGTAGTTAGATCTGAACCTGGCGAATTTGATTGTACCTAGGTATAAAGGTCGTGTCTTAAGTGTGGAAAGTGCTTTGGATATGAATTAAAGATATAAGCAATCTCTAGTACAAAGTTAAGTTAAAATCTTCTCAATCGATTATGTATAAATTTTTACTAGCGTTAACTTCAAACTAGAATTTCTGCTAGAATATGAAGAGTTACTTGGCTCAATACCTACAAAATTAAATAATTTTGAGTCTAGTTTCCAACGTCATTAACCCTCATCAATCCAACTTCTGAGTAATATGATCGTTTTACTAAAAGGATGCAGTGCAGTGGACTATAGCAGTATGCGACTGCATTTTGCAAAATGTTGGCCACTTTTCTGCGATGGATGTGCGTTTGAAATGCTACATCATTCAAAACATATATGGGCCTGAGGGGAATTCCTTAAAAGGTCATTTTCTCTGAATTTTTTTATTCTTCTTTCTTTTTTCCAAGCCCTAAATTGGTTTTCTCTCCTCTCCTCATCCTCCAACACCAAGGTATATTTCTCCCATGTATTTTAAAGTATTCATAATTATTTTTAATCATTAATTATTAATTTCTAATAAGATTCTACATCACAATTCTAGAGTTTTCAAGAAAACTCACCTAAAAAATTCAAGAAAGGTATTTGTGGTCCTTCTCCTTTCAAGATCAGTTTTTTCTTGAGCAATTGGAGCAATTAAGGCATGTAATACTATTCTTCCTTATGTTCTTCATATGAATTTTATTCCCTTAATTTTTGAATGATTTTCATGAACAAGCTAGGGTTAGAGTAAAACCCTTGTAACATTAAATCTCTTTGATTTTCTATGAAAACTTTATGAATTCTCTTCTCAAGTATCCTAACCCTATGATAATCTTTAGTCTATGTGATTTCTATGAATTTTCTATAAGAACTTATGAATTTTTATGAATACTATGTAACCTTCATGCTAAACACCAAGTCATTATGTTCTTCCTTTAGCCTTGATGGGATTTCATGAATCCTCCATGAATGTAGTAGAAACTTTAGGATTTATCCCATTTCATGTTTATAAATGCATTTCATGTTTATGAATTCATCTCATTTATATGAATCTATTTCAGATTTATAAAATTTGTCTCATATTTTTGAAATCTATTTCATATTTATGAAACCTATTTCAGGAATACTTACATGTTCAACTTATGAATTTTGATATGATTTTGAAAAGAATGTTTTCTTATTTGAATGACCTAGAATCAGTATTTTTCATATGATATTAGAGCTAAGGATTCACAAGCATGATTTTCTTATGAATTAGAGAGCAAAGGCTTACATACCTGATTTTCTTAAGAAATAGAGCGCAAGGCTCCAGAACATGATTTTCAGCTTATGTTAAAAGATTACACTATGAGCATATAATATATTTTGGGAGGACTATTGTGACCGATAAGGGTGTGACTTCAAATATTGCATGTCCCAAAATTACGTGTGCCTGCATAGAATAGGATCGTGCCGTTGGTAGTGGGTGACTCCTTCATGTGCCCCTATTAAGGTTTTATATGCATGCTCTCATGTCATGTTACGCCATGGCAAGGCATAGATGGCTCCCCAATCGAGCCAGAGTTTGGGCCTCATGCGCTCACATGGTGTATGTCGGTTGTAAAAAACTCTCCAGTAGAAAATTTATACTTCCTCCATTTCAATTTATTTGACTTACTTTTTTTAGTCCTTTTCAAAAAGAATGACTCTGTCCCTTTTTAGCAATTTTTTAGTTTTAATTTTCTACATGACATGTTTAAGACCACAAGATTAAAGGGTATTTTAATACATTTAATATATCTTTAGTTTAAGACCATATGATTCAAAAGTCTTTTTTATTTTCTTAAACTCCATGCCAAGTCAAAATAGGTCAATCAATTTGAAATAGAGGGAGTATATTTTTAAGAAAATATAATTTTTAGCACAAGGCCACCGCTTTAAGAATTTTTACAAGGATTTATATTCAGTTTCCTTATAATTTCATACATTCAACTTACTTTATGATTCAGCTACTCAATTCATACTATGTTTCAGCTAAGGGTGTTCACGGTTTAGATAAAAACTGATCCAAACCAAAAAATTAAACTTAACCAATTAAATAAATTAATTTTTATTTGATTTTGATTTGGTTTGGATTTAAATTTTAAAAAATCTATAATATTTGGTTTGACTTGATTTTTTTAAAAATAAACCTAATAAAAAATCAAATCGATAAATTATATACACAAATTTTATAATTATACATATAGAATATATTATGTCTTATGAATAATTTTAAATATTTTGTATACTTTTTCATGAAAATTTTATTTTATCTCTAATAAGATAATGAACTTTACACCTTAATCTCATTTATTAAAAGAAAATCATGAATCCAAACTCATTGTTTCAACGAAACAACTATGAAATTTATCTATATATATTTTTTATATTTTTTATCAACGTTATTCAATAGATTAGAACTTATAGATCTTTAGATATTTTCTCCATAATCAAAAAAAATAATAGTCACCACAAAAAAGATTAATGACGGATTATAAGTTAAAAAAATAATGAAAAATTCTTTTCTAATTGTCAAAAAAGAAAAAATAAAAGATAGAAACATCATTATATTTCTTAAACACCAAAAAATTAAAAAAATCGATCCAAATCGAATCAAAATGATGGATAAAAATTTATTTGATTTGGTTTGATTTTAATAATTAAAAAATCAATTAAATTAGTTTGACTTGGTTTTACCCCAAAACCCATTCAAATCGAACCATGAACACCCCTAGTTTCAGCTATACTTTTTACATCTAGTTTACTCATAATTTAAATATTCAGTTTATCCTATGATTCAATGTTCAGTTTCATTATGATTCAGATAATCATAATATTTTATATCTCAGTATTAAAATTATTTCATGATCTTGGTACATATCATATTCATGTTTCATTTATTCAACTATATCAAAAAACATATTATTTCATTAAGCTATTTTACATACAATACATTTTATGTATTTACGTCATTTGGTATTGCATCATTTTATGATGCAGATTCAGGCACTCAGATTCGCGGTCGAGCACTTCAGTAGGTTCTATCTCCCCATCTTTGCTTGAGCCCTCTCTACTTTCATAGGACTTAGTTTACAAATTTGTTTAGTAGTTCACGTTTGTTAGATAAAGGTAGATCGGGGACCTTATCTCGATAATCAACAGTCAAATTCAGTTTAGAGGCTTCATAAATAGATAGACAATCAGTCAGTTAGGTCAAGTCATGTTTTCAAATTTTATATTGACTCATATGTCATTTTCTAAAGTATGTTTATGAATAAAGATTCATTCTTTTAAATGTTCTTTTTTTCCTCTTATGTTAGTTGTATGCTCATGTATCATGCCATGTTATGGGTATGCTCGGGTCAGTAGTGACATTGAATGTCGATCTCGTCTAGAGTGTACGCTCAAAACGTGACAACTTCGATTATTAAATTAAACTTTAATTACTTTAGCATTTTTTTCTTTTGATAAATGTTAAAGATATATATAATTTTAATTGAATAAAGTTATAGATAAGGATATTTGCATCATCACAACCTAACACTAGTTTATAAATATATAGATATTTATGGTCTACAGTGATTGTTAATATTTTACAATTGACTATTTGATCAAATAATTAATTTTTTTAAAAAATTGTCTATTTTAAATTAAAAAAATAGTGAAAGCAAAGATTTTTAGAACATTGCAATAAAATTCTCCCTAATACCAATTTTTATTACCATTATCTAATCGCAAATTTTGGATGCATTTTTAATTTTTTATTTCTTTTTACGCTTCTAGTTAAGTATTTTAATTAGGGAAGATTTTTTTTGAATATAACAATATTTCCTTATTTGCTTATGTTTAAAATGAGCAAATATTCACTTGTCAAGAAATACAATAGCCTTACATAAATATGTTGATTATGCTACTCGCAAAATAAAATTCTCGCCTATATTGTCTGTCCATATTTAGATTATGATACTATTCTCTTCAGATAAGCTTTTAGTTCAAAAAATAACATCACCTGCAGAATATATAGATAGAAACCTTTGCTAAGACAATATGCATTCAACCACACTAAAAGATGTAAAAAAGCTCCAAATACAAACTTATAATTGGACAAAACAGAATAGAACCGATCGAGCCAAAACAGAGAAGAAAATTAAACTAGTGATCAATGGTCCAAACATAAACAGCATGCAACAATTACTGCCTTGTATTGGTGTCTGTCAAGTTGTTATTTGGTGGATAAGTAGGCTGAACTCTACCATTATCTCTTGAAGGGATTTTGAAATTTTCTTCTTCATTTGGTATGCACTTGGAGCATAGGATCCAGAGCTCAAACTTGTTGCATAAGAATTTGAACCAGGATACAATTTCAAACACTAGAAAAATGAAACCCAGGCAGCCAACTATTCCGAAATAAGCCGGTAGCCAGTAGGTGTCGTTCAGATTCATTATCTTTATCCCTTTCAATATGTTGATACAACTCACGACTAGTAATGAATACCCAACAACATGATGGAACATGTTCCTATACATGCGAAATTCATCGCGATCGCCTGGTTTAAATTTGAAAAACAGCATCTGCATGTGTGTGGTATATTAAACCAAATCAGAAGATAATTTGTTCTCATACTTGCACCTCTTTAATTATATTCATTCAAGTTTACATAAAGTTAATTATTAATCCTTTTACATAATCAGGTTAAAGGTGGCCAACAGCAATATGTGACTATCTATAGTAATTCTAATCTGATAAATTAGAAAATATAATAAATAACCTGCTATGACCAATTAAAATACACTAACAATATAGAATTTCTTCACGTTGTCAATAAATTTGCATAAGTATTTAAATACCTACACACACGTATAACTTCGTATACATTTAGAGCATAAAATCTTACGATTTCCCACTCCCTTGTGTATTATCTACTTTTGCCGAATACGCATAGGAAAATAGAAGATAATTTTTCCTTGCAAAAAACAGTAACTTGTATGTAAAACTTTTCATACTTCTACTGTACATAGTAGTATCCAAATATAAAAGGAAAATTTGTTCTTTTACTCCCTAAAATAGTGATGAAACTTGTTTTATTTTATCTTTTGTGATATATCATAATACGCAAATTTAGCCTTTAATCAATTGACATGTGCACTTGCGTCCTGTTTTACTTGTGGATTTTCACAAATCTAATAAATTATTAACTGTAGAACCAATTATATAATATTGTGTTAATAAGTTTAAATTATAATATTACTTTATATTTGAGGGTTAATATGTTTGACATACTTTCCTTTTTAGCCGTTTAAAAAAGAATGATTCTTTACCTCTTTAACAACTCTTTAGTTCCAACTTTTCATCTGACATGCTTAAGACCACAAGATTAAATGATATTTTGGTACATTTAACATATCTTTGATATAAAATCACAAGATTCAATTTTATTTTTTTTCTAAAACTCTCTCTCTGTGTGTGTGTATATATATATATACTAGATGCAAAATTCCGTGTCAGCACGGGTCCAAAATATATTTTACTTTGGGAAAAGGACACCCCATGGCCATTCGGCCATATTATTTCCACCAAAATGGCCATTTTCAAAGTTATGCCATGGGGTAGCCACTCGGTCAAACTATTTCCAATATGTAGTCATTGGGTATAAATGTGTATAACAACTGTATAATTATTGTATTGAATATGTATATGTATAATATTTCTATAGAAAATGTATAAGATGTGTATCAAAACTGTGTAATTATTGTATAAAATATGTATCAGTATCAGATTTCCTAGTCATCTCTTCTTTTTGTCCTGGTCTGAGGAGAAATTACCAAACGTCTAGCATTCCCTCACGCTTGGCGCCAATGAGATTTTTATTTGAGAGAAAAAAGAAGACTATGCCTTCGCCATATGAATACTAAGTCCCACCTTTGAAATACTTTGGTAATGCTCCCAAATTCAGGCTATTCAGGAAGAATCGCAGTAAATAATTTTTTTATAATTATTGTATATAATATGTGTTTTGAATATGATATGTGTAGAAATTATATCATTGTTGTATAAAATGTGTATAGAAACTGTATAATTGTTGTATAGAATATGCATATGTATAAGATGTGTACAAAAACTGTATTATTGTTATAAAAATTACGTATATGTATCATTATTCTATAAATATGCATAAAAATATATAATTATTGTATAGAATATGTATCTGCATAAAATATATATAAAAATTGTATTGTTGTTGTTGAAAAAATATATATGTATCATTGTTTGTATAAAACATATTTTTTTTAACAAATAAAAATACACTCTTTTTGTATTTGATTGATAAAAAAGGGAATAGTAATTACTGTGTTGTAAATTTGTATTTGATTATTAAAAAATAAAACAACAAATTTTATGTAATTTTCTTTTTGGTAGAATTAAAAAAAAATAGGAGAGCTATTTTTATCAAAAATAAATAAATAAAGTAGCGGAAGAAAAAGAGCGGCAACAACGGCAAAAAAAATGTCGGAAAAAAAGAAAAAAAAAAGAAAAAGGACTCAGCCGCCAAAAGTCAACAAATCTCGATCAATAATGGCGGCTCCAACTAGAAAATGGCTAAAAAGTGAGATTTTAATTCCTTGGCTATTTTGGTGGAGTTGTTTTGGCCGACAGGCCATTCTTGTCCATTCCCCTATTACTTTCTCTATTCTTATTTATGTGGCACGATAAAATTTGGAGAGTCAATCCAATTTTTATATGATTTTAAAATATTTAAGTTATTAATTATTATGATTTATAATGCTTTTCACATAATTTTCAGATAATATATATTATTATCCCTATCCCAATTTATGTGGCGCCAATAAAAATGTGGAGAGTCAACCAAATTTTTTATATATCTTTTAAATATACTAAGTCGTTTATTATTGTGATTTATAATAATTTTTACGTTATTTCTAAATAATATACTCGATATCTCAATTTATGTGGCACTGATAGAATTTCGAGAACAATCAAATTTTTTATGCCTTTTAAATATTTAAAAATGTTAATATTATAATTTATAATATTTCTTACGTCATTTTTAAATAATATATGTTCATCTGTCCCAATTTATGTGGCACTGATATAATTTCGAGAGTCAACCAAATTTTTATACTTCTTTTTAATATTTTAAGTTGTTAATTATTGTAATTTATAGTACTTTTTACGTAATTTTCAAATATATAACTGATTAAAAAGAAAAATAAAATAAATTAATTAAAATGGAGAAAGTACGTAAAAATAACAGAAATACCCTTACTATATAGAAGAATGACGGGAAGCACACACGTCGACGAAGAGGTGTGTGCTTCACTCACACTTACTACATATATATATATATATATTCCCCCATTTTGATTTGTTTGTTTTACTCTTTTTTTGAATTCGTTTAAAAAAATTGTCTTTTTTAATTTTTTACAAGTCTTTAATTTCAATTTTCCATATGACATATTTAAGACCACGAAATAAAAAGGCATTTTGATACATTCTATATATATATATACATACATACATACTTGTAGAGAGAGTGTATCTTACTTGTAGGGTGGCAAAAGTGAAGATGAAGATGCCAAAAGTTGCATGTTTGGGAAAGGAGTAATATTTGGATGCTTTGCCAAGCCATATTCCGACAGCCCAGCCCGTTGATCCCACAATGTATCCAACTGTCTGGCATGAAATATGATATTTTTTCCAATTCAACAAAGGTAATGGAAACTCTCTGAAATTCCTTGCTATGATCACACCAATAGGAAGCAATGTACCCCACCCAATAATATTTAATATCCCATGAACCTGCACATTAATTCTCACTTCATCATCATGCAACAAAAATATCACCACTTCTTTATGTTGACGTCAATTATATACAGATGTACATCGAGTATGTGCAATTGTCGTTTGTACAAAAAATAAAAATAAATTATTATGTATCTCACAAGCGTCACATAAAATGGAACATAGAGAGTATCAAATCATACAAGAACTAAGCCTTTTATTTTTAAATTTCTTCTTCTTTAATTGTGCAAATACTTCGTTGACCAATATAACAAAATTGTTTTCCAATCAGAAAAAAAAAACTAAAGAAACTTATTATGTGTCTTACTGAATTGATATTAATTGTGTGAGGCTTTTTTTTTGTCACACAAAAAAGTGGGTTCAAACCTTACACTTTTGGGTCCACTTTTGGTGACACAAAAATTAAGAAGCCATAATAAGAAATTTCAAAACGAAACACATTTCTTAGAGCTCGTATAGTACGAAGGATGAGCTAGACAAGAATATCTCATGAAATTAGTATATATATATATATATATATATATATATATATATATATATATATATATATATATATATATATAGAGAGAGAGAGAGAGAGAGAGAGAGATAATCCCATCATTTTAATACATTCTATGAAATGTTATCATTTATCTCATGCATCAACCATACGCGGGATAAAATAATCTCGCATTTTATCCCTGAGATTGCTATCTCATCCTGCATACCAAATGAGTAGTTAGGGTATGTTTGGTATGGTGGAAAATATTTTTCAATTTTTTCATGTTCGGTTGGTCAAAATTTTCAGAAAATATTTTCTCTAGAAAAATAAGTTGTTTAAAAATACGAAAAATGACTTTCCTGATGGAAGTAGGGGAAAAAAGTTTACAAATAGTATTTCATATTGATTGTGTCTTCTCACCCTCCAATACACCTCATCTTCACCCCTAATCCCATATCTGTCATCCCCACACCCGGCCCCTATCCCTCACCCTCATCTCCTATAGTATTTATCTAGATTATATACAAATATTTTATAATAATATTTTTTTCTTACATATCAAACACAAGAAATAAATAACTCACTTATTTTTCAAGAAATCATTTCCCTTCCTACCAAACACACCCTTAGTGTATCTAGAAGAATTTCATGGAAAAGATAGCATAAAATAGTGGGTGTGCGCATTCTATAGATATATGGCTAAGTGTTATTTCTTTCAATTTACTTGTTTTACTTTTCTTTTTAGTTCGTTTAAAAAAGAATATTTTTTTTTAATTTGACAATTTTTTAATTTTAACATTCCAAATGACATGTTTAAAATCACAAGATATTTTTTTTGGGAACTATGAAAATTTTAGTACATCATGCATATTTATAGTTAACAATCTAAAAATTTAATTTAATTTTATTTTCTTAAATTTTGTATTCAGTCAACCTAAGAAAAACTACACAAATTGAAGCGTTTGGAGTAAATGCGCAAAAGAAATTGTTTATCCTTACTCGGAAGTAATAGAAGCGTGACTTACTTGTCTTATTCGGCAAGATGTATGAACTCTATTGCCTCGACCTTTGCCGGTCCTTAAGTTAATTGTTTCAGTGCTATCATAATTCCTGAGGCCTTTAGGATGCATCATTGGTTCCTTCCCTACTGCCACATTAATTCCAACTTGCCACACATGATTTAACCTCAACACATCATATTTCGTTGGAAGAATAATAGTTGCTTGTATGACATGATACTCAAGGTTACTAATGTAACTGAAATTGAAATTGCTTATGTTCAAGTCAATGGGAGAAGGCAATAGTTGACAACCTATCTTGGTATAGCTGGTGATGTTGTATGTATCCCTAAGTAATTCTCTATTCATTTTCTTGATACCTATGAGAGCTTGTGTCCCAACCATTCTAGCTTCTTGACCAGGGTTCAAACCCCATGCTAGCCATCCTGTTGCCTCTTCTAACTTGGCTCCCACCATTATGTCAAGTCTTCGAGACTTTTCGCGTAGACACATGGCTATTTCAACTCCATTGCTTTCTACATATCGCTTGCAAAATGTTATATTAATTAGATTTCTCTGCTTCGCCTCTGACAAGAATTCCTCACTACAATGATGAGCTTGAATATTTGTAAACGAAAATACCGATAGAAACAAGAAAACGACTACAAATATCAAAGAGCAAGCTGGTGGTGACATTTCTATCATATTGTTTATTTTTGGGTGTATACCTACTTTAAGTGTATATATATATATATATATATCAAGGAAACAAATTTCCATGGTGTGAGAAGGTGGAGTTGAAAGGAAGTAATGGATATATTCTCTTTTCTTTTGTCATTTTTCATTTAAGCTAAGGGATGAAAGGTTATTTAACCATTACAATTCCATTTCTCACACTTTTACTTCTTTTTCGTGGCCTTTCTTGCTCACAGCGCTATGAACAAAGTGAGATGCCTCACTTCTAGTTTTTGTATGTTAATGATTCAGAGGGAATAATTAATGTGTATCACGATATAAGGGAAGGAGTACATATATATCAAGGCACAAACATTACTTCCTATACAAGTAAGTTGTTTAAGAAAAATAGACTGGAAATTTTGAACATCAAATTTTGGAGAATGCAAAAATGCATAAGGGTGTTTGGATTGGTTTTTTTTAAGTGACTTAAAAGCTAAAAGCTAAAAGCCAAAAGTAGGTACCAACCAACTTTTGGCTTTTAGCTTCTTTTTTTTTTGTACTTTTATATCTAAAGTAAAATGTTTTTAAGCACTTTTTGTCTTTGCCAAACATCTTCAAATACAAAAAAGTGTTTAAAAGCCAAAAACACTTAAAAATAAGTCAACTCAAACATCCTCAAGGTCTCGTCTGCAGTACGCCCCAAATCTGAAGGAGAAAGTGACCGGCATTCGATACACTTTCAGTTATATCAAACGAACCAGAGACATATATATCTTACATGCATGTAACATTTCATAAATCATTCAAAATTTGATATTAAGTTGAACATATGGCTCACATGGCCAATATCATTAACTAAAAATAATACTTCCTTCGTCTCAGTTTATATGACTCATTTTTCTTTTTAGTCAGTCCCAAAAAGAATGATACATATCTATATTTAGTAATAGTTTAACTTTAAAATGTCTATTTTACCCTTAATGAAATGATTTGTACCTACATAAATAACTATGACTTATTTTAAACCAGAAATTTCAAAATCTTTATTTTTTTCTTAAATTTTGTGTCAAGTCAAACTAACTCACATAAATTGGAATGGAGAGAGTATATATATATATAGTGCCTAATTATACATAAACATAACAAGTCATAAATGTTTCATGTATATAACTACATCCACTACTAAAAATAACAGGAAAACCCACCACAGAAAACCGATCACAAATTCGTAGTTGGTAATTTTCGACCAAATGTGGTCGATTTTAATGAGATTTTTTTTTAATTTTAAGAACAAACCCGACCTAATATGGTCGATTTTCTTAAAAGAAAATAGCGGGAAAATTGTATTCCAACCTTGAAAGGTCAAAATATTTCCCGGAAAAAATATAATTAATAAAACCGACCACATTTAGTCGGTTATAGTTAAAAAAAATAAAAATATATAATATATATTATTTTAAAATTTATAATATAAATATAAATATAATTTTATTATTTACTATATAATATATAATTTTATTATTGAAAAAACCGTCCTCTTGTGGATGGTTTTGTTATATAATGTATGATATGTAATTTTATTATTGGAAAAATCATCCACTTGTAGACGGTTTGATTATATAATATATAATATAAATTTTATTATATAATATATAATTTTATTATTAAAAAAACCGTCCACTGGTGGACGGTTTTGTCTCCATTAAAAAATAATTTTTTAATTAATTATTACCGACCACAGTTGGTCAGTTTGTTTTTATATATTTTGATAAAATCCACCTCGTGAGGTCAGTTTTTATATATATATATATATAATTTTTTTTATATATATTAGTATTATTTATTAACATAACAATAATATGAAATACGTTGTATTACGTACATATACGATTGTTGAGTAACTTAATTAACCAAATCTTATATATTAATGGTCTGTTGTCTTGAATATATATTTTGTCTAGTGATGTGTGTGTGTATATATATATATATATAATTGTTTTTTTAATATATATTAGTATTATTTATTAACATAACAATAATATAAAATACGTTGTATTACGTACATATACGATTGTTGAGTAACTTAATTAACCAAATCCTATATATTAATGGTCTGTTGTCTTGAATATATATTTTTTCTAGTGATGTACGTATATAGTACGTATTCAAAATCTAATTAATCGATCGATAATCATCCAAGTAGTATAAAATATGTTGTATTACGTACATATGAGGTAATATACGATCGTTGAGTAATGTAATTAACCAAGTCTTAATGGTCCGTCGTCTTGAATATATATGTCTCGTCTAGTAATGTATGTATATAGTACATATCAAAAGCTAATTAATTAATCGATCGATAATCTATATCCAAGTATGATAGAATACGTTGTATTACATACATATGAGGTAATATATATATGATCGTTGAGAAATATAATTAATCAAGTCCTATATATTATAATGGTCCGTCATTTTGAATATGTAACGACCGGGTCCGTTATTACGGGTAATCCATCCGTGCCAAGTTTTAGGGTTAGAAAACTCCGGGTTTGGGAGTTTGAAATTCGGGGCTAGGCTCGCCTCGGCCGAATTTGGAGCGAGGTATAGTCTAGAGAAATCCGGGTAAGTATTAGGTGAGATGTCTTGATTTGAGCTAATTTACCATGTAGCCAAGACATAAAAGAGTTCGGGGGACTTTTCAGAATTGAATTTGGGTAACTAGAACTCCCGGAATCGAGGTTGACGTGAAGGGGTTGTTTTGGATCATCGGGGGAAGCAAGTGTGTTGTAAAATGGACCAATTTTGAAGAATTCCCGACATTTTGTCTGTGACGAGTGCCACGGCTCTGCCATAGCGACCTCCGTTATAGCGGAAGTCAAGGCAGTCAACCTCCGCCATAGCGGTTGACTCCGCTACGGCGGTACCGCTATAGCGGAAGCCTTCCGCTATAGCGGAGTGCGACGGTATTTAATGCAGAAACTTCCCCAAAACAGTTCAGTTTTCTGCAAGTCATTTGGGAAAAGAACTAGGGCAATTTCAGGCATTTTTCCTCATTCTTCATCGCTTTTCTTCCCTAAAGTAAGGCTTTTACTCCCCGAACTCCGTATTACTTTTTCTATGCGATAGAATTGCTAGGGGTGGACTTGGGGAGAGGTTTGGAATGACTTAGGGATGATAGAATTCGAGGATAAAGGGGGATTCTAGGGGTGGAAGTTCTTGGGTATTGTTAAATTTACTGTTTATTGATCATGTGACCTTAATTTCCTAATTTTATCCATAAAAATGGTAGAACTAGGTGAATTAACGGTGGAAAAGCCCGAAAAGAGGGTGGAATGATCATGGGTGGCCTGGAGTTTAGGAGTTTCCGTAATCCGGGTAAACTGTTGGCCATAAGGATTAATTCTTGGTTATTGTGTATTGTATTAGACCAAGAACCGGCAAGAACTTCGGAAAATGGGAAAGCTCCGGTTGAGTAGAGCTTGGATAATTTCGAGGTAGGTGATGGTTTGATTCCTGTATGCTTGTGTGTTTTGTGTACTCTTATCTAAGTAACTGTATGAGATACATTGCTTAGGGGATGATTATGAATGTCTAATAGTCCTGTTATCAGTCTGGTAAATTGAACTGTGTATTTTGCTTATTGGTTTTACAAGTTGATTGTTCATTGTTGTGACTATGAATTGTTGACATTCGGTTGGCTGGGGTACCACCCCTGGTACGGGAATATACTAACGGTTGGCTCGGGTACCACACCTGGTACGAATATACTAATGGTTGGCTTGGGTACCACGCCTGGTATGGAAATACTAACGGTTGGCTCGGGTACTACGCCTGGTACGTATTTACTTTAATGCATTATTGCATTGATATTATTGCATTGTGTTGCTTGTTATTGGTTCCATGAGTGGACCGGATTGTGTTATTGAGTTGTGAGATCTGCTTATGGTCCTTGAAGGGCCGGGAATCCTGTTTATTTGGTTGGTTTGGTCTTGGTGTAGATCGGGATGAATGGTTAATACTTGGTGTCATTAGAAGGATCCCAGGGTGGGTCCGAGATATATATATATATATATATATATATATATAAGAGGTGGTTATTTACATTATTTTCGTATAAAAGGGGATGTCCAATAGGGTCAAGTTAAGGGGACACTTATAGTCTAGGATTATCTGTGTACTGGATTATGTGTCTTTCTATACCTTTACTTAATTTATTGTACTACTCATACAATGTTTATTTGAAAACTGACTGATGATCCTACCAGTACACGGTGGTTATGTACTGATACTGTACTTGCTTTTTTTTTTTGTGAGTACAGAAAATCTTCCGACGGTTGACGCACGACCTCACTTGTAGGCCTGACTGTTCAAGATATCAAGGGTGAGTTGTTCGACCAAGCTGCCTTGGTGTCTATCTGCTGAGTTGTAGCCCACTTGTTTTGGGCTTAGACTATTTCATTATTGTTTTTGGGGTTGCATCCCCGCACTCTAGATTTGGTAGTGTTTTGGTACGATGACTTTCAGATTCTAGGGGGGATTTCCGCAGTTTTATTTCAATGAAATTACTTTTGCTTATTTGAATTGCTAGTTTATTTCCTGTTGCTGGTTTTAGGCTGTTAGTCTAGGCTAAGGGTTGAACTCTACTGGTTCGCTCATCTGGGGGTTGGGTGGGTGCCACTCACGATGGTTTGGGTTGTGACAAAGATGGTATCAGAGCCCTAGGTTCGTTGATCTCGTCATACCAAAACAAGTCTAGTAGAGTCTTGCGGAATGGTATGTAGACATCCGTACTTTTCTTTGAGAGGCTATGGGACATTAGAAAAAACTATCTCTTCTTTCTTCCTTCGTGCTATAACTTGATTCCAATTGGTATCTGGTGGTACAAATTGGTATCTAAATTTGTTCACTCTTCTGTCCGCAAATGGTTAATACAACGAACAATGGAGCGAGACCAGCGATCCTAGCAGTGGGCCCAGCGGTTCATGGTAGAGGTAAGGGAAGGGGCAGAGGATGAGCAAGAGCCACACCCGCCAGGGGTGGGGCTCAAGCTGCTGCTGAAGCGAGTGAGGCAACTACTCCCCCACCTCAGGATCAGGTTGTTGAGGATGTGGAAGTTATGGTAGAGGATGATGGGGCGCAGGTGGAGGCGGAGGCGCCACAGGCTAGAGGTGCAGGCCTTCCTCCTATGACACCAGAAGTCTTTCAGCAGGCTTGGAACATCTTGAGTGGGTTGGTTGGTGTTGGAGCCATACCCGCGGGCATTGCAAATCAGGCTTTGGACACTCAGCCAGCAGTTACTATGGCGCCTAGGATGGATGTAGCTTCAGGCACGAATGATTTCTTCAGGTCAATGCTAGGCCCAGTGATGACAGGAAACTAGCACGAGATGCTGACCAAGTTTCTCAAGATTAAACCTCCTACGTTTTAGGGTACTGATAGAGAAGATGCTTATGAGTTTATACTGGATTGCTATGAGAGGCTGCACAAGCTGGGCATTGTGCGACAGTATGGGGTTGAGTTTGTCACATTTCAACTGCAGGGTGATGCTAAGCAGTGGTGGAGGTCTCATGCGGAATGTCGGTCATCTGTTTTACCTCCACTGACTTGCGAACAGTTCCACGCTTTGTTTTTAGAGAAGTACGTACCCCGTACTTTGAGGGACCAGAAGAAGGATGAGTTCTTGAACTTGGAGAAGGGAAGCATGTCAGTCTCTGCTTATGAGGCTAAGTTCCATGCTTTGTCTCGCTTTGCTACACAGTTACTGGGTTCCGAGGAGGAGAGGGTTTGGTTGTTTGTGAAGGGTTTGAATACTGAGCTGTAGGTATTGTCGGTGCATATGAATTCTTTAGGGAAGGGCTTCAATGAAGTGGTAGATTATGTAAAAATATTGGAGGGAGTTAAGCAAGCGGAACAGGCTAAGGTGTTAGCCAAGAAGTCCCGAAATAAGGGAAACTACAGTGGTTCATACTCCAGGGGTCAGAATTAGCAGGTATACTCAACCCGACCTATTCAGTCAGCTCTGCCAGGTTGTCGTCCGGGAGCTAATCAACAGTCTTAAGCTCCTAAGGGCTAGGGAACGTCTTACGTATCTGCTATCAGGCCTGCACTTGATCGTGGTTGTTTTTATTATGGTGAGCTGGGCCACTTTAAGAGAGAGTGCCCACACAGGCAGATTGGTAATCAGGTTCAGCAGCATCCTAAGGCTGTGGTACCGGCAGGTAGAGGTGTCCATGCGAGGGGTCGTCCACAGGGTGGGCGAGGTAACTTTCAAGGTGGCCAGGGAGATAGAGGAAATGTTGACGCAGGCGAGGGTGCAGCGCAGCCGGCCAGGGAGGTTGCCCGGATTGATGATCGGGCTTACTACTATGCATTTCCAGGGAGGACTGAAGTGGAGGCATCGGATGCGGTGATCACGTGTACCATTCTTGTCTGTGATAAAATGGCTTTGGTACTATTTGACCCAGGTTCTACATATTCTTATGTGTCTGTGAGTTTTGCGTTGGGTCTGAACTTGACATGTGATATCCTTGATTCCCCTATCCATGTTTCTACCCCGGTTGGAGAGTCTGTGGTTATGACTCATGTGTATCGTGACTGTTCTATTGTGTTTGTGGGGTTGCACACTTGGGTAGACTTGGTAATCCTGGATATGGTTGATGTTGATATTATCTTGGGCATGACCTGGTTATCCCCTCATCATGCTGTGTTAAATTGTAACACCAAGACTGTGGCTCTAGAGATTCCGGTTAAGGATAGGCTAGAGTGGGAAAGCGTGTACAGGCCTAAGCCAGTTAAGATCATATCATTTATTCAGGCTAGGAAGCTAGTGGGAAGGGGGTGTCTAGCCTTCTTGGATCATCTCCGGGATGATAGTGTGGAGTCCCCATCTATTGAGTCTGTTCCAGTTGTTTCTGAGTTTTGAGAGGTGTTTCCAGCAGATTTGCCTGGTATGCCTCCGGACAGGGATATAAACTTTTGTATTGATTTGGAGCCAGACACTCATTCCATTTCCATTCCACCGTATCATATGGCTCCGACAAAGTTAAGGGAACTTAAGACTCAGCTACAGGAACTCTTAGATAAAGGATTTATCCATCCGAGTGCTTCTCCTTGGGGTGCTCCGGTCTTGTTTGTAAAGAAAAAGGATGGTAGTATGTGGATGTACATAGATTATAGGTAGTTGAACAAGGTTACCATCCGAAATAAGTAACCGCTACCCTGTATTGATGATCTGTTCGACCAGTTCCAGGGTGCATCGGTGTTTTCAAAAATTGACTTGAGGTCGGCGTATCACCAGTTGAAGATTAGGCCAGAGGACATTCCTAAGACTACTTTTCAGACTTGGTATGGGCATTACGAGTTCTTAGTGATGTCATTTGGGTTAACCAATGCACCGGCAACATTCATGAGTTTGATGAATGGGGTATTTAAGTCATATCTGGATTCCTTCGTTAATGTGTTTATCGATGACATTTTGATCTACTCCAAGAGTAGGGAGGAGTATGCTAATCACCTTCGTATTGTGTTGGACATATTGAGACATCAAAAGCTTTATGCGAAGTTCTCCAAGTGTGAATTTTGGTTAACTTCAGTCGCGTTCTTGGGGAATGTAGTGTCAGAACAGGGGGTGATGGTGGATCCCCAGAAAGTTGAGGCAGTCAAGAGTTGGGCCTGGCCTAGCTCTGTGACAGAGGTGAGGAGTTTTATTGGGCTCGCGGGGTACTACCGAAGGTTTGTTAAGGATTTTGCATCTATTGCTACTCACCTGACAAGGCTGACATAGAAGGATGTACCATTTGTGTGGTCCGACAAGTGCGAGGAGGGCTTCCAAAGGCTCAAAACACTTCTGACCACTGCTCCTATCTTGTCCTTGCCGGTTGAAGGTCTTGCCGGTTGAAGGTAAAGACTTTAATGTTTACTATGATGCTTCACATTCTGGTTTGGGTGTTGTGTTGATGCAAGATAGGAATGCGATAGCCTATGCCTCCAGGCAGTTGAAGGTGCATGAAAAAACTACCCGACTCATGACTTAGAGTTGGCAACAGTGGTTTTTGCACTCAAGATTTGGAGACACTACCTTTATAATGTGAAGTGTGAGGTGTTCATCGATTATCGCAGTCTGCAGCATGTGTTCACGCAGAAGGACTTGAATTTGAGGCAGAGAAGTTGGATGGAACTGTTGAAGGACTATGATGTGACTATTCAGTACCATCTGGGTAAGGCTAATGTGGTGGCAGACACATTGAGACAAAAGACAGTTAGCATGGGTAGTTTGGCTTGTTTGGGGGTGTCCAAACGACCACTAGCAAGGGAAGTTCAGGCATTGGAGTCCAAGTTCATGCACTTGGATATTTCAGAACGAGGTGGGCTATTGGCCAGCTTTGAGGTCAAGGCCACTTTCATAGAGGAGATAAAGGCCAAGCAGTTCCAGGATCCGAAACTGTGTAAGCTCCGAGGTAAGGTAATATCCGGGGAATCCAAGGACGTCATGCTAGACTCTGGTGAAGTACTAAATTTTAGAGAGAGGATTTGTGTTCCTCGGGTTGATGATATAATTCAAAATATCTTGGCAGAAGCTCACGATTTGTGGTACTCAATTAATCCGGGTGTGACCAAAATGTACAGGAAGTTAAGGCAACGTTACTGGTGGCCAGGGATGAAAAGGGACATAGTGAATTTTGTGTCCAAGTGTCAAAACTATCAATAGGTAAAATATGAGCATCAGAGACCTGCAGAACTACTTCATAGAATGCCAATTCCAGAGTGCAAGTGGGAGAGAATAGCCATGGATTTCATGGTGGGTCTTCCCAAGACGTTGGGGAAGTATGACTCAATTTAGGTCATTGTTGACAGGCTGACCAAGTCCGCACATTTCATTCCATCCAGGGTAGATTACAATTCACAATAATTGGCTAAGATCTACATGAAGGAAATTTTGAGATTGCATGGGGTACCACTGTCCATCATTTCAGACAGGGGTACATAACTCATCTCTAAGTTTTGGGTAAGTTGCATGAAGAGTTGGGTACACAACTCACCTTTAGTACAGCCTTCCATCCTCAGAATGATGGTCAGTCGGAGAGGACGATCCAGGTATTGGAGGACATGCTGAGAGCATGTGTGATGTACTTTGGGGGGTCATTGGAACCAGTTTCTACCATTGTGCGACTTCTCGTACAATAATAGCTGCCACTCAAGTATCGACATGGAACCATTCGAGGAATTGTATGGGAGGGGTTATAGATCACCGGTTAGATAGTTTGAGGAAGGCTATGTAAAGCCTCTGGGCATGGAATTGGTAAGGGAAGCATAGGAAAAGGTAAGAGGCATTCAGACCAAATTGCTAGCTTCCCAAAGCAGGCAAAAGGAATATACGGATCGCAAGATCCGGGACATGGAATTTTAGGTTGGTGAACGGGTATTGTTGAAGGTGTCACCAATGAAGGGAGTTATGCGGTTCGGTAAGAAGGGCAAGCTCAACCCTCGGTCATCGGTTCGTTTGAGGTTCTTGAGATTGTGGGGCCTGTGGATTATAAGTTGGCACTGCTGCCTAGTTTGTCGGGTGTCCATCTGATATTCCATGTATCCATGCTTAAGCGATACCATGGGGATAGGGACTATATCATCAAGTGGGATGAGGTGCTTTTCGATAAGGATCTTTGTTATGAAGAGAAACCAGTTTTGATTCTTGCTCAGGATGTTCGGAAATTAAGGACAAAGGTGATTAACATGGTAAAGGTTCAGTGGAATCATCGTCCGGTTGAGGAAGCCACTTGGGAAACCGAGAAGGACATGCGGGACAAGTACCCTCACTTGTTTGAGGATTCAGGTACTACACTTTCCTTCATTTATTTTTGTAATTTTGGGGTTGATTGTTCAGGGATGAATGATGGGTAAATTGGTATTTGTTCTAACAACCTGGTCCGTCGTTACGGGTAATCCATTCATGCTAAGTTTTAGGATTAGAAAACTCCGAGTTTGGGAGTTTGAAATTCTGAACTAGGCTTGCCTCGGTCGGATTTGGAGCGAGGTATAGTCTAGAGAAATCCGGGTAAGGATTGGGTGAGATGTCTTGATTTGAGATAGTTTTCTATGTAGCCAAGACATAAAGGAGTCCGGGGGACTTTTTGGAATCGAATTTGGGTAAGTAGAACTTCCAGAATCGAGGTTGACATGAAGGGGTTATTTTGGATCATCGGGGGAAGCAAGTGTGTTGTAAAATGGACCAATTTTAGAAAATTTTTGACATTTTGTCCGTGATGAGTGCCACAGCTCCACCATAGCTACCTCCGCTATAGCAGAAGAAAATCCTGCTATAGCGAAAGTCAAGGTAGTCAACCTCTTCCATAACGGTTGACTCCACTACGACGGTACTGCTATAGCAGAAGCCGACCGCTATTGCGGAGCGCGATTGGATTTAATGCAGAAACTTCCCCAAAATAGTTTAATTTTCTGCAAGTCATTTGGAAAAAGAACTAGGGCGATTTCAGGCGTTTCTCCCCCATTCTTCATTGTTTTTCTTCCCTAAGGTAAGGCTTTTACTCACTGAACTCCGTATTAGTTTTTCTATGCGATAGAATTTCTAGGGGTGGACTTGGGGAGAGGTTTGAAATGACTTAGGGATGATAGAATCCGGGGATAAAGGGGGATTCTAGGGGTGGAAGTTCTTGGGTATTGTTAAATTTACTGTTTATTGATCATGTGACCTTAATTTCCTAATTTTATCCATAAAAATGGTAGAACTAGGTGAATTAACAGTGAGAAAGCCCGGAAAGAGGGTGGAATAATCATGGGTGGCCTGGAGTTTAGGATTTAGCGTAATCCGGGTAAACTGTAGGCCATAGAGATTAATTCTTGGTTATTGTGTATTGTTTTAGACCAAGAACCGGCAACAACTTCGGAAAACAGGAAAGCTCCTGTTGAGTAGAGCTTGGATCATTTCGAGGTAGGTGATGGTTTGATTCCTGTATGTTTTGTGTGTTTTGTGTACTCTTATTTAAGTAACCGTATAAGATACATTGCTTAGGGGATGATTAGGAATGTCTAATAGTCCTGTTATCAGTCTGGTAAATTGAACTGTGTATTTTGCTTGTTGGTTTTACAAGTTGATTGTTCATTGTTGTGACTATGGATTGTTGACATTCGTTGGCTTGGGTACCACGCCTGGTACGGGAATATACTAACTGTTGGCTCGGGTACCATGTTTGGTATGAATATACTAACGGTTGGCTCGGGTACCACGCCTGGTACGGGAATACTAATGGTTGGCTCGGGTACCACGCCTAGTACATGTTTACTTTACTGCATTATTGCATTGTGTTGCTTGTTATTGGTTCCATGAGTGTACCAGGTTGTGTTATTGAGTTGTGATATCTGCTTATGGTCCTTGAAGGGCCGAAAATCCTGTTTGTTTGGTTGGTTTGGTCATGGTGTAGACCGGAATGAATGGTTAAAACTTGGTGTCGTTAGAAGGATCCCAGGGTGGGTCCATGATATATATATATATAAAGGAGGTGGTTGTTTACATTATTTTCGTATAAAAGGGGATGGCTTGTAGGGTCAAATTAAGGGGATACTTATAGTCTAGGATTATCTGTGTACTAGATTATGTCTTTCTTTACCTTTACTTAATTTGTTGTACTACTCATACAATATTTATTTGGAAACTGGCTGATAATCCTACCAGTTCACGGTGGTTATGTACTGATACTGTACTTGATTGTCTTTTTTTGTGAGTACAGGAAAACTTTCGGCGGTTGACGCACGACCTCATTTGTAGGCCTGATTGTTCAAGATATCAAGGGTGAGCTATTCGACCAAGCTGCGTTGGTGTCTATCTACTGAGTTGTAGCCCACTTATTTTGGGATTACTCTATTTCATTATTGTTTTTGGGGTTGCATCCCTTCACTCTAGATTTGGTCGCATTTTGGTACGATGCCTTTTAGATTCTAGGGGGGATTTCCACATTTTATGTCAATGAAATTACTTTTGCTTATTTGAATTTCTTGTTTATTTCCTGTTGCTGGTTTTAGTCTGTTAGTCTAGGCTAAGGGTTGAACTCTAGTGGTTCGCTCATCCGGGGGTTGAGTGGGTGCCACTCACGACGGTGTGGGTCGTGACAGAATATATGTCTCGTCTAGTGATGTTCGTATATAGTACGTATTCAAAAGCTAATTAACTAATCTATAATCCATTCAAGTAGTGGAATACGTTGTATTATGTATATATGAGGTAATATACAATGACGATTATTGAGTAATGTAATTAACCAAGTCCTATATATTAATGGTCCATCGTCTTGAATATATGTCTCGTCTAGTGATGTACGTATATAGTACATGTTCAAAAGCTAATTAATTGACCCATCGATAATCCATATCCAAGTAGTATGGAATACGTTGTATTCCGTACATATATATGCGGTAATATACGATCGTTGACAAATATAATTAATCAAGTCCTATATATTAATGGTCCGTCGTCTTGAATATATGTCTTGTCTAGTGATGTACGTATATAGTACATATTCAAAAAGCTAATTAATTAATCGATTGATAATCCATATCCAAGTAGTATGGAATACGTTGTATTACGTACATATGATGAGGTAATATACGATCGTTGCAAAATGTAATTAACCAAGTCCTATATAATTATAATGGTCCATCATCTTGAATATATGTCTCGTCTAGTGATGTACATATATAATACGTATTCAAAAGCTAATTAACTAATCGATAATCCATCCAAGTAATAGAAAATATATTTTATAGTAATATACTCATTTAGTAATGTAACGAACCAATAATGTATCCGAATTTATGAAATATGACGATGATTAAATATATATATATATATTTTTAATAAAACCGACGTCAAGAGGTCGGTTTTTATAAAATTACATTTTTTTTAAAAAAATATTTTTAATAAAATCGACCTCTTGAGGTCAGTTTTTATAAAATTACTTTTTTTAAAAAAATTATTTTTAATAAAACTGACTCTTGAGGTCGGTTTTTATAAAATTACTTTTTTTAACCTTTATTTTAAATAAATTTCATAAAATTACTTTTTTAAAATTTATTTTTAATAAAATCGACCTCAAGAGGTCGGTTTTTCTGAATAATTATACACTTACCAAAAATATTTCCCCATTTCAACAAACACACCTTTATTTCCCCTTCTCTCTCCCTGCTAACTCCCTTCTCTCTCCCTGATTTTCTGGCACCGCCACTGATGTGCCGCCATTTTACGGCACTTTCGACTCCTTTTAACTAAGAACAATCGTACGTTTTCAAGCAACCGTCATCGTTTTTGATGTGTTTATGTTGGATTTCCAGGAAAGGGAGACAAACATGGAAACGGAAGGAAAAACGAGCAAAAAGACATTCTGGATAAGAGTGACGGTTCAGGCGACGGTCCGTCAAGTGGGTGACGGTCCGTCAACCCCAACCGTCAAGTTGAGGCAGTCCACTGCCTAGTGGTGATGGTTCCGGCGATGGTCCGTCAAGCCAGTGACGGTCCGTCACCCAAACCGTCACCCTGAGGCAGTCCGCTACGCGAAATCCGAACGTTTTTGGGACTTTGTTTCCTAGACTCCTATAAATACCCTATGTTAGGTTTATTTTATATATCAAGCTTTTTACAATAGTTCTCCCAATAATTGTAGGAGAGTTTTGAGCGATTTTTGAGATAGGAAACACACTACACACGTTTTCCTTCTCCTCAAGCTCGTTCTTGATTTGTTCTTGAGATCTTGGTTTTTCTTGTTCTTGGATATTTGAAGATTGTTTTCATTATATTGTAAGAATCTTTTCTCTCTATTATGAATATGACTTTCTTCTCTTCTTCTTCTAGCATGATTAACTAAACTCCCACAACTAGGGTTGTGGGAGCCATGGCTAAAGTAGCGATATAGAGTCCGGGTAGCGACGGGTTCAATATATATGATTGTCACGTCGTTAATCATTCATGCTTAAAGTTTTCTAGTGGTTGCAAACATTAGAACATGCCTAGGTTTAATTTGCTTGAGTAAAGAGATTAAAACCGGGAAACTTGATTAACGACGAGGATTCGAGACTACCAACTCTCATCTTATGATTAATGCTGTAACTAGATTAATCTACTTGATGTTTAGGATTGAAATATAAACGCACACCTTTTCAAGTTCGAGAGAATTGAAAAGTAAAATCGTCTATTTGGTTGAGAAACGTTGAGATGATACCATTAATTCAATCACATCGTGATACGCATATAGAAAGAACCCGGTTAAGCTTAGAATCGACATTGTTACCAACGCCATGGTAAACACTTCCCTAGTTCATTCTCCTACTGATTATCTCCCATATATTATTGTTTGTTTTTGTTTACACATTGTTCACACAAAACCCCTCTTTTTATTTACCGGAAACTATTGACCATTAGTCAACTAATTCACTAAAGACTTAACTTTCACCATATTCTCTGTGGGATCGACCCCAACCTCTATTGGGTTCTATATTTGCCAACGATCGCTTACGCTTCTTAAATTGAGGTGTAGTTTGGGCGTTATCAAATTTTGGCGCCGTTGCCGGGGAATACGGTTGTTTATTAAGTCCGGTGTGTTGATTTGACTCTTAGTCATACTTTCCTGCTTTTACGTTTATTTGTTGTTTTTGTTTTTGACAGGGTACAGAGTTGTGCATGCCAAGTACCCGGCGCTCGGGTGATTCAACATTACCTTACGACCCCGAGCTTGCTAGAACATTGAGGCGGAATATGGCCGCACAACAAGAGGCAGCAAGGCTCGCTGCAGAACTGCAGGCCCAACAAAATCTGAATGCTGGTGGTCTGCAGGACGATGTTATGCTGAATGATGAGGATATTGACTTGGATGGAGTTGGCGCTACGGGCGCCATTGCTCTTCCACCGCTAGCGCCCGGAGCCAAGTTCAACATCACTAGCACGATGATCCAGCTGTTGAACTTGAGAGGAGTGTTTCGTGGGGCCGCTGGTGATGATCCAAACCAGCACCTGATGAATTTCGTGGGCATCTGCAAGTCGTTCGAGTTGCCTGGAGTGAGTCAGACAGCAATCAGGCTCAGGTTGTTTCCGTTGTCTCTGTCTGATGAGGCAGCATTGTGGTTGAAAGAGCTGACCCCCGACTCTATCACAACTTGGGGAGAGTTGAAAGGAGCTTTCCTAGAAAGGTTCTTTCCTCCCTCTAGGATGATACAGTTGAGGGATGAAATTAGCAATTTCAGACAGCAACCTCACGAAGCGTTACATGAGACTTGGTTGCGGTTCAAGAAGAAGCTGACACAGTGCCCGAACAATCAGTTAACGGACAACGTTTTGATGCAGACGTTCTACAGGGCACTGAATTTGGCTACCAAGCCAACGTTGGACAACGCAGCAGGTGGTGCATTCATGGGTCTCACTTTTGTTGAGGCCACAACTACTTTAGACAGGCTCACCAAAACCAACAGGGCCTGGCATACACAGGATACAGAGGTAGCAGCTAGCACTTATGCAGTTGGTATGTCAGCTGAGCAGCGCAGAAAAGAGGAGGAGCGCGACCAAGACATGGCGCATCTGAAAACGCAGTTGGACCTACTGACAAAGCACTTGTTTTCAGGAGGTATCGAGAAGGTAAAAGCTGTGGGTTCCCAAGGTAGAGCAGCAAAGTTGGAAACTGATGAGGAGGCGAATTACTTGGGGGGTTTCCAGGCCAATGGCCAAGGAAACCAAGGTCGGACCTATCAGAAAGACAACTACTACGAAAAAGCTGGCTACAGAGATCGCGAGCAGGAAAACTGGAGGAATAACACCGATAGAGGTGGCTTGTATGTACCACCTGGTAATCGGGATAAAGCTAGCAACGAGGCAGGGACTTCCAAGCTAGAGACCATGATGGCGAAGATGCTGCTGAAGGTAGAATCGACTGACTCTGGGGTGAAGGAAATAAGGACTGAGTTATCGGCCATGAGTCAAATAGTGGAGGCGCATTCCACTTCGATTAAGCAATTAGAGCAGCAAGTGGGCTTAATCTCGGCATCTCTAAACCAAAGGAAGACAGGTACCTTGCCGAGTGACACGATTCAAAACCCGAGGAACGACGCGAGCTGTATGGCGATCACTACAAAAAGAGGCAAAATATTACCGGAATCACATCCGGTAATTCAGACTCAAGTTGAGGGTGATGATGCCAACGACAAGGAGGTTGAAGAGGCTACTCAAAAGCCCGCGGAGAAAAGTAAGAAAGCTGAAAAGCCTCCAACTATGATGCCTCGGCCACCGCCTCCCTTCCCACAACGCCTGAAGAAGAAAACGGAAGATGGTAAGTTCCTGAATTTCCTGACCATGCTCAAGCAGATATCAATAAACATCCTATTAGTGGAAGCACTTGAACAAATGCCCGGATATGCCAAGTTCATGAAGGACTTGATTACAAAGAAGAGGTCGGTAAGTTTTGAACCAGAAGATAACCTCCACCACTGCGGCGCTATTTCCTCAAGGTCGTTAGTCGAAAAGAAGGAAGACCCAGGCGCGTTTACTGTTCCCTGCACCATTGGGAAGCTCAACTTCGGGAAAGCCTTATGTGATCTTGGTGCTAGCATCAACTTGATACCGCTAGCAGTCTACAAGCAATTGGGCTTGGGAGCACCTAAACCAACGTCCATGAGAGTGTTGATGGCTGACCGTTCGGTAAAGCGACCGGTGGGAATATTGTCCGATGTGCTAGTCAAGGTTGGTAAGCTTATATTCCCCGCTGACTTTGTGATCTTGGATTGCAAAGTGGATTTTGAAGTTCCCATAATCTTGGGACGACCCTTGTTAGCCACGGCTAGAGTGTTGGTTGACATGGAAAGAAACGAACTGACCTTCAGGCTAAACAATGAAGTTGTCAAGTTCGATGTGTCCAAATTGATGAAGCAACCAAGTGACATGAGGGTGGTCGCGGTCGTCAATGTTATTGAGGAAGTTCCTGCGGATGTGCATCTCGAGGAGAAGGGTATGGTTGAGACCCGAGCTGTTATGAGAACAAAGTTGGGATCGCAAGAAGAGAAACCTGTAGAGGAAGGCGGTAAAAACAGATCAAGGAAACGAAAACACCGCAAGAGAATCTGCAAAGAAAGAGCGAAGAAGTTATCGCGACTAGCTATGGAGCAAATAAAAGAGAAAGCTGGAACGCAACATGAGGTTGTCGCGTGCACACACTCCATCGAGTTCTCCTGCTTTGGAGACCATGGCGGTCTCCAACATCATGTCAGAATCTGAGTCCTTTGGACTTCACAGGTATTCCTTATTCTCACAGTTTTAGTTTTCACATGTATGCATTGGGGACAATGCATAAGTCTAAGTTGAGGGTGTTGGGAAACCTGTGAGTCACCACCGAGGGTTTTTGTTGCCGAGTTCTTTTCCCTCAGGTGTGCTATCTAGTAGAACCGGCATGTTTAGGTTGTCATTTAAATTTTTAGTTGTTTTCTAGTGTCTATAGCAAGCATGTGGCATTTTTCTTGACTAAAAGGAGCCCCTCTGAAAATTTTCTGGTTTTGTACTGATGTTTGAAACGACTGACTGTCTGGATCCTTGGATGTCATTGTATGGTTATGATTGGAATAAGTATGCTTAAGCCGAGTTGTTGTCTTGATAGTTGGAAATGGTATAGTTTCTTGGTGCAAGTGTGTGTGAACGTATTGTTATAAATTCTTACTATGTGCATGCATCTAGAACTTTCCCGGTCTATTTCGTTAAGTTTGAAGTTGGTTGCTTAGGAGAGGATCACAGGCCCTTTTTGTGTGCAGTCCACTTAACCTATAAGACCGTCCAAATGTAAATAATCCCTTTGATCCCTGTTTGAGCCATAATTGACCATGTTCTTTCAATAACCCGTCACCATTCCTGTTTAACTTTGAATCCCTGTTTTGGCCCTGGTCCTTCCTTGGACATCGGGCACCTCAACTCAGGCAATCAGCCTAAGTTGAGGGTGGCTACTATAGAGGTAAATGATAAGAAAAATAGGATGGATAAGATTGGTTGTGAATAGAATGAAAATTCCGGGTGTGTGTCTTAGAAAAAAATGAAAAAGAAACGAAAGAAAAAAGGAGATGAAAAAGAAATAAAAAGAAGTGTCAAAATAAAGAGGCCGCACCTGTAGCTAGAAAGAAGGAAATAAAGAGGTGAGTAAGGATGGACAAAATGAAGTTATGTGGAAATAGTAGGTCGGTGATTCCAAGGAGGGTTTAGTCACTATTCCCCAAACGTATCCTACCTACACCCGAAGCCTTATTACAAGCCTAAACAAGTCCTGTAGTGATCCTGAGTGGCTTTCTGAAAAACCGAGATAGAATAGTAAGGGCAAGCCTATGGCATCGCATGTGCATTGTTTGAACTCGTTTATGAGTGTGAGCACTTACCTAGTCCCAAATCTTGTGTGTGGGACTTCTTTGTGGTGAGGGCACCAAGATTGCTGTATTGTCTATTGATTGTTAGGATAGCTGCGCGTGTGTATGTAGAATGTTCTATCATATCGGAATGACATGTTTGGATCCATGCAAGTTAGTGTTTCATACATTTGTGTGCACGAGGGAGCTTGAATTAAAATTGAATAAGATGTTGAATGACCATGAGTTGCTAGAGACACGAGTTTGTTTTCTTAGTTGAGTCGTCGTGTTGTTTTTCTTTTATGTTATGTTGCTTGAGGACAAGCGAACGTCTAAGTTGAGGGTGTTAATGTGCCGCCATTTTACTGCACTTTCGACTCCTTTTAACTAAGAACAATCGTACGTTTTCAAGCAACCGTCGTCGTTTTTGATGTGTTTATGCTGGATTTTCAGGAAATGGAGACAAACATGGAAACGGAAGGAAAAACGAGCAAAAAGACATTCTGGATAAGAGTGACGGTTCAGGCGACGGTCCGTCAAGTGGGTGACGGTCCGTCAACCCCAACCGTCAAGTTGAGGCAGTCCACTGCCTAGTGGTGACGGTTCCGGCGACGGTCCGTCAAGCCAGTGACGGTCCGTCACCTAAACCGTCACCCTGAGGCAGTCCGCTACGCGGAATCCGAACGTTTTTGGGACTTTGTTTCCTAGACTCCTATAAATACCCTATGTTAGGTTTATTTTATATGTCAAGCTTTTTACAATAGTTCTCCCAATAATTGTAGGAGAGTTTTGAGCGATTTTTGAGAGAGGAAACACACTACACACGTTTTCCTTCTCTTCAATCTCGTTCTTGATTTGTTCTTGGGATCTTGGTTTTTCTTGTTCTTGGATATTTGAAGATTGTTTTCATTATATTGTAAGAATCTTTTCTCTCTATTATGAATATTACTTTCTTCTCTTCTTCTTCTAGCATGATTAACTAAACTCCCACAACTAGGGTTGTGGGAGCCATGGCTAAAGTAGCGATATAGAGTCCGGGTAGCGACGGGTTCAATATATATGATTGTCACGTCGTTAATCATTCATGCTTAACGTTTTCTAGTGGTTGCAAACATTAGAACATGCCTAGGTTTAATTTGCTTGAGTAAAGAGATTAAAACTGAGAAACTTGATTAACGACGAGGATTCGAGACTACCAACTCTCGTCTTATGATTAATGCTGTAACTAGATTAATCTACTTGATGTTTAGGATTGAAATATAAACGCACACCTTTTCAAGTTCGAGAGAATTTAAAAGTAAAATCGTCTATTTGGTTGAGAAACGTTTAGATGATACCATTAATTCAATCATATCGTGATACGCATATAGAAAGAACCCGGTTAAGCTTAGAATCGACATCGTTACCAACGCCATGGTAAACACTTCCCTTGTTCATTCTCCTACTGATTATCTCCCATATATTATTGTTTGTTTTTGTTTACACATTGTTCACACAAAACCCCCCTTTTTATTTACCGAAAACTATTGACCATTAGTCAACTAATTCACTAAAGACTTAACTTTCACCATTTTCTCTGTGGGATCGACCCCAACCTCTGTTGGGTTCTATATTTGCCAATGACCGCTTACGCTTCTTAAATTGAGGTGTAGTTTGGGCGTTATCAGCCACCCTTCGCTCTACCGCCGGAAAACCCTAGCCTGCCCTCCACTCTCTCCGGCATTCGTACCTGACTCCGCCGCCGCCGCTGCCTCGTCTCTGCCGCCTGTTGTCGTTCTCCACTGCCCTTCTCCTCCGTATATAATTTAAAGTTAGTATTTCTACACTTTAATTATTATTAGAATTAGTCTAATTTAATTTTAATTAACATCAATTAGTCTTAAAATTGTGAATTTGTTAGGATTTATTGAAATTATGAATTTGTTAGGGTTATCAACAAGAAAAAGTGCAATACGAGGGCTGTAAGCTTTGAATTAAAGGTGCTATAATAAACATCATAAGGAACGATATTTCATAGGAAGTGAATTTAAGGTCACTTTGGTATATACTGTCACACCCCGAAGTTACCCCCTGGACGTAACACGGGACTTGGGACCTCAAGTGCCCCAAGATAACCCCTTGGTCATAGCATATTCAAGCATAACAAAGATAAGTGGAAGCATAATAGATAAAGCTAGAATGGCATAAATAGATAGTCGAGTCAAAAGAGATACAACATCCAACGAAGACTCACATACTCTCTATGTCTGAAAACCTCTACTCATAACATAAAGAGTTGCTAGGACAATACCCTGGCTAACTCAAAGTATGGAAATAAAAGCTGACATAAACTAAGAACATAACTAACCGTCGACCTAAGAGGACTCACCAACAGCTGACTGTGAAAGTGGCCTGGGAACTCTAGCCACGAATCTGCGAAGGGACACCTGAATCTACATCATCAAAGGATGCAGCGCAAAATATGCGTCAGTACTATGGAATGTACTGAGTATGAGAGCGATACATGAATCATGATAAAATAGTTTAAAAACATGCTTGAAGTGATTTATTACATAAAGAGAGGGACATGAACAAGTAATAATATAAGAAGCATAAGTCATGAAGAAGGCTTAAGTTTCAAATGTAAGATCATATAACTTCATAGCGTAAAATAAGCATGTGGGGGTTTCTCTTAACCAACATTAAACCATGCTGAGATACATGGAGTCCGGTGTCATTGCCCTACACTGAAAAAGGTTGTCCTAACCTGCCAAAGTTAGAACCATTTCATACCAGGATCCTGTCATCATAAGCCTCAACACGAGCAACCTACGGTGGCATACAGTTCTGGGACTAAGGTTACTCTCACCCGGTCCAACTCGGTGATAAATACTACTCTCAAAATATATATATACATATAACATAAGCTCACATACATGTGGCATATCAATGCCAAACTTATTCATACTTGTTCATAACATTTTTCATACCCCAGATCGTCATACTACTCATGAATTAGGGTTTTGAAATTGATTCATGAGCATTGATGGAACATCGGGTCTCTTATCTTGCATCATACTTCATAACATGGAAAGACTTGCATACTTCATGACTTGTAAAATTTGCATGGCTCTAGTTCAATTTCATAATATGTATATTTTCATAGAACATAGGAACTAGGCATGCACATGCTTGAAAATCCATAAGGAATATGCTATTGAAATCCAATTTGCTTAAATCAACTTCATGCATGTGGAAATTTTCATGGTTAAACTTTAATTCATGAAATAAGAGTCAACATGTAAAAACTCATGTGAAATCATGCAATTTAGTAGTAATTTCATAAACAAATTATGAGAAGATCATATTTAGCAAAACCTATAAGAATTAGATAAGAACCCTAATTTGGAGATCATGAAATCAAAATTTGATTAGGGGTTTTGGGCACAAGAGTGAAAGGAACCCATTGTTGATTACCCACATACCTTGATTGAAGCTAACCCACTTGAATTGAAAAGACTTAGGAGACTTTAACTTGGAGTTTGAGACTTGGAACTTGAAACCCTAACTTGAAGCTTGAGAAGATGGAACTCCTTTTCTTCTTTTGAAAGTTGATTGAAAGAATGGGAGAGAACTTAGGTCAAGTGGGAATAAAAACCCTTCTAAATAGGCTTAAAATGACTTAGTGTAGGAGTTAAAAGAATGAGAAATTACAAAAATACCCCTGGACTTAAACTTGGAAAAAGCTGGAAAAAGTCGATCTCAGGGACCACGAGTTGGTCCACGGTCCGTCATACAAAAGGACGGACCGTCAAACGGATTTGTGGTTTCAAATGCCACTTTTGGGGTCTACTGGAAATTCATTCCACGAGTCACTCTACGGTCCGCGATTCTAAACGACGGACCGTCCTGTGACTCGTGGTTTTGACTTTAGAAAAATAAGGATCCTCTGATCCTCAGAAACTACGGATGGAAGGACGGGTCGTGGAATAGGTTGACGAGTCGTCAATCCACTCGTGGAATTTAGAGGACTTGGTACCTCTCGGAAGGTGATTCCATGGGTTACAGGACGGACCGTCATTCCAAACGATGACCTGTAAAGTCACTCGTGGATTTTAGAGAAGAAAAGCTAAATTTAACAAACCACGGGTCACTCTACGGACGATGGTTTTGGTCTATGGGTCGTGAACCAACCAGTGGTTTTGAAGATTAAAATTTTAAGCTTCAGTTCAGCAATGACGAGTCGAAGTACGGACCGTGGTTCAGAACCACGGTTCGTCATTCCCATTCGTCATCACTGGGAGTACTGCAGTAAACTGCCCATAACTTTTAACTCCGGACTCAGATTAATGCGCGGTCAGTGGCGTTGGAAAGAAGACTCAAAAACCTTTAACTTGGTGAATACTAGGCCACCTAACTATTTATATTTTAGGAGAAATAATCGATTGAATTTGACCCTAATTTAGTCTTACATGAAAACTTACTTTGGTGAGGTGCTTGCGACTTAACTTGATGATAGGAGTTTCTTATGAACATGATTCGCATCCAAAGCACTCACCACACTAGGAAAATGATCATTACACTCATGGAAAAGGTTCATGTATTTAGCTTAGGATTTTTGGGGTGTTACAATATCTCCTCCTTGGGATAATTCGTCCTCGAATGAAGACTAAGCAAGGGAACTCTAGAGAGAAAATAGCCCAACCAAAAACGAAACATGAAAACTAAAGAATAAACATGAACCTGAACTTTTCAACTTAAAACATTGCTGAATGAACTTCGAAAATATGAATACATGCTAGGATCGTGAGGAAAACTGATGGAATAGATTCGGAAGGACATACTAAGGATGAAACTACTACCTCAAGCTCAAACCCGATCGGAAGGAGAAGGATGAGGGTACTTGGCCTTCATGGATGATTTTGCTTCCCTAGTAGCTCCTTCAACTGAGTTGTAAAAGCTTAAGTACTATCGTGGTAACCAACTTCCGATTGAAATAAAAACTGAGATGGTTTCATGAGACACGTATGCATGTTGGAAATGTAAGAACAACCAACAGGACAGGAACTGGATATCCAACATGATAATTGGTATGGGATGAGAGTAGGGACTCAGCTAAAACTCATAAAAAACAAACGTACTCTAGAAATCGCAGTTAACCGAAAGGGATACCAAACTGAGAAAAGTAGATATATGGGAAAACTATTCTCTTCTACATACCACCCCTACCATTCGCAACTAACAACCTCAACAATGCACATAAAGGTACTAAGGTCTGAGTCTTAACTACCCGATTCTCCATCTTCAAACCTATCTCGACTAGATCTCTTGCATCTATAGTTATCTCCTAAGAATAATATTCCTTCTTACCATAACAACCAACTAACCTTGAGCTCCAAATCAAAGGGTCACTAGTTGCGCAAAACAATTATCCATATGTATCCCATCACGATATTCAAGCTTATAACTATGGTCATCTTATGGTTCGTGGCTTACCCTATTTAAGACTTCTCTCCTCCTCCCTATCATAACTAGGAGTCGCAAATTCAAGAACTTCTACAGAGGGACATACTAAAATTCTTCGATTAGCCATTTCGCCTGAACAATCCTTACCTCCCAATTTGCCCATACTAGAAGCCAAGGTAGAACTACACTAACAAGGAAAAAGAACCTGCTACCTCCCAGTTAGGCTACCACAAGGCCTTCTCCCCTAACACTTGTAACAACATAAACCCGAATCATTAAAGAAAAGAGTGGGAGCAGGAGTGTCACGAATAAAGGATTACATATTGATCTTAACTTACACTTAGCGTGATCAATCCACTCAAGGTGAGGCTTGGGGAGTTGAGCCCAATAGGCATGAGTATTTTACATAATGGGCACGTAAGGAACGAATGGTGGGGATCACCACCCCTCATTATCAAAGGCAAAGGTCAAGGTCTTTTAGAGAAAGGAAATCATAAGTGCAAACCATGTCAAGAATCAGGTCGGAGCATATACATAATGTAACATGATTTAATTTTCCATTAAGTCAGGTCTAAGGTTTGAACTGAGTAAATAGGACTGAGCATACTAAGAGACATGAGTTTAAATAGATAACAAACCTCAGGGCATAAAGCTGGAATTTATAGAATCACAGGATAAGAGTAGAATCATTGTCTAAAGCAATCACTTGCCATTCTAGAATCTAAACATGAGCGTGAATCTGAAATTGGACCATGGTGCTGACACACAAGGCATGCAAAAGGTATCATAATGGCAGATGTATACTTAGGACACTAGGATGGAAATAAGCTTCTTCCTCCTCTCTTGACTTTGTTCTAGAACCCACAAGCATCACTACCTGAGCCTTTAAAATCTGACCGATTCTACATTCCACCATCTCCCCCTTAGGTTCATGCTACCCTTCTGAGTCTATGGACCTCTCACCAACCTCTCAAAGGAACTATGATCATTTTACCCTAACAAAACATACACTACTCAAAAACCTAGCATGAATACCCACTTCCTTCTACAGTCTAAGACCCTCCTTCACCTGAAAGTCTAGGCCTCAACCCTCCTATTCCCACTTAGTTGTAGGTCAAGATAACTCACAACCAAACAAGAGTAAGGGCCCAAGGACTATGGACGCATAAAGGAAGAAAATCTAGTGACGTACCTGGTTTAACTTCTGGAGGAATACCCTGACTCGGCTGGCTAGGCAATGAAAGGAATTAGCTTTGGAGCTGAACACCATCGTTGCTCCACTTAGATAAGGGGCAATCCTTGATCCTATGGCCTAACTGACCACACCCAAAAGACCTCCCTTTGCCAACAAGGCACTCACCTAGATAAAACTTACCGCATCTACTACAACGAGGGTACATCAAGGTCTTCAGAGCCCTATTGTGACAAGACTGAGAATCGAGGGCAGTTGTGCTAACTGAAGATGGGGTTGGTCCGGGTGACCTCTGCTGAGAAGACAATTGGTCCCATGTTCTGGTCCTCTTGTTCTTCCTCTTCCTCTTCCTCTTCTTTAGTTTCTCTTTCTCATTCAACTGAGTTGTCATGGCTTGAGCCAACATACATATGGCTTCATGAAATTCTGCATTCGTAACCTCATGATCTGGAGGGGTTGGATTAGCACTCCTCATGAGGTTTCTTCATGGAGACATTATCTGAAACACGTATGGAATGGATTAGAAGGGTAAGTAGAGTCAAACCCTATCGCACGATATTGAACACAAAGAAGTGAAGTTTTTCCTAAAACACCTCGTAGCCTTCCTCTCATAAGTGTGGCACGCTTCACACCCATGAAAGATAATCTACTCGATGCGGCTTTCAGACACCCTAGGACTCTTGAACCTGAGGCTTTGATACTAAGTTTGTCACGCCCCGAAGTTACCCCCTAGATGTTACACGAGACTTGGGACCGCCAGTTCCCCAAGATAACCCCTTGGTCATAGCATACTCAAGCATAACAAAAATAAGCGAAAGCATAATAGATAAAGCTAGAATGACATAAATAGATAGTCGAGTAAAAAGAGATACAACATCCAACGAAGACTCACATACTGTCTATGTATGAAAACCTCTATTCATAACATAAAGAGTTGCTAGGACAATACCCTGGCTAACTCGAAGTACAGAAATAAAAGCTGACATAAACTAAGAACATAACTAGCCCTCAACCTAAGAGGACTCATCAACAGCTGACTGAGAAAGTGGCCTGGGAACTCTAGCCACGAATCTGAGAAGGGACACATGAATTTGCATTATCAAAGGATGCAACGCAAAATATGCGTCAGTACTGTGAAATATACTGAGTATGAGAGCGATGCATGAATCATGATAAAACAGTTTAAAAATATGCTTAAATTGATTTATTACATAAAGAGAGGGACATGAACAAGTAATAACATAAGAAGTAAAAGTCATGAAGAAGGCTTAAGTTTCAAATGTAAGATCATATAACTTCATAGCGTAAAATAAGCATGTGGGAGTTTCTCTTAACCGGCATTAAACTATGCTGAGCTACATGGAGTCCGGTGTCATTGCCCCACACTAAAAAAGGTTGTCCTAACCTGCCAAAGTTAGAACCATTTCATACCAGAATCCTGTAATCATAAGCCTCAACACGGGCAACCTATGGTGGCACGTAGTTCTGGGACTAAGGGTACTCTCACCCAGTCCAACTCGGTGATAAATACTACTCTCAAAATATATATATACATATAACATAAGCTCACATACATGTGGCATATCAATGCCAAACTTATTCATACTTGTTCATAACATTTTTCATACCCCAGATCGTCATACTACTCATGAATTAGGGTTTTGAAATTGATTCATGAGCATTGATGGAACATCGGGTGTCTTATCTTGCATCATACTTCATAACATGGAAAGACTTGCATACTTCATGACTTGTAAAATTTGCATGGCTCTAGTTCAATTTCATAATATGTATATTTTCATAGAACATAGGAACTAGGCATGCACATGCTTGAAAATCCATAAGGAATATGCTATCAAAATCCAATTTGCTTAAATCAACTTCATGCATGTGGAAATTTTCATGGTTAAACTTTAATTCATGAAATAAGAGTCAACATGTAAAAACTCATGTAAAATCATGCAATTTAGTAGTAATTTCATAAACAAATTATGAGAAGATCATATTTAGCAAAACCTATAAGAATTAGATAAGAACCCTAATTTGGAGATCATGAAATCAAAATTTGATTAGGGGTTTTGGGCACAAGAGTGAAAGGAACCCATTGTTGATTACCCACATACCTTGATTGAAGCTAACCCACTTGAATTGGAAAGACTTAGGAGACTTGAACTTGGAGTTTGAGACTTGGAGCTTGAAACCCTAACTTGAAGCTTGAGATGATGGAACTCCTTTTCTTCTTTTGAAAGTTGATTGAAAGAATGGGAGAGAACTTAGGTCAAGTGGAAATTAAAACCCTTCTAAATAGGCTTAAAATGACTTAGTGTAGGAGTTAAAAGAATGAGAAATTACAAAAATACCCCTGGACTTAAACTTGGAAAAAGCTGGAAAAAGTCGATCTCAGGGACCACGAGTTGGTCCACGGTCCGTCATCCAAAAGGACGGACCGTCAAAGGGATTCGTGGTTTCAAATGCCACTTTTGGGGTCTACTGGAAATTCATTCCACGAGTCACTCTATGGTCCGTGATTCTGAACGACGGACCGTCCTGTGACCCGTGGTTTTGAGTTTAGAAAAATAAGGATCCTCTGATCCTCAGAAACTACGAATGGAAGGACGGGTCGTGGAATAGGTTGACGAGTCGTCAACCCACTCATAGAATTTAGAGGACTTGGTACCTCTTGAAAGGTGATTCCACGGGTTACAGGATGGGCTGTCATTCCAAACGACGAGTTGAAATTGAAAGCTGAATTTGACAAACCACGGGTCACTCTACGGACCGTGGTTTTGATCTATGGGTCGTGAACCAACCAGTGGTTTTGAAGATGAAAATTTTAAGCTTCAGTTCAGCAATGACGAGTCGAAGTACGGACCGTGGTTCAGAACCACGGTTCGTCATTCCCATCCGTCATAACTGGCAGCACTGCAGTAACTTAATTGAAAACTGCCCATAACTTTTTACTCCGGACTCGGATTAATGCGCGGTCAGTGGCGTTGGTAATAAGACTCAAAATCCTTTAATTTGGTGAGTACTAGGCCACCTTACTCTTTATTTTTTAGGAGGAATGATCGATTGAAGTTAACCCTAATTTAGTCTTACATGAAAACTTACTTTGGTGAGGTGCTTGCGACTTAACTTGATGATAGAAGTTTCTTATGAACATGATTCGCATCCAAAGCACTTACCACACTAATAAAATGATCATTACACTCATAAAAAAGGTTCGGGTATTTAGCTTAGAATTTTTGGAGTGTTACACATACAATAGCAGATCTTGATGACAGATCTTGATCACTTTGGTTTTCTTTTTTTGCCTTATTGCGTAAACAATGTTCAAATTCTAAATTTATAAGCTCTCATGATTTCTCTGCCCCTTCCTTATTAGTGCCCCCCCCACTCACACCCCCCCAAGACTAATGTCTATACTTCACAAAAGACGTTATTATATACATAGGAGAAGAAGATACCAAATATCATGCCAGTAAGAAGTTGAGGATCAGATCCATCAATTTTGTTTAGTATAAGTGTCGAAACACTAGTTGATCTTATTGATGACAAAATTGATTTTCTTGCAAGATCAATTTGTGTCTATCTAGTGTTGACACTTAGTCTTTAATTTGGTTATAATGTATTTATTTAGCATAAGTGTCAACACTAGTTGATCCTATTAATGATAAACTTAATTTTCTTACAATATCAATTCATGTCTACCTAGTGTTGACACTTAGTCTTTAATTTGATTTGTTTGATTGTTAGTGAACTGGAAATGTGAATTAGTGACTTAAAATAATGAAGTAGTGACTTAAAATAGTGAAGTATAATGACTTGAAGTTGTAAACTAGTTACTTAAAATAGTGAAATATAGTGAGTTGAAATTGTGACCTAGTGACTTAAAATAGTGAAGTATAGTGAGTTGAAATTGTGAACTAGTGACTTAAAATAGTGAAGTATAATGACTTGAAATTGTGAACTAGTTACTTAAAATAGTGAAGTATAATAACTTGAAATTGTGATCTAGTGACTTAAAATAGTGAAGTATATATAGTGAGTTGAAATAGTGAAGTAGTGACTTAAAATAGTGAAGTATATATAGTGAGTTAAAATAGTGAAGTAGTGACTTAAAATAGTGAAGTATATATAGTGAGTTGAAATTGTGAACTAGTGACTTAAAATAGTGAAGTATAATGTCTTGAAATTGTGAACTAGTTACTTGAAATAGTGAAGTATAGTGAGTTAAAATTGTGAACTAGGGACTTAAAATAGTGAAGTATAGTGAGTTGAAATTGTGAGATGGTGACTTAAAATAGTGAAGTATAATGAGTTAAAATTGTGAACTAGTTACTTAAAATAGTGAAGTATAATGACTTGAAATTGTGAACTAGTGACTTAAAATAGTGAAGTATATATAGTGAGTTGAAATAATAAACTACGGACTTAAAATAGTGAAGTATATATAGTGAGTTAAAATAGTAAAGTAGTGACTTAAAATAGTGAAGTATATATAGTGAGTTGAAATTGTGAACTAGTGACTTAAAATAGTGAAGTATAATGTCTTGAAATTGTGAACTAGTTACTTGAAATAGTGAAGTATAGTGAGTTAAAATTGTGAACTAGGGACTTAAAATAGTGAAGTATAGTGAGTTGAAATTGTGAGATGGTGACTTAAAATAGTGAAGTATAATGAGTTAAAATTGTGAACTAGTTACTTAAAATAGTGAAGTATAATGACTTGAAATTGTGAACTAGTGACTTAAAATAGTGAAGTATATATAGTGAGTTGAAATAATAAACTACGGACTTAAAATAGTGAAGTATATATAGTGAGTTAAAATAGTAAAGTAGTGACTTAAAATAGTGAAGTATATATAGTGAGTTGAAATTGTGAACTAGTGACTTAAAATAGTGAAGTATAATGTCTTGAAATTGTGAACTAGTTACTTGAAATAGTGAAGTATAGTGAGTTAAAATTGTGAACTAGGGACTTAAAATAGTGAAGTATAGTGAGTTGAAATTGTGAGATGGTGACTTAAAATAGTGAAGTATAATGAGTTAAAATTGTGAACTAGTTACTTAAAATAGTGAAGTATAATGACTTGAAATTGTGAACTAGTGACTTAAAATAGTGAAGTATATATAGTGAGTTGAAATAATAAACTACGGACTTAAAATAGTGAAGTATATATAGTGAGTTAAAATAGTAAAGTAGTGACTTAAAATAGTGAAGTATATATAGTGAGTTGAAATTGTGAACTAGTGACTTAAAATAGTGAAGTATAATGTCTTGAAATTGTGAACTAGTTACTTAAAATAGTGAAGTATAGTGAGTTAAAATTGTGAACTAGGGACTTAAAATAGTGAAGTATAGTGAGTTGAAATTGTGAGCTGGTGACTTAAAATAGTGAAGTATAATGAGTTGAAATTGTGAACTAGTTACTTAAAATAGTGAAGTATAACGACTTGAAATTGTGAACTAGTGACTTAAAATAGTGAAGTATATATAGTGAGTTGAAATAATGAACTACGGACTTAAAATAGTGAAGTATATATAGTGAGTTCAAATTGTGAACTAGTGACTTAAAATAGTGAAGTATAGTGACTTGAAATAGTAAAGTAGTGACTTAAAATAGTGAAGTATATATAGTGAGTTGAAATTGTGAACTAGTGACTTAAAATATTGAAGTATAATATCTTGAAATTGTGAACTAGTTACTTAAAATAGTGAAGTATAGTGAGTTGAAATTGTGAACTAGTGACTTAAAATAGTGAAGTATAATGACTTGAAATTGTGAACTGGTTACTTAAAATAGTAAAGTATAATGATTTGAAATTGTTAACTAGTGAATTAAAATAGTGAAGTATATATAGTGAGTTGAAATTGTGAACTAGTGACTTAAAATAGTGAAGTATATATAGTGAGTTAAAATTGTGAACTAGTGACTTAAAATAGTGAATTGAAATAGTGAAGTAGTGACTTAAAATAGTAAAGTATGTATTGTGAGTTGAAATTATGAACTAGTGACTTAAAATAGTGAAGTATAATGACTTGAAATTGTGAACTAGCAACTTAAAATAGTAAAGTATAGTGAGTTGAAATTGTGAACTAGTGACTTAAAATAATAAAGTATATATAGTGAGTTGAAATTATGAACTTGTGAATTCTTTTGGTAATTGAGCAAGTAGGTAGGATTTTAAGATTTTAAGTTGGTATTTGAGTTATTAAATTTATATAAAATAATATTGAATTATTTAGCTACTTAAAATAGTGAAGTATAATGACTTGAAATTGTGAACTAGTGACTTAAAATAGTGAAGTATATATAGTGAGTTGAAATTGTGAACTAGTGACTTAAAATAGTGAAGTATATATAGTGAGATATAATTGTGAACTAGTGACTTAAAATAGTGAAGTATAGTGACTTGAAATTATGAACTAGTTACTTAAAATAGTGAAGTATAATAACTTGAAATTGTGAACTAGTGACTTAAAATAGTGAAGTATAATAACTTGAAATTGTGAACTAGTGACTTAAAATAGTGAAGTATATATAGTGAGTTGACATTGTGAACTAGTGATTTAAAATAGTGAAATATATATAGTGTGTTATAATTGTGAACTAGTGACTTAAAATAGTGAAGTATATTGACTTGAAATTGTGAACTAGTTACTTAAAATAGTGAAGTGTAGTGAGTTTAAATTGTGAAGTAGTGATTTGTAATGAATTGGAAATTTTGAACGAGTTACTTAAAATAGTGAAGTATAAACATGTTTATGTATGAATACTTCTTTATGTTTAGCATTGTTTATCTTTAGACTTTCTAGATGTATTTTGATGGTATTCTGATTGTATTTTTAATTGATTCGAATGAATTTTACTTTGATTTAAAATTATGTGGCGTAAATATTGAATTATGATGTGTTGGAAGCTTTTTGAGCTGGTTTGGGTTGATGTTTGATATTATTATTGATTTTGAGCAGGTGACATTACAAATTGTAGCATTATTGTTGCTATTTTTTTTTCTAAAAAATTGACCAAAAACCGATCACAAGAGGTTGGTATGTTTGGCAAAATTACCAGAAAAATTGACCACTTTTGGTCGGTTTAGATGTTTTTTTAATTCTTTTAAGAAAACCGACCACTTTTTATTTTTTATAATTTTAATAAGACCTTCCTCTTTTGGTCGGTTTATGTATTAATTATTTTAAATAATTTTATTAAAATCATTCACTTGTGGTCGATTTTGTCCAATTTATTTTTTAAATAATTTTAATAATATCATTCATATTTGGTCGATTTATTTAATAATTATTTTTATATAATTTTATTAAAACTGACCCCTTGTGGTCGGTCTTGTACAATTTATTTTTTAAATAATTTTAATAAAACCGTTCACGTATGGTCAGTTTATTTAATAATTATTTTAAAATAATTTTATTTAAACTGACCACTTGTGGTCGGTTTTGATCAATTTATTTTTTTAAATAATTTTAATAAAATCGTCTACATTTGATCGATTTCATTTAATTTTATTTTTTATATAAATTAGTAAAATAGTTTATTTTAAATTATTAAAAAATAAATTAAATAATTTATTTATATAATTAAAAAATAAATTTTAACAAACCGATTAAAAGTGATCGGTTACTTAAAAAAATTATTTTTGCCTTTTTTACTAAAACCGTCCACATGAGGTCGGTAAAAAAAATTAAAAACCACCTCATTTGAACGGTTTTAATTATCTACCAACACATTACCATCCAAACAATTTTGGATGATTTTTGGTCAGTTTTTCAGGATCACCGACCACCTTCGGTCGATTTTTGGAGGTGGGTAATCCTGTATTTTTTTGTAGTGACCTTTCGACATTCTATCATATGAAACCTCTAAGGATGTACATAAGAATATAAATATACACTACAAAAAAAATATTCAAAATAGACGTAAAAAATTGACATAATGAGGTCGGTATTCATGAAAAAGCGATCTAAAAACTGACCTCAAGCGTATGTGGCAAAATGTTTGTTCGGTTTTCAAAAGTGAACTAATGAAAGAAAACCTACTCAAGAAGTTTGTAGGCTTTTTCTCCGAAATTCATTTATACTGCAAAATATTAATATTTTTTTATTATTCATTTTGACCTCGTGAGGTCAATTTTTTGTATGAAACATTTTTTTTGCTAAATTGTGACCTGGTGAGGTCTCACATGACTAATACTTTTAATTTTTTTTGGCAGAAAACTAACGTCATGAGGTTGGTTTTCTACAAAACATTAGCAGCTTCCCACCTTCCAACTTAATTCAAAACAATAAATAGACAATATAAATATCAGAAAAGGGTCAAATATACTCTATACTATCAGAAATAGTTTAAATATACCACTAATTATACTTTCAGTTCAAATATAGCCCTCATATAATACTTTTGATCAAAATATACCCCCTATTATATTTTGGCATAAAATTATCTTTAATTTTAACGGAGAGACAAGTGGAAAGCATACAATAAAATAACACATCCCCAGTTTTAAATGCCCAATTTTTTTAATATTCACCCACTTAATCGGGATAGTGTGGTGAAAGGCCACTTCTAAAGTTTCAATTGGGCATTAAGACACAAGTTTTGGTCAACGTGGTGAAAGGCCACTATTATGACATCACCAAAAAAGACTTTGAAAAGGTGACAAGCCTAGGCCCAAAGTCTTGGAAAATATAAACTAGTCCCCTTCAATAAATATATTTATACCTAATTATAGAATAAAAAATTATTTATTTATGTAACGACCGGGTTCGTCATTACGGGTAATCCATTCGTTCCAAGTTTTAGAGTTAGAAAACTTCGGGTTTGGGAGTTTGAAATTCTGGGCTAGGCTCGCCTCGGGATTCGAAGCGAGGTATAGTTTAGGGAAAATCTAGATAAGAATCGGGTGAGATGTCTTGATTTGAGCTAGTTTTCCATAGCCAAGACATAAAGGAGTCCGGGGGACTTTTCGGAATCGAATTTGGGTTAGTAGAACTCCTGGAATCGAGGTTGATGTGAAGGGGTTGTTTCGAATCGTCGGGGGAAGCAAATGTGTTGTAAAATGGACCAATTTTGGAGAATTCCTGACATTCTGTCCGTGACGAGCGCCACGGCTCCTCCATAGCGACCTCCGCTATAGCGGAAGAAAATGTCGCTATAGTGGAAGTCAAGGCAGTCAACCTCCGCCATAGCGGTTGACTCCGCTACAGCGGTACCGCTATAGCGGAAGCCGACCGCTATAGCGGAGCGCGATGGGATTTAGTGTAGAAACTTCCCCAAAATAGTTCAATTTTCTGCAAGTCATTTGGGAAAAGAACTAGGGCGATTTCAGGCGTTTCTCCCCCATTCTTCATCGCTTTTCTTCCTTAAGGTAAGGCTTTTACTCCCCGAACTCCGTATTACTTTTCCTATGTGATAGAATTGCTAAGGGTGGACTTGGGGAGAGGTTTGGAATGACTTAGGGATGATAGAATCCGGGGAAAAGAGGGATGCTAATTGTGGAAGTTCTTGGGTATTGTTAAATTTACTGTTTTATGATCATGTCACCTGAATTTCCTAATTTTATCTATAAACAATGGTAGAACTAGGTGAATTAACGGTGGGAAAGCCCGGGAAGAGGGTGGAATGATCATGGGTAGCCTGGGGTTTAGGATTTTGCGTAATCTGGGTAAATTGTAGGCCATAAGGATTAATTCTTGGTTATTATGTATTATTTTAGACCAAGAACCGGCAAGAACTTTGGAAAATGGAAAAGCTCCGGTTGAGTAGAGCTTGGATCATTTCGAGGTAGGTGATGGTTTGATTCTTGTATGCTTTGTGTGTTTTGTATACTCTTATCTAAGTAATTGTATGAGATACATTGCTTAGGAGATGATTAGGAATGTCTAATAGTCCTGTTATTAGTCTGGTAAATTGAACTGTGTATTTTGCTTGTTGGTTTTACAAGTTGATTGTTCATTGTTGTGACTATGGATTGTTGACATTCGGTTGGCTCGGGTACCACGCCTGGTAAGAAAATATACTAACGGTTTGCTCGGGTACCACGCCTGGTATGAATATACTAATGGTTGGCTCGGGTACCACGCCTAGTACGGGTTTACTTTACTGCATTATTGCATTGATATTGTTGCATTGTGTTGCTTGTTATTGGTTCCATGAGTCGACCGGGTTGTGTTATTGAGTTGTGATATCTGCTTATAGTCCTTGAAGGGCCGGGAATCTTATTTATTTGGTTGGTTTAGTCTTGGTGTAGACCGGGATGAATGGTTAACACTTGGTATCGTTAGAAGGATCCCAGGGTGGGTCCGAGATATACATATATAAAAGAGGTGGTTGTTTACATTATTTTTGTATAAAAGGGGATGGACTATAGGGTCAAGTTAAGGGGATACTTATAGTCTAGGATTATCTGTGGACTGGATTATATGTCTTTCTGTACCTTTACTTAATTTGTTGTACTATTTATACAATGTTTATGTGGAAGCTAGCTGATGATCCTACCAGTACACGGTGGTTGTGTACTAATACTTCACTTGCTTATTTTTTTGTGAGTACAGGAAATCTTTTGGCGGTTGATGCACGACCTCACTTGTAGGCCTGACTGTTTAAGATATCAAGGGTGAGCTGTTCGACCAAGCTTCCCTGGTGTCTATCTTCTGAGTTGTAGCCCACTTGTTTCGGGCTTAGACTATTTCATTATTGTTTTTGGGGTTACATCCCCGCACTCTAGATTTGGTAGCATTTTGGTACGATGACTTTCAGATTCTAGGGGGGATTTCCGCAGTTTTATTTCAATGAAATTACTTTTGCTTATTTGAACTACTAGTTTATTTCCAGTTTTCTGGTTTTAGGCTGTTAGTCCAGGCTAAGGGTTGACCTCTACTGGTTCGCTCATCCGGGGGTTGGGTGAGTGCCACTCACGATGGTATGGGTCGTGACAAAGATGGTATCAGAGCCCTAGGTTTGTTGATCTCGTCGTACCAAAACAAGTCTAGTAGAGTCTTGCGGAACGGTGCAGAGACGTCCGTACTTTTCTTCGAGAGGCTATGGGACTTTTGAAAAAACTATCTCTTCTTTCTTCCTTTGTGCTATAACTTTATTCCAATTGGTATCTGGTGATACAAATTGGTATCTAACTTCGTTCACTCTTCAGTCCACAGATGGTTAATACAAGGAACAATGGAGCGAGACCAGTGGTCCCAATAGCGGGCCCGACGATTCGTGGTAGAGGTAGGGGAAGGGGCAGAGGACGAGGAAAAGCCACACCCACCAGGGGTGGGGCTCAAGCTGCTGCTGAAGCGCGTGAGGCAACTCTTCCCCCACCTCAGGATCAGTTGTCGAGGATGTGGAAGTTGTGGTAGAGGATGATGGGGCGCAGGTGGAGGCAGAGGCGGCATCGGCTGGGGGTGCAGGCCTTCCTCCTATGACACCAAAAGCCTTTCAGCAGGCTTGGAACATCTTGAGTGGGTTGGTTGGTGCTGGAGCCATACCACGGGCACTACAAATCAGGCTTTAGACACTCAGCCAGCAGTTACTATGGCGCCTAGGATGGATGCAGGTTCAGGCACGAATGATTTCTTCAGGCCAATTCTAGGCCCAGTGATGATAGGAAACGAACACGAGATGCTGACCAAGTTTCTAAAGCTTAAACCCCTTACGTTTTAGGGTACTGATAGAGAAGATGCTTATGAGTTCATACTGGATTGCTATGATAGGCTGCACAATCTGGGCATTGTTCGACAGTATGGGGTTGAGTTCATCACATTTCAACTGCAGGGTGATGCTAAGCAATGGTGGAGGTATCATGTGAAATGTCGGTCGTCTATTTTACCCCACTGACTTGGGAACAGTTCCACGCTCTATTTTTAAAGAAGTACGTACCACGTACTTTGAGGGACCGGAAGAAGGATGAGTTCTTGAACTTTGAGCAGGGTAGCATATTAGTCTCTGCTTATGAGGCTAAGTTCCACGCCTTGTCCTTCTTTGCTACACAGTTACTAGGTTCCAAGGAGGAGCGGGTTCGGTTGTTTGTGAAGGGTTTGAATATTGAGATGCAGGTATTGTCGGTGCATATGACTTCTTCAGGTTAGGGCTTCAATGAAGTGGTTGATTATGTAAAAAAACTGGAGGGGGTTAAGCAAGCAGGGCAGGCTAAGGTGTTAGCCAAAAAGTCCTGGAATGAGGGAAACTACAGTGGTTCGTACTCCAGGGGTCAGAATCAGCAGGTATACTCAGCCCGACTTATTCAGTCAGCTCTGCCAGTTGCTACAGGTGGTCATCTGGAGCTAATCAACAGTCTTTAGCTCCTAAGGGCCAGAGAGCATCTTACACATCTGCTAGCAGGCCTGTACTTGATCGTGGTTATTTTCATTGCGGTGAGCTGGGCCACTTTAAGAGGGAGTACCCTTACAGGTAGACCGGTAATCAGGTTCAGCAGCAACCTAAGGCTGTGGTCTTAGCAGGTAGAGGTGGTCATGCTAGGGGTCGTCCACAGGGTGGGCAAGGTAACTTTTAGGGCAGCCGGGGAGATAGAGGGAACGACAGCGCGGGCAGGGGTGCAGGCAGTCGGCCAGGGAGTTTGCCTGGATTGATGATCGGGCTCACTGCTATGCATTTCTAGGGAGGACCAAAATAAAGGCATCTGATGCGGTGATCACAGGTACCATTCTTGTCTATGATAAAATGGGTTCGGTACTATTTGACCTAGGTTCTACATATTCTTATGTGTTTGTGAGTTTTGCGTTGGGTCTGAACTTGACATGTGATAACCTTGATTCCCATATCCATGTTTCTACCCCGGTTGGAGAGTCTCTGGTTGTGATTCATATTTATCGTGACTGTTCTATTGTGTTTGTGGGGTTGCACACTTGGGTAGACTTGGTAATCGTGGATATGGTTGATTTTGATATTATCTTGGGCATGACCTGGTTATCCCCTCATCATGCTGTGTTAAATTGTAACACCAAGACTGTGGCTCTAGAGATTCCGGGTAAGGATAGGCTAGAGTGGGAAGGTGTGTACATGCCTAAGCTAGTTAAGATCATATCATTTGTTCGGGCTAGGAAGCTAGTGAGAAGGGGGTGTCTAGCCTTCTTGGCTCATCTCTAGGATAATAGTGTGGAGTCTCCATCTATTGAGTCAGTTTCAGTTATTTCTGAGTTTCGAGAGGTGTTTCCAGCGGATTTGTCGGGTATGCCTCCGGACAAGGATATAGACTTTTGTATTGATTTGGAGCCAGACACTCATCCTATTTCCATTCCTTCGTATCGTATGGATCCGGCAGAGTTAAGAAAACTTAAGATTCAGCTATAGGAACTCCTAGATAAAGGATTTATCCATTCTAGTGCTTCACCTTGGGGTGCTCTGGTCTTGTTTGTAAAGAAAAAGGATGGTAGTATGCGGATGTCCATAGATTGTAGGTAGTTGAACAAGGTTACCATCCAGAATAAGTACCTGCTACCCTATATTGATGATCTATTTGACTAGCTCCAGGGTACATCGGTGTTTTCTAAAATTGACTTGAGGTTGGGGTATCACCAGTTGAAGATTCGGCCGGAGGACATTCCTAAGACTGCTTTTCAGACTCAGTATGGGCATTACGAGTTCTTAGTGATGTCGTTTGGGTTGACCAATGCGACAGCAACATTCATGAGTTTGACGAATAGGGTATTTAAGTCATATTTGGATTCCTTCATTATTGTGTTTATCGATGACATTTTGATCTACTCCAAGAGTAGGGAGGAGCATGCTAATCACCTTCGTATTGTGTTGGACATATTGAGACGTCAAAAGCTTTATGCGAAGTTCTCCAAATGTGAATTTTAGTTGACTTCAGTCGCATTCTTGGGGAATGTAGTGTCAGAACAGGGGGTGATGGTAGATCCCTAGAAGATTGAGGTATTCAAGACTTGGGCCCGGCCTAGCTCTGTGACAGAGGTGAGGAGTTTTGTTAGGCTCGTGGGGTCTACCAGAGGCTTATTAAGGATTTTGCATCTATTGCTAATCACCTGACAAGGCTGACACAGAAGGATGTACCTTTCGTATGGTCCGACAAGTGCGAGGAGAGCTTTCAAAGGCTCAAAACACTTTTGACAACTGCTCCTATCTTGTCCTTGCCAGTTGAAGGTAAAGACTTTTTTGTTTACTGTAATGCTTCACATTCTGGTTTGGGTGTTTTGTTGATGCAGGATAGGAATGTGATATCCTATGCCTCCAGGAAGTTGAAGGTGCATGAAAGAAACTACCCGACTCACGAGTTAGAGTTGGCAGCGGTGGTTTTTGCATTCAAGATTTGGAGACACTACCTTTATGGTGTCAAGTGTTAGGTGTTCACCGATCATCGCAGTCTGCAACATGTGTTCATGCAGAAGGACTTGAATTTGAGGCAGAGAAGGTGGATGGAACTGTTGAAAGACTATGATGTGACTATTCAGTACTCTCCGGGTAAGGCTAATATAGTGGCAGGCGCATTGAGCTGGAAGACAGTTAGCATGGGTAGTTTGGCTTGTTTGGGGGTGTCCAAACGACCACTAGCAAGGGAAGTTCAGGCATTGGAGTCTAAGTTCATGCACTTGGGTATTTCAGAATGAGATGGGCTATTGGCCAGCTTTGAGGTCAAGGCCACTTTCATAGAGGAGATAAAGGTCAAGCAGTTCCAGGATCTGAAACTGAGTAAGCCCCGAGGTAAGGTAATATCTGGGGAATCCAGGGACGTCACGCTAGACTCAGGTGGAGTACTAAATTTCAGAGAGAGCATTTGTGTTCCTCGGGTTGATGATATAATTCAGAATATCTTGACAGAAGCTTATGGTTCGCGATACTCAATTCATCCGGGTGTGACCAAAATGTACAGGAACTTGAGATAGCGTTACTGGTGTCCCGGGGTGAAAAGGGACATAGTGGATTTTATGTCCAAGTGTAAGAACTGTAAGCAGGTAAAATATGAGCATCAGAGACCTGCAGGACTACTTCAGAAAATGCCAATTCCATAGTGGAAGTGGGAAAGGATAGCCATGGATTTCGTGGTGGGTCTTCCCAAGATGTTGGGGAAGTATGACTCAATTTGGGTCGTTGTTGACAGGCTGACCAAGTCTACGCATTTCATTCCGGTCAGGGTAGATTACAATTCACAGCAATTCGCTAAGATCTACGTGAAGGAGATTGTGAGATTGCATGGGGTGCTACTGTCCATCATTTCAGACAGGGGTACATAGTTCACCTCTAAGTTTCTGGGTAAGTGATACGCCCAAATTACAACTCCAATTACGAAGTGTAAGCGGTCGTCATCAAATATAGAACCCAACAAAGGTTGGGGTCGATCCCACAGGGAATAAGGTGCAAATTAAATCGTTAGTGAATTAATTGACTAGTAATCAATAGTTTCCGGTAAATTGGGGGGGGGGGTTCTGTGATCAATATTTGAACAATGCAAGTAACTAATTGCGAGTTTCAACGAGTGTTAATCAATATGAGAATGAACTAGGGAAGTGTTCACCATGGCGTCGTAACAATTTCGACTCAAAGCTTAACCGGGTTCGTTCTATATGCATGTCACGATGTGATTGAATTCATGGTATCATCTAAACGTTTCTCAACCAAATAGACGAATTTCCTTCTCAATTCTCTCGAACTTAAAAAGGTGAACTTTCTTATTTCAATCCTAAACATCAAGTAGATTAATCTAGTTACAGCATTAATCATAAGACGAGAGTTGGTAGTCTCGAATCCTCGTAGTTAATCAAACTTCCCGGTTTTAATATCTTTGCTCAAGCACATTAAACCTAGGCATGTCTTAATGTTTGCAACCACTAGAAAATGTTAATAATGAATGATTAACAATGTGACAATATAAAGATTGAACCCAATTGCTACCCGGAATCTATATTGCTACTCTTGCCATGGCTCCCACAACCCTAGTTGTGGGAGTTTTAGCCACTCATGCTTGCAAAGCGAAAGAATAAAGAAATAGTATTCATAATAATAAGAAAAGGTTCTTACAAAATAGATGAACACAAGCTTCAAGCTTTCCAAGAACAATAAGCCAAAATCCTAAGAGCAATCGAAGAAGAAGAAGAAAAATGTGTTTGTCGTATTTTTCCTCTCTAAAAATCGCTCAAAAAATAGTCTGACAAGTATTAGTTAATGAATAATTAAAATAACCCTAACACAGGGTATTTATAGTAGTCCAGGAAACAAAGTCCAAAAATAGAATTTTCGGAGTCCCGCTTCGCGTTGACGGGTAGCCTGACGGACCGTCAACCATGCGACTGGCCGTCACTCCCAGCCGTCGCCACTATCCAGTGCATGGCCTTGATCAGCTATAACTTGACGGCTTGGCTGACTGTCAGTCACATGTGTGACGGCCCGTCACGCCAGCCATCGCCACTAACCAGTGCCTCCTCAAGCTGCTGCCAGGTTTGGTGGTTCCCTTGACGGTCAGTCACCTGTGTGACTAGCCGTCAGGCCCTCCGTCAAGCTTAACCAGTTCACTCCCTTTCTATCCTTGTATCCATTTCCTGCAAAGATAACACGAAATCTTATCAAAAACAACAACGGTTGCTTGAAAACTCGCAATTATTCTTAGTTTAAAGGCGTCAAATGTGCCATAAAATGCCGGCACATCAACACCTTCAACTTAAAACGTTCGCTTGTCCTCAAGCATCATGATAACAAAAATAAAATGATGACTCAACTAAGAATACAAACACATATCTTTAGCAAATCATGGCCACTCAACAGTCTATTAAATTTAAATCAAGCCCCCCCCGGTAGTACACCAATGTGTGAAACGCTAACTTGCAAGGATCCAAACATGTCATTTCGGTATGATAGAATATTCTACATACACACACAAGAGCTATACCAACAGTCAATAGATGATACAGAAATCTCGGTGCCCTCACTACAAAGAAGTCCCACACAGAAGATTTGGGACTAGGTAAGGCGCTCACACTCACAAATGATTTCAAACAATGCACATGCGATGCCATAAGCTTGCCCTTGCTATTCTATTTCAGTTTTTCAGAAAGCCGCTAAGGATCACTACAGGACTTGTTTTGGCTTGTAATGAGGCTTTGGGTGCAGGTAGGATACGTTTGGGGAATAGTGACTAAACCCTCCTTGGAATCACCGACTTACTATTTCCACTTAACTTTACTTCGTCCATCCTTATTCTCTTTTTTTTTTTAATTCCCTTCTTTCTAGCTACAGGCGCGACCTCTTTATTTTGACAATTCTTTTTCATCTCTTTTTCGTTTCTTTTACTTTCTTTTCTTAGGCACACACCTGAAATTTTTATTCTGTCCACAACCAATCTTGTCCATCCTATTTTTCTTATCATTTACCTCTATAGTAGCCACCCTCAACTTAGGCTGATTGCTGAGTTGAGGTGTACGATGTCCAAGGAAGGACCAGAGCCAAGATAGGGATTCAAAGTTAAAAAGAAACTGTGATAGGTTATTGAAAGAATAGGGTCAATTATGGCTCAAACAGGGATCAAGGGATTATTTGCATTTGGACGGTCTTATAGGCTAAGTGGACTGCACACAAAAAGGGCCTGAGATCCTTTCCTAAGCAACCAACTTCAAGCTTAACAAAATAGACCGGGCAAGTTCTAGATGCATGCACAGAGTAAGAGTTTATATCAATAAGCTCACACACACTTGGCACCAAGAAACCATACCACTACCAACCATCAAAACATCAGCTCGGCTTAAGCATAATTATTACAATCATAACCACACAATGACATTCAAGGATCCAGAACAGTCAATTGTTTCAAACATAAGTACAAAATCAACTTTTTCAGAGGGGGCTCCTTTTAGTTCATCTTTCAAAAAGCCATGCTTGCTATAGACATCACAACACAACCAAAATTTAAACGACAACCTAAACATGCCGGTTCTACTAGATAGCACACCGCAGGAAAAGAAACACATTAACAAAAACCTCCGGTGGTAGTACTCCTACCCCTAACAAAAGAATTTAGCATTGCCCTCAATGCTCAAGGAAACAGATATTCAGAACAAAGGTATAGGGGTACCTGGGAAACTTAGGTTTCCGTATGCGGATCATCAACATCTGGAGTCCCTCCAGACTCCGGTACTGCACTGGATGATGCCCCACCTGCTTGGGCACGCACTCTTTCCTGTCGCAGCTGCTTATCTACTACCGATCACTGCTTCACAACCTCTAACTCGTCCTCCTCAGATGATATCTTTTTGTGCTTCCTCTTCTTTTACTTCTTTACCTCACTTTCACCTGCTTGGGGTTCATTAATTTTCAGTGGCCGACCCATCAAATCCACTATCGTGGTTTCTTCGTCCAAGTCCATGAACTCCGAAGTCTCATCATAAAGCGCTTTTTCTTGCTTGAGGATGGTGATATCATTCTTCACCTTCTTCAGTTCCGCATCAAATCTTGCCAAGTCCGGGATGCTCATTTCGTTTAGCCTTGCCTCCATCTGGGTTTCCATCGCATCGACCCTTGCGTGCATCCCCTCAAATGAATTCAGAGCCTTCCGTATTGCTTCATCAATGGTGGGTTTGAACAAGTCCGTCCAAGCGGCAATTTGTTTATCCAACTGTTTCTGCTTCTGCACCATTTTAGCAAAATTTCGGGGATTCATGTGATATTCTGGTGGTAGAAGAGGCCTTGCCGCAGTTCCAGAGCTTTCGGCAGTAGCTCTCGTTGTTTGTGAAGTCTTCGGATCAAACACCGCAAGTGGCATCTCAGTGCCTGATGGAGTGTCGGTTGCCTCGGAGGTGGTTGTGGTTGGCTCTTCGAAGATCTGAGGCTTATGAATCCTCATTTCAAACTTAGTGTCATCCTTTGATTTGTCAATATTTTGCTTTGATGACACTGTTATTTTCTTATCAATACCATCCCATATCGGTACCTCTGCACGCCTGCATAACTCAGTAACTAGACATGGGAACGGCAAAGAAGAAGTAGTTTTTATGGCCTTGGTTCGCATCTCGTCTGCAATTATCATTCCGAAGTTGATGACGTACCCGACTATCAAGCTTGCCACAAGGATGGCTCTTCCCTCATCCAAATTAGTATCTCCTCCTGTTGGAAATAACCTGTACCGCACAACCACCCACCAAATTTTGCTACGAAGCTTAGTGATTGCTTCGATATCCGTCCCCTCTAAGTTAGCCAAGATGGTGAGCCATCAGTCAATGTTCAGGCTAACCATGGTCTCTGCGAGTAGGTGTTGGAAATCTTGTCATGAAACTCTGGCATATCAGGTGGAGGAATGTATTCAGGGCCAAAGAGGACTCTGTTAATCATTTCTCGGGAGATGTTTACTTGTTTACCCCGAACCGGCACCCTGTCCTGCCTTGGTGCTGATTTAACCCCTTTTCCTGGCTCACATTTGTTCTCCAACCGTGCCAAATAGTTGGCATAGAATTCCCGGACTAGTTCTGGATAATAGAATCTCGGGGGTGAGCTCATCCACTCGAGCTGGTACCTCTGAAACTGTGTCTGAAGAACTGGGTATTCAGGCAGATCCGTGGTCATAATTTGCACTTCTTCAGCTATCAGTCTTTTGTGACTTCTCGACATTGTTTTGGTAAGACCATCAAGATAGTGCTTCTGAGCATCCTTAAATTCCCACCGGATCGATTCTCTATCCATGGGTGCACTCCCTGCATTTTTGGTGGTTTCAGGACCACCTACATCCTCCGGACTGGGGCTGGAGCTGCCACTTTCTTCAGATCCACTATCACTCCCTGACCTACTGCAAGATGACCCACTCTCCTCTTCAGACTGGGAGACTTGGGTGTTTCTTCATTTGGATAGCCTAGTCTGGTAAGTCGGGGCAGCAACTGCTTCTTCTTCGCTACTCGATTCATCTATAAGGGTCTGAGTTGTAGCGATCCTTTCTTTCTTCTTTTGTGCTTGACCGCAAGGTGGTTGTTGTTTGGGGGCCATGTACCTGCACGTGAACAAGTTCAAACACATGAGAACAGGAAAACACTCAATTAATACCCACTGTCTCGGAGTGACGGTTTGGGTGACGGTCAGTCACAGGTGTGACGGACCGCCACACCAGCCGTCACTTTAAGACAGTGAACTGTCTAATGTTGACGGTTTGGATGACGGGCTGTCATGCCAACCGTCACTTTAAGGCAGCGTGTTTTTACTTTCTTTGAGGCATTTCCTCGAACACCTTGTGCTCTATTTGGGGTTTTCCCATTTTTTGTGGGAATTGGTTTTACAAAGTCACCACCCATCATGTATTTAAGCTCATGGGTTACTCAAGACTTCACCCATGTCAAATTTACGATTTCAAACAACAACACCACTCCTATCCAACAACATTTACATTATCACAATTTCACAAATATACAAACCCAATAATTTTCTCCGATAATTCGTCACGATGCTACTCAATAATTCCAACGAGGAAGAGTTTAGAATCATACCTTGATTTTGTTAGTGAGAAGAAATCTCTATTCCTTTTTGATTTATATGAACCGATGGCCAACCCTAGTCTTCGACGGGAATTTGTTGGTTTCTTGCGTTTTGGAAGAATGGTGAAAGGCGATGGGGATGGGGGGTTTGCTTGGGGAAGAGAGGATTTTTGTTTTAATGGAGGGTTGGAACTTGAGAGTAGAAGATAAGTGGGAAGATGATGAAGATGATTTAATATATTCGGCGGGTCGGTTTGGTATTGGGTCGGGTCGCACAAAATTAAAACTTACCTGATGTGGTGGCCTAGCGTGACGGTCCGTCAACAGCTTGGCGGTCCGTCACTTGGTGCGTCTCAATTAGACAGTGAGCCCTTGTGAGTCTCATGGGCGACGGCCTGAAGTGACGGTCCACCAAGTCCGTGACAGTCCGTCACTCATACCGTCCCTACCAAACAGTGGGTATGAATATTTGTCAACATGTGACGGTCCGTGTGACGGTCCGTCATACAGTTGACGGCCCACCAACAGGAACCGTCACTTGTAGACAGAACATGCTGTTACTTCCACCTTTTTGTACCTGCACACTCAACGCACAAATTAACCAATTCTAACAAATCAATTTTTTCTAAGACCATAATACAACAACAATTTATGGGTTGCCTCCCATACAACGCCTGATTTAACGTCGCGGCACGACGCGGGTGTCTTGATTACTCAGACTTCATCAAGATACACTAGAGACAGAACATGTACCTCCTCCGGGAGGCCCAGATATTGCTTTACCCTCTGCCCATTGGCTTTGAACAACTCACCATCTTTATTTTCGAGTTCGACCGCACCGAATGGAAACACTTGGTGTACTTTGAATGGTCCGGACCATTTGGATTTGAGTTTCCAGGGAAATAATTTGAACCTGGAGTTGAACAACAATACCAAGTCCCCAACCTTGAACTCCCTTTTCTCAATTTTTCTGTCATGGTATAGCTTCATTCGTTCCTTGTAGAGAACAGATCTCTCATATGCTCGCAATCGGAACTCGTCCATCTCATTCAATTGTTCCAACCTTAGTTCCGATGCCTCTCTCTAACTGAGATTTAACTTTTTGAGGGCCCAAAGGGCTTTGTGCTCAAGTTTCACGGGCAAGTGACAAGCTTTACCGAAAACAAATTGGTAAGGAGACATACCTATTGGCGTCTTAAACGCTGTTCGGTACGCCCAGAGTGCGTCATCCAGCTTACTTGCCCAGTCTCGCTGGTTCACATTCACAGACTTTGCCAAGATCTCTTTAATTTCACGGTTTGACACTTCGACTTGCCCACTGGTTTGGGGGTGATAAGGTGTGGCTACCTTGTGTTGCTTCACCCCATATTTTGCTAGAGCAGCCCGAAACACCTTATTGCAAAAATGTGAACCTCCATCACTTATGATTGTGCGAGGGGTGCCAAACCGAGCAAAGATGTTTCTTTTTAAAAATGCCACCACACTTCTCCCTTCGTTATCGGCCAAAGCAACCGCCTCTACCCACTTTGAAACATAATCCACCGCTACCAAGATGTAACGGTTCCCATAAGAGCTTTCAAAAAGGCCCATGAAATCTATTCCCCATACGTCGAACAACTCAACCTCCAAAATAGTGGACATGGGCAATTCTTGTCGGCGAGAGATTGCTCCTCTTCGTTGGCATTGATCACAGAACTTGGCAAATTCATAGGAATCTTTCTGGATTGTCGGCCAATAGTACCCACACTGTAAGATTTTTCGGGCGGTTCGATTACCCGCATGATGTCCTCCAACTGGGGATGAATGACAAGCTTGCAAGATGCTTGTCATTTCCACTTCCGGTACACATCTCCTCACTATGTTTTTAGCACACAACCGAAATAAATACGGTTCATCCCAGAAAAACTTACTTGCATCATGGAGAAATTTCTTTTTCTGGTGGAAGTTCAAATTTTTCGGGATCATGTCACTCACCACATAATTTGCGAAATCAGCGTACCACAGCACCATATCGAGTGATGCGGCCATCACCTGCTCATCCGGGAATGCATCATCAATCTCCGGTTCATCTACTATGTTCTTTTCTCTCTCAAGCCTGGACAGATGATCCGCTACCTGGTTTTCACACCCTTTCCGATCTTTGACTTCAAAGTCAAATTCCTGCAACAATAGCACCCATCGGATTAGTCGAGGTTTTGCATCCTTTTTGGTCATTAAATACCTCAAGGCTGCATGATCTGTGTGCACCACCACTTTTGTACCAAGTAAGTACGCTCTGAATTTCTCAAAAGCGTATACAACAGCCAGCAGCTCCTGTTCTGTCACTGTGTAGTTCTTTTGCGCCCCATTCAATGCTTTACTAGCATAATAAATGGGGTGAAAAAGTTTGTCTCGCTTCCGTCCCAGAATAGCTATAAGTGCAACACCACTCGCATCGCACATTACTTCGAATGGTTTGGACCAATCCGGGGCAATTATAATAGGAGCATCCACTAAGTTTTCTTTCAGGCACTCAAACGCCCTCAAACACTCAGCATCAAATACAAACTTAGTCTCCTTTTCAAGCAACCTGCACAGTGGGGTAGCAACCTTAGACAAATCTTTAATGAATCTTCGGTAGAAACCGGCATGACCAAGAAAGCTCCTCACACCCTTTACCGAAATGGGTGGAGGTAGTTTCTCGATGACTTCTATCTTGGCTCTATCCACCTCTAGACCTCTCATAGATATTTTGTGCCCTAATACAATGCCTTCTTTCACCATGAAATGTAAATTCTCCCAATTCAGCACGAGGTTTGCCTCTTCACACCTTTGCAATGCTTAACCCAGATTAGTCAAGCAATCATCAAATGCATCACCCACTACCGAGAAGTCATCCATGAAGACTTCCAATGTGTTCTCCACCATATCAGAAAATATAGACATCATGCATCTTTGGAATGTTGCAGGAGCATTGCAAAGACCAAAGGGCATGTGTCTAAAAGAAAACGTACCGTAGGTACAAGTGAAGGTGGTCTTCTCCTGATCTTCTGGGGCGATAGATATTTGGTTGTACCCCGAGTATCCATCTAAAAAGAAATACCAACCTCTGCCAGCTAATCTATCCATCATCTGATCCATAAAGGGCATGGGGAAATGATCACGGAGAGTCCAGGAGTTTAGCTTCCGGTAATCCATACAGACTCGCCACCCCGTGACAGGTCTTAATGGAATCAGCTCATTTTTGTCATTTGTTACCACAGTCATTCCTCCCTTCTTAGGAACACATTGCACTAGGCTTACCCATTTGCTATCAGAAATTGGATAAACCACTCCAGCATCGAGCCATTTGATGATCTCTTTCTTCACCACCTCTTGCATTGGCGGATTCAGTCTCCGCTGGTGCTCGGTGGTGGGAGTGCAATTTTCCTCTAACTGTATCTTATGAGTACAAATACCTGGTGGGATGCCAATAATATCGGCAATGGTCCAGCCGATTGCCCTCTTGTGTCTCCTCAGTGTGGATAGTAAAGCTTCAACTTGAGATTGCACAAGGTCTGTCGCAATGATTACGGGTAAGGTATCTTTGTCACCTAAAAATGCATACTTCAGATGGCCTGGCAACTCTTTCAACTCTAATACTGGCGCTTCCTCAATAGAAGTCTTTGCAGGAGGTGTCGGTCTGTTCTTTAAATCGAGATCTAATTTCTTTGGGGCGTAACAATATGACCCCATTCCAACCACAGCATTTACAATTTCTTCATAATCTTCGATGTCATCATCATCGAAGTTCATCATTACTGCTGCCAACGTCTCTACAGCAAGTCTTTCTTCAACAGAAACAATCACATCAGATTCGGCAACAATATCAATAACCGAGACGACATTCATGTCCCTCGGTTGCTTCATGGACTTGCACACATTAAACTTCACTACTTCGGCGTTTAACCTGAAATTCAACTCGTTGCTCTCCATATCTACCAATACTCTTCCGGTTGCCAAGAAGGGTCGTCCCAAAATAATAGGGACTTCAAAGTCCACTTCGCAGTCCAAAATCACGAAGTCTGCCAGAAATATGAACTTCCCCACCTTCACAATTACATCATACAAAATACCCACCGGGCGTTTAACCGATCTATCAGCCATCAATAATCTCATAGTCGTCGGTTTGGGAGCTCCTAAACCCAACTATCGGTAGATGGCTAAAGGCATCAAGTTTATGCTAGCCCCCAAGTCACAAAGAGCTTTTGCAAAGTTAAACTCCTCTATGGTGCAAGGAATAGTGAACGCACCCGGGTCTTCTTTCTTTTGGGCTAGCGACCTTGATGAAATGACGCTACAATGGTGGAGGTTGTCTTCCGGTTCAAAACTTACCGACCTCTTCTTTATGATCAAGTCCTTCATGAACTTGGCATAACCGGGCATTTGTTCAAGCGAATCCACCAGAGGGATGTTCACTGATATCTGCTTTAGCATGGTCATGAAATTTAAGAATTTGCTATCTTCCACTTTCTTCTTCAATCGTTGTGGAAAAGGGGGTGGTGGCCGAGGCATCATAGTTGGAAGTTTTTCAACTTCCCTGCTTTTATCTGTGAGCACTTGAGTAGCATCTTCTTTCACGCCGGGTTCTTCAACAGATATCCTCACACCCTCATCTACCATCTTTTCAGCGTCTACTAGCTCATCTTCCTCAGCAACCTTTCCTTTCTGAGTCTCAATTACCGGATGTGATTCCGATAATGTCTTACCGCTTCTGGTGGTGATTGCCATACAATTCCCGTCATTTCTCGGGTTTTGAATGGTGTCACTCGGTAATGTCCCAGCTTTCCTTTGATTTAGAGACGCCGAGACTTGACTCATTTGTTGCTCTAGCTGCTTGATTGAGGTGGAATGAGAATTCACTAACTGACTCATTAATGATAATTCCGATTTCATTTCCTTGACTCCGTAGTCAGTATATTCCACCTTCAACAACATCTTTGCCATCATATTCTCTAACTTGGACGTCCCTGTCTCATTGCTAGTTCTTTCTTAGTTACCAGGTGGTACGTACAACCCACCTCTATCAGTTTTATTCATCCAGTTCCCCTGATCATGATCTCTGTAGCCAGCTTTTTCATAGTAGTTGTCCTTCTGATAGTTCCGACCTTGATTTCCCTGGCCATTGGCCTGGAAACCCCCCAAATAGTTTGCCTCCTCATCAGACTCGAACTCTGCTGCTCTACCTTGGGAACCCACAACTTTCACTTTCTCCATGTCTCCTGACAACAAATGTTTTGTCAGTAGGTCCATTTGCGTTTTCAGGTGGGCCATATCTTGATTCCGCTCTTTCTCTTTCCTGCGCTGTTCCGCTGACATACCAACTGCATTAGTGCTAGCAGCCATCTCTGTGTCCCGTGTATGCCAGGCCCTGTTGGTTTTAGTGAGCCGATCCAAAATAGTTGTGGCATCGATAAAGTTGAGACCCATAAATGCTCCACCTGCTGCATTATCCAGTGTCGGCTTGGTAGCCGAATTTAGTGCCCTGTAGAATGTCTACATCAGGAAATTGTCGGTCAACTGATGGTTCGGGCATTGTGTCAGCTTCTTCTTGAACCGCAACCACGTCTCATGTAAGGCCTCATGAGGTTGTTGTCTGAAATTGCTAATTTCATCCCTCAACTGTATCATCCTAGAGGGAGGAAACAACCTTTCTAGGAAATCTCCTTTCAACTCTCCCCAGGTTGTGATAGAGTCGGGGGTTAGCTCTATCAACCATAATGCTGCCTCATCAGACAGAGACAACGGAAACAACCTGAGCCTGATCGCTGTCTGACTTACTCCAGGTAATTCGAATGACTTGCATATACCCACAAAATTCATCAGGTGTCGATTTGGATCATCACCAGCCACACCACGAAACACTCCCTTTAAGTTCAACAGCTGGAGCATTGTGCTAGTAATGTTGAACTTGGCCCTGGGCGCTAGCGGAGGAAGAACAATGGCGCCCGTAGCACCAACTCCATCTAATGCCATATCATCCTCTATATCCTCGACATTCACATGATGTTGATCCTGTTGAGCCTGCTGTTCTGCAGCGAGCCTTGCTGCCTCCTGCTGTTGTACATTCATGGTTTGCCTTAGTATTCTTGCGAGCTCGGGGTCGTAAGGTAATATTGGTTCACCTGAGCGTCGGGTACTTGGTATGCAAAACTCAGTACCCTGTAACAAACAAAAACAACAAATAAAAGTAAAATCAGGAAATATGACTAAGAGTCAAATAACACCAGACTTAATAAACAACCGTATTCCCCGGCAACGGCGCCAAAATATGATACGCCCAAATTACAACTCCAATTACGAAGCGTAAGCGGTCGTCGTCAAATATAGAACCCAACAAAGGTTGGGGTCGATCCCACAGGGAATAAGGTGCAAATTAAATCGTTAGTGAATTAATTGACTACTAATCAATAGTTTCCGGTAAATTGGGGGGGGGGGTTTCTGTGATCAATATTTGAACAATGCAAGTAACTAATTGCGAGTTTCAACGAGTGTTAATCAATATGAGAATGAACTAGGGAAGTGTTCACCATGGCGTCATAACAATTTCAACTCAAAGCTTAACCGGGTTCGTTCTATATGCATGTCACGATGTGATTGAATTCATGGTATCATCTAAACGTTTCTCAACCAAATAGACAAATTTCCTTCTCAATTCTCTCGAACTTGAAAAGGTGAACTTTCTTATTTCAATCCTAAACATCAAGTAGATTAATCTAGTTACAGCATTAATCATAAGACGAGAGTTGGTAGTCTCGAATCCTCGTAGTTAATCAAACTTCCCGGTTTTAATCTCTTTGCTCAAGCACATTAAACCTAGGCATGTCCTAATATTTGCAACCACTAGAAAACGTTAATAACGAATGATTAACAACGTGACAACATAAAGATTGAACCCAATTGCTACCCGGAATCTATATTGCTACTCTTGCCATGGCTCCCACAACCCTAGTTGTGGGAGTTTTAGCCACTCATGCTTGCAAAGCGAAAGAATGAAGAAATAGTATTCATAATAATAAGAAAAGGTTCTTACAAAATAGATGAACACAAGCTTCAAGCTTTCCAAGAACAATAAGCCAAAATCCTAAGAGAAATCGAAGAAGAAGAAGAAAAACGTGTTTGTCGTATTTTTCCTCTCTAAAAATTGCTCAAAAAATAGTCTGACAAGTATTAGTTAATGAATAATTAAAATAACCCTAACACAGGGTATTTATAGTAGTCCAGGAAATAAAGTCCAAAAATAGAATTTTCGGAGTCCCGCTTCGCGTTGACGGGTAGCCTGACGGACCATCAACCATGCGACTGGCCGTCACTCCCAGCCGTCGCCACTATCCAGTGCATGGCCTTGATCAGCTATAACTTAACGGGTTGGCTGACGGTCAGTCACATGTGTGACGGCCCGTCATGCCAGCCGTCGCCACTAACCAGTGCCTCCTCAAGCTGCTGCCAGGTTTGGTGGTTCCCATGACTGTCAGTCACCTGTGTGATGAGCCGTCAGGCCCTCTGTCAAGCTTAACCAGTTCACTCCCTTTCTATCCTTGTATCCATTTCCTGCAAAGATAACACGAAAACTTATCAAAAACAACAACGGTTGCTTGAAAACTCGCGATTATTCTTAGTTTAAAGGCGTCAAATGTGCCGTAAAATGCCGGCACATCAGTAAGTTGCATGAAGAGTTGGGTACACAACTCACCTTTAGTACAACCTTCCATCCTCAGACTGATGGTCAGTCGGAGAGGACGATCTAGGTATTGAAGGACATGCTGAGAGCATGTGTGATGGACTTTGGGGGTCATTGAGACCAATTTCTATCGTTGCGCGAGTTCTCGTACAATAATAGCTACCACTCCAGTATCGACATGGAACCATTAGAGGCATTGTATGGGAGGGGTTGTATATCATTGGTTGGATGGTTTGAGGAAGGCGATATAAAGCCTCTGGGTGTGGAATTGGTAAGGGAAGCGCAAGAAAAGGTAAGAGGCATTCAGACCAAATTGCTAGCTGCCCAAAGCAGGCAGAAGGAATATGCGGATCGCAAGGTCTGGGACATGGAATTTTAGGTTGGTGAAAAGGTATTGTTGAAGGTGTCACCAATGAAGGGAGTTATGCGGTTCGGTAAGAAGGTCAAGCTCAGCCCTCGGTCCATCGGTCCATTTGAAGTTCTTGAGATTATGGGGCCTGTGGCTTACAAGTTGGCACTGCCACCTAGTTTGTCGGGTGTCCATCCGGTATTCCATGTGTCCATGCTTAAACGATACTATGGGGATGGGGACTACATCATCAAGTGGGATGAGGTGCTTTTCGATAAGAATCTTCGTTATGAAGAGGAACCAATTTTGATTCTTGCTCGGGATGTCCAAAAATTGAGGACAAAGGTGATTAATATGGTAAGGGTTAAATGGAAGCATCATCCGGTTGAGGAAACCACTTGGGAAATTGAGAAGGACATGTGGGACAAGCACCCTCACTTGTTTGAGGATTCAGGTACTACACCTTCCTCCATTTATTTTTGTAATTTTGGGTTTGATCGTTCGGGGATGAACTATGGGTAAATTGGTATCTATTGTAATGACTGGGTCCATCATTATGGGTAATCTATTCGTGCCAAGTTTTAGGGTTAGAAAACTTCGGGTTTGGGAGTTTAAAATTTTGGGCTAGGCTCGCCTCGGCTAGATTTGGAGAGAGGTATAGTTTAGGGAAATTCAGGTAAGGATTGGGTAAGATGTCTTGATTTTAGCTAGATTTCCATGTAGCCAAGACATAAAGGAGTCCGGGGGACTTTTTAGAATCGAATTTGGGTAAGTAGAACTCCTGAAATCGAGGTTGACGTGAAGGGGTTATTTCAAATCGTCGGGGGAAGCAAGTGTGTAGTAAAATGTACCAATTTTGGAGAATTCCCGACATTATGTCCATGACGAGTGCCACGGCTCCACCATAATGACCTCCGCTATAGCAAAAGAAAATCTCGCTATAGCGAAAGTCAAGGCAGTCAACTTCTGCCATAGCGGTTGACTCTGCTACGGCGGTACCGCTATAGAAGAAGCCGACTGCTATAGTAGAGCGCGATGGGATTTAATGCAGAAACTTCTCCAAAATAGTTCAGTTTTTTACAAGTTATTTGGGAAAAGAACTAGGGCAATTTCAGGCGTTTCTCCCCCATTCTTCATCATTTTTCTTCCCTAAGGTAAGACTTTTACTCCCCGAACTCCGTATTACTTTTCCTATGCGATAGAATTTCTAGGGGTGGACTTGAGGAGAGGTTTGGAATGACTTAGGGATGATAGAATCCGAGGAAAAAGGGAGATTCTAGGGGTGGAAGTTCTTGGGTATTGTTAAATTTACTATTTTATGATCATGTGACCTTAATTTCCTAATTTATCCATAAGAAATGGTAGCACTAGGTGAATTAATGGTGGGAAAACCCAGAAAGAGGGTGGAATAATCATGGGTGGCCTGGGGTTTAGGATTTTGCGTAATCCAGGTAAATTATAGGCCATAAGGATTAATTCTTCATTATTTTGTATTGTTTTAGACCAAGAACCGGCAAGAACTTCGTGAAATGGGAAAGCTCCGGTTGAGTAGAGCTTAGATCATTTTGAGCTAGGTGATGGTTTGATTCCTGTATGCTTTGTGTGTTTTGTGTACTCTTATCTAAGTAATTGTGTGAGATACATTACTTAGGGGATGATTAGGAATGTCTAATAGTCCTGTTATCAGTCTGGTAAATTGAACTGTGTATTTTGCTTGTTGGTTTTACAAGCTGATTGTTCATTGTTGTGACTATGGATTGTTGACATTCGGTTGGCTCGGGTACCACACCTGGTATGGAAATATACTAACGGTTGTCTCGGGTACCACTCTTGGTACGAATATACTAACAGTTGGCTCGGGTACCACGCCTGGTATGGGAATACTAACGGTTGGCTCGGGTACCTTGCCTGATACAGGTTTACTTTATTGTATTATTGCATTGATATTGTTGCATTATGTTGCTTGTTATTGGTTCCATGAGTGGACCGTGTTCTGTTATTGAGTTGTGATATCTGCTTATGGTCCTTGAAGGGCCGGGAATCCTGTTTATTTAGTTGGTTTGGTCTTGGTGTAGACCGGGATGAATGGTTAACACTTGGTGTCGTTAGAAGGATCCCAGGGTGGGTCCGAGATATACATATATAAAAGAGGTGGTTGTTTACATTATTTTCGTATAAAAGGGGATGGCCTATAGGGTCAAGTTAAGGGGAGACTTATAGTCTAGGATTATCTGTGGACTGGATTATGTGTCTTTCTGTACCTTTACTTAATTTATTGTACTATTCATACAATGTTTATATGGAAACTGGCTGATAATACTACCAGTACACGGTGGTTGTGTACTGATACTGCACTTGCTTGTTTTTTTGTGAGTACAAAATATCTTTCGATGGTTGACGCACGACCTCACTTGTAGGCCTGACTGTTCAAGATATCAAGGGTGAGTTGTTCGACAAAGCTGCCTTGGTGTCTATCTTATGAGTTGTAGCCCACTTATTTCAGGCTTAGACTATTTTATTATTGTTTTTGGGGTTGCATCCCCGCACTTTAGATTTGGTAGCGTTTTGGTACGATGACTTTCAGATTCTAGGGGGATTTCCGCAATTTTATTTCAATGAAATTACTTTTGCTTATTCGAATTGCTAGTTTATTTCCTGTTTGCTGGTTTTAGGCTGTTAGTCTAGGCTAAGGGTTGAACTCTGCTGGTTCGCTCATCCGGGGGTTGGGTGGGTGCAACTCACAACGGTCTGGGTTGTGACAATTTCCTTCCAAAAGCAGTTGCATCCTTCTTTCCGACAGATATTGTTTCGGCCAAGATCAATGTTTTTTTCGATCAAAATTCAAGCTTTTTCACCATAAAATTACTCCCCTCCGGTGAAAATCTTCTCTAGTTTATCCATTCTTATCTCTCATTGTTGTAAAAGCTCAAAATATTTTCTTCATTATAAAAAAAGCTCATTTTTTTGGCAGGCTCTTTTTCGATCATGTTCATAGACTAGTCATCGACCCACAAAGATTTCTTCATTTCAGTAGCTCATCTAATTATTTGCAAGATTTTTTTTTGTTTGTACATTTCCAATTTAGATCAATCATCGATCAACCGTGGTTTATTATGCCGATTGTGGAGTATATTATAGTAGGTGGTGATTATGATGGTGAATAGGAGGAGACTCCATAATGTTGAAAGTGGAACTCCATGATTAAGGTGAGAGTGCTCATTGCCCTGTGTCGCAATGGTACGTATAACGACTTGCTTGAGAGTATAATAGAAAGTGGAGAATTAAGTTCTCAACCTAGTGACTTGATTGTTAGTTATTTGATGAATGCCAAGGAAAAAGTTCATCCATCTTACATAACAAATGATAGGCAGGTGAAATTGTATATGCTTGATGTTATATCCGATAGGACACAACTTCGGGACTCAAAAAAATAAAAATAAATAATAATTAGTTTAAAAAATAATTTAAGAGAGAAAAAGAGAGTCGCCACCTAATTTTAGGAAAATCAGGAAACCTTTTTATTAAAGAATAAATTTAGTCTACAAAACAAATTAGATTCTAGGTAAGGGTTCAAGTTATTCCGAAGGGAAGAGGTTAGGCATCCTTCAGAATCCACAACGGTGGTTCCCGGCTGAACTCATCTTTTCAATTGAGGAGATAAAATAAATGTCTTGATTCTTTCGAGTTAGAGAAAAAGACTCTCCAAAATTCTAAGGGTTCGTTTGGTACATGGTCAAAGTTATCCTGGGATTATAGTCTTGGGATTATAATCCTGGGACTAAATAATCCCTGGATTATTTAGTTCTAGTCCTTTGTTTGGTACATTGGATCAAAGATGGGATATATTATGTATCATTCAAAATATGTGTTTGGCTTGAAGTTGGATAAATATTTTGTTTCCAATTTTAACCTTGATATTCCAATGGCTTAGATATACTTATTTATACTCAAACATAAGAATTAAACTATCATTTAAGTTACTAAAATAAAAAAATTAAATGCATTCTTCAATATATTTTAGTCAAATAATTACTCTACTCATGAATCAATTCAAGCCTCTATAAACTATGAAAAAAAACAAAAATTGTGCATAAGTTCAAAAAATTGAGCAGAAAAATACAAAAAAGTGCAGAAAATATAAATAAAAATGTAAAAACTATGCAGAAAATGCAAAACAAGTGTAAAAACTATGCAAAAAAGGCATAAACTTTGCAAAAAAGACAAGAACAAAAAAGAAAAAATATGCACTGTGCAAAAATTGCAAAAAAAAGTGCAGAAAATACTATACCCAAAATCTTTGCAAAAACTAAAATTAAATTTTGGATACATAGAAATTAAAAATTATAGAAACAGAAGCTAAATTTATTATCAGTGAAGTGAATTCAAGGGTAAGATGGTATTATAATCCAAGGATAACTTATATTGGTATTAGTTATACGACCTAGGAGATGGTATAATATAATTCAGGATTGTGGGATAATTTTATCACGGGTATAATTAATACCTCAAACCAAACATGGTACAAATTCAAGCCCAAAACTTAATCCCGGTATATCACATCCATATCCGGCTACCAAACGACCCCTAAGATTCAAGGACAAACTTTTACGAAACGGCCTAATATTTGCCTATCATGAGCTAAAATGAATAAATACAATACAGAATTATACAACATCTTTAAATTTTAATTCGAATATCTTCTTCGGAAAGCATTTTCGTGTACCTGTAAATACACATAGCAAAAGTATTAGTAATGAATGAAAATTAATCAAAAAAAATAAATAAATAATAACTAAAAATAAACCCGTCTTATATACATTGGAGGCCTTGGAAATCGACGGAAATTTCTTCATCGGCCAATTGAATTGACATTCGATATAAAATAATCAAACTTAAAATAACATCCGTCTTTTATTATGGGGAGGCCTCGAAAATCCGACGAAAAGATTTTATCATTGGCCATATCAAATTGATTCATTATCAATGTAGTAAAATTATAAAAGAAAAAAACAATGAAAAATAGTTTTTAAGTAAATTACAACCAACAGTGAGAAGATCACCAAATCAAACCAATTAATTATCCAAAAAAATTGAAACGTAGAATCATAGAATCAGTAAATAGGCAACTGTTGATAACCAATAAATAAAAGAAATTCAATGAAGCTTCTTGAAAATTAAATAGAACCACCAGAAAAGATATCATCAATCATAACACAAAATCCATAGCGCATTAGCCGTCAAAATAGAATCAAAATCAGTCAAAATTTGTGAAAAAAGTTTGTGAAATCCGTAGCACAATACAAGCAGTAAACAAAATCAATCAAAGTTTGTAAAATAGTTCAAGAATTCTACCAAAAATTGAGGCAAAACAGTGAATCTCGTCGGAGTTTGGAGCTTGTGACTGTTGGAGTCGGAGGTGCGGTGTTCATTGATTTTGCCAGAGTTTGGCGTTGATGAGCTACACTACATCATGGCGGGTTCGTTGTTGGTTGTTCGCCGAAGCTTAGAGATTGCTGGAATTATTTGTTTCCACCGGAGCTGGCTGTTAATGGAGAAATAGAGGACGACGTTGGGTGGTTTCTGTTTGGGTGGTGTCGTGGGTCTGGAAGTCAGAGTTTTTGCCGGCTGGTTGTGTGAGTTGTTTGGTAGTAGAAGAGAGGAAACAATTATGGGGGTCTGAACAGAGAAGAGGGTGGTGTTGGAGCTGTTTGTGAGTGGTCGAAGGGTTGTTGAGGTGATGGAGCTCGCGGTCGGAGTTCCGATGGACAGTGAGGAGAAGAGAGTGGGAGGAAAGGTTTGGTGGCCGATCTGGGTTTTCACCGAAGGTTGCCAGATTCTGGCGGGGTGGTGATGGTGTGTCGGAGAAGACACGAGCAACCAGAAAGTATCCGAGTCTGCCCTTGCTCTTCGTGATTTTACCAAATTTAAAAATTTCCACCACCAAGGAATGTGTAGTGTGTATGAGACACTTTATAAAAACTTTAAAACCCTAAACAATCTAGGTGGCAAAACAAAACCATGAGCCATTAAAATCGTGTGCTCAAAATCATGATTTACCTAAAACCATGTGCTATTTAATTTATCTGTGTAAAAATTATCTTCTCCGATTTATGTATTAACAGTCTGTGCTAAAAAATAATAATAAATATATCAAATAACATGAAAAAATGTGAATTAAATAAAGACGACTGATGATTTGACAAAAATGAAACAATATTCGTTTATATACAAATAATTGTGATAAAAATTAATAATAATTAAAATTAACTAAAATAATAAAAAATAGATAAAAATCTCAATATTTTCAAAATATGAGAATAATTATCAACAAATTGTGTTAACATTAAAAAAATATGAGAAAATTGTATTCTGTGCAATTTAACGAATAAAAAATTTAAAAATATTAACTTAAAAAATATCAGGCCAAAATTGGGTGTCAACAATTCCCCTCTTCGTTCATAGATGATGAAAGAATCTTTGAACGAAGACGTTGATGTGTAGCCAATTTTGGCTTGACAAAGAAAAAGAATGAAATATGCACAGAATGATGCCAGACTTTGATAGAGCTTTGAAAATACTCTTCATCTGCTGGCGAGGTTGAATTATTTTTTTTAAAAAGTGATAAACAAGGAAAAAATATTCTAGGATGAAAAGTAATCGCGTACCTTCGACATTGTTTTCCAAAATCATCCAGTGTCAAACTGTGAGACGCTAGGGATACAAGATTATATACTTGTCTCGTTGAAAGGCGGATGACCCAACTTGTCTCTTTGATAGGCGGACGACCTAATCTGAACGTTGAAAGGTGAACGACCTAATTTGAATGTGATCTACCACTTTGAATGAGGTGGCTTCCTAACTTGTCTCGTTGAAAGGCGGACGACCTAATTTGAGTTTGATATGTCACTTTGAACGAGGTGATAACCCAACATGTCTCATTGAAAGGCGGATGACCCAACTTGAATTTGATATGTCACTTTGAACGAGGTGACGACCCAACATGTCTGTCTCATTGAAAGGCGGATGATCCAACTTGAATTTGATATGTCACTATAAATGAGGTGACAACCCAACATGTCTCATTGAAAGTTGGACGACCCAACTTGAATTTGATATGTCACATTGAACGGGGTGACAACCCAACATGTCTCATTGAAAAGCGGATAACCCAACTTGATTTTGATATGTCACTTTGAACGAGGTGACAACCCAACATGTCTCATTGAAAGGTGGATGACCCAACTTGAATTTGATATGTCACTTTGAATTAGGTGACAACCCAATATGTCTCATTGAAAGGGGGACGACCCAACTTGAATTTAATATGTCACTTTGAACGAGGTGACAACCTAACGTGTCTCATTGAAAGGCGGATGACCCAACTTGAATTTGATATGTCACTTTGAATGAGATGACAACCCAACATGTCTCATTAAAAGGCGGACGATCCAACTTGAATTTGATATGTCACTTTGAATTAGGTGACAACCCAATATGTCTCATTGAAAGGCGGATGACCCAACTTGAATTTGATATGTCACTTTGAAGGAGGTGACAACCCAACGTGTCTCATTGAAAGGCGGACGACCCAACTTGAATTTGATATGTCACTTTGAATGAGGTGACAACCCAATATATCTCATTGTAAGATGGATGATTCAACTTGAATTTGATATGTCACTTTGAACGAGGTGACAACCCAACATGTCTCATTGAAAGGCGGACGATCCAACTTGAATTTGATATGTCACTTTGAACGAGGTGACAACCCAACGTGTCGCTTTGAAAGTCGGACAACCCAACTTGAATTTGATATGCCACTTTGAATGAGGTGACAACTCAACATGTATCATTAAAATCGAACGACCTAATCTCATCTTTTTGAAAGGTGGATGACCCAATCTTGTTTATTTGAAGGGAGGAAGATCTAATCTGAATATGTGGAGTCACCTTGACACCATTTTGAATTGAGTGGAGTCATTTTGACACCAATCTGGATAAGTGGAGTCACTTTGAAACCAAAGATTGAATAGAATCACCTGGACGCCGGTCTGGATAAGTGGAGTCACTTTGACACCAAAGATTGAGTGGAGTCACTTTAACGCCAGTTTAGATAAGTGGAGTCACTTTTTGACACCAAAAATTGAATAGAGTCACGTTGATGCTGGTCTGGATAAAATGGAGTCACTTTGACACCAAAGATTGAATGAAGTCACCTTGACATCAGTCTGGATAAATGGTCATCATCTTGACGACAATCTGAAAAATAGAGTCACTTTGATGCCAATTTGAATAAATGGTCATCAACTTGACGACGTCTGAATAAATGATCGTCATCTTGATGATCTGGATAAGTTATCATCACTTTGATATGGTCAGGAAAATGAGGTCACCTTGACGTCTATTTAAATGTCACATGTTACTTTAAACGGGGTGACTTCCCAACATCTCATAATCATCTGCACAAAATTTATTAGTAGCAAATGTAATATTTCATAATGAAAGAGGTGATGATTCAACATAACATGTCACAAATAGAAAAGTGATGATTCAACTTAAAAAACACGTCATTTTAAATGGGAGATAATCCAATTTTAATTTTTTTTTGTCAATTTGACAAGGTAACAACTCAACATATCAGTTTGATAGATAAAAATTAAAACATGAAAATAAAATGCCACTTTCACATGAATTAGAAAGGTGGGTGCTTGCCCCAATTTCATTTTGAACAAAAAAGCATGTGAAGAGAGAATCAAATCTCGACTGTAGTTGGTACCAACAATTAGCATTGTATAAAAACATTTCTCATTTGATTCTCCTTTAACAAATATTAGCTATGAGGTAATTCCTATAGCTTCAAGTGGTACCTCAAACATACCTAAGTATCAACAAGATTTGTTCATCTTGCTTCAAACAAAGGTTTTGAACTATACCTATCCTCATATTTCAAGTGCCCTTACCACAAATAAAGTCCTCATTTACACATATCTGAAATATTTATTTTGAGAATATTTTCAAAGAACACTCACACTCAGAAAAATGTTCAATGCATGCAATTATGATGCCATATGCTTGACCTTCATGTGAATCTCCACTAATGTGAGAACATTTGAAATGAGATCATGTAGGACTTGTAATCGGCTTATAATGTAGGCTTAGGGACGGGTAGGATATCCATTTGGAATGAAAGTGACTTAATCCCTCCTTTAGCGTTGCACTGGATTCGTGCTTTTGTTGCGCTTTTAGCGCTTGAACTTTTCGTTGTCCCTTTCTTTTATTTTGACTTCTTTTGAATCTTTGTTTGCCGGAGTCTTCTCTCTCTTTTTTCTGATGCTTTCTTCTTTCTTCAACTTCTCCATTATTATTGGAGTATTTTTCTTTGTTGTTTCTCCTTGTCTTGATCTTGTAGAGAGTTTTTGAATCACTTCTATTTTTTTGAAGTCATTTTGTATTCTTGACTTTCAGGGACTTTGCATCTTTTGCCTAAGACAGATGCAAACTTGAATCTTCTTTTATAGTTTGCACGTCTTTAGTGCGCTCAAGGAGGTCAGGCCAAGAGAGGGATAGTGCATGTAAGCACTCAGATGGGTATTGGCTAAGACGTGGTTGTCCAAAGAAAAGGCTTTCAAACTCAAAGTGGGGACATGCTAAGGATTAATGTCATTTGATAGGCAATGAAAGGCACTAACGGGGTCAAAAAAGGCCTCTGATCCTTTTCCAAATCAAATATTACTCATAATTTTGCCTCACAAACATTCAAGCCAAGTTCTAGATCAACAATGCAATGAAATTGAATTTAATCTAAAATCTCATCACACAATGCGCATGAAACAATGAGGTTGATTTTATTCTTACCTTGAATGCATGCAAGAGAATATTCTCAAGCATCACAAATATACGACTAAGAGGTACCAAAAGAATTTATGATTCACCCCGAAGTCAATAATCTCAATTATATCAAAAAATTTGTACATTTCTAACTATGTTGGCACCAACCAAGTCAAAGATGTGATTCTTAAAAAGAATATTTATTTAAAAAAGGAATACCAAACCCGAAAAGGGCTGCCTACATATCTCAAACTGAGGAATGAGAATCAGATGTGCGTAGTTCATGCAGATATGTCATAAAATATATTATTTTTGAAAGAATTGTCAAACATATGCACAAAAATTAATTCAAAGAGAAATGAGTGAAAACAGGATAGTCATAAAAAAATAATAAATAGAAGTGTATCACAATTCAATCAAAAGCTCTCCTGATTTGTTTGTTTGATGCTTCATGGAGTTCAACATCAGATGTTGCTCTCTTTGCTGTTCTGGTGGAATTTTTGAGGACCTTCCTCAAATATTCTGCCCCAGTTTTGACTTCAACAACTCTGTGTATTCAATCTTGTAGCAAACACCATCTTCTTTAAAAATTTTGAGACCTTCTCAAAAATTCTGCCCTAATTTTAATTACAAATAATTGAAAAGCTTAGGGGAATATGACCGAGCCAGTGTGGCACCTATGTATCCCGTTGAGCCTGAAATCAGGTTAAACGTAGTTCCAACCTTTGAAATAAATAAATTATATTTACAGCAAAATATGTACACAAAAATCAAACAAGTATGGACAAAACAAATTAGGTAGCATTTAGCACATAAAAAATGCATAACGCGCCCTAGCATACATGTGACCTTTTAAGTCAAAGGTGGACCTAACGATTGAAGAATGTGTATGTCGTTTGTGAAACGCTACATTGCCCCAAAAAATATATTTATACATAGTTATGAATAAATTAAATGAGAATATAAAATGTGGGAGGGATATACAAGTAAATATCAGTCCCACATAGGGGTACAACCTAAACTAAGCCACCTTGGAGGTGCTCCAATCTTGAATTTTTTGACATTTCCGAACGCCTTTCGAATGAAGATTTTCTTTTGATAAATTTATTTCTATAAAAATAGTAAATTCTCAATCCCGAGGGAGAATGGTTCGTACAACTTGGCATACACATTCTTCAAGTCCAAACAAATAGTTGGATGATTGTCTTTTTAGGCCGTGGGCCTATTTGGACATAAGGTGGTCTCACTAATGGATTTGACACCGATTGAGTATCGAGTCAACTTAGGTCAATGCTTAATTGAAGGATTTGTCTTCGCTCTAGCTAGGTAGACTAGAGTTGATTTATTGAAAATGACCGGGAACTCGGGCAGACAACCGCGGGCTAAAACAACAAGTGACCATTAACCAACCGCAGATCAACTACTTCACTTGTCTGTTTTGAGAAAGTGTATTTATTAGTGAAGGACAACTGCAAATACTTGCATAATCGTTCTTTTTTCCTAATGCAAACTATTTGCCATTTGGCGAAATTCATGTCATGAATGCAAAAATTTACATATAATGAAATAAACAATGAATGAATAATTAAGTAAGTAAAGAATATACAATTTATAAATAACCAACAAAATATACAAGGTGCACATAAAAAAATAATTAAACAATGAGAAAAAAATGTAAAAAGGTAAAAAACTCCTCAATTGGAAAAATAAATTCATGATGGTTAGAACCTTTTAATCCCCAGTGGAGTCGCTATTCTGTTATATCCGATAGGACATAACCTCGGGACTCACAAAAAAATAATAAATAATAATTAGTTTAAAAAATAATTTTAGAGAGAAAGAGAGAGTCGCCACCTAATTTTAGGAAAATTAGAAACCTTTTTATTAAAGAATAAATTTAGTCTACGAAACCAGTTAGATTCTAGGTAAGGGTTCAAGTTATTCTGATGGAAAGGAGTTAGGCATCCTTCAGAATTCACAACGGTGGTTCCCGGCTGAACTCATCTTTTCAATTGAGGAGATAAAACAAATGCCTTGATTCTTTCGAGTTAGAGAAAAAGACTCTCCAAAACTCTAAGAATTCAAGGAAAAACTTTTATGAAATGACCTAATATTTGCCTATCGTTAGCTAAAATTAATAAATACGATAAAAAATTATACAACATCTTTGAATTTTAATTTGAATATCTTCTTCGAAAAGCATTTTCGTGTACTTGTAAACACACTTAGTAAAAGTATTAGTAATGAATGAAAATTAATCAAAAAAAATTAAATAAATAATGGCTAAAAATAAACCCGTCTTATATACATTAGAGGCCTTGAAAATTGATGAAAATTTCTTCATCGACCAATTGAATTGACATTCGATATAAAATAATCGAACTTAAAATAACATCCGTCTTTTATTATGGGAAGGCCTCGAAAATCCGATGGAAAGATTTTTTCATTGACCATATCAAATTGATTCATTATCAATGTAGTAAAATTATAAAAGAACAAAATAATGAAAAATAGTTTTTAAGTAAATTACAACCAACAGTGAGAAGATCACCAAATCAAACCAATTAATTATCCAAAAAAAATTGAAACAATCATAGAATCAGTAAATAGGCAACGGTTGATAACCAATAAATAAAAGAAATTCAATGAAGCTTCATGAAAATTAAATAGAACCACCAGAAAAGATATCATCAATCATAACACAAAATCCATAGCACATTAGCCGTCAAAATCGAATCAAAATCAGCCAAAATTTCTGAAAAAAGTTTGTGAAATCCGTAGGAAAATACAAGCAGTAAACATAATCAATCCAAGTTTGTAAAATAGTTCAAGAATTCTACCAAAAATTGAGGCAAAACAGTGAATCTCGTTGGAGTTTGGAGCTTGTCACTGCCGGAGTCAGAGGTGCGGTGTTCGTTGATTTTACCGGAGTTTGGCATTGATGAGCTACACTACATCGTGGTGGGTTCGTTGTTCGTGTTCGCCGGAGCTTAGAGCTTGTTGGAATTATTTGTTTTCACCGGAGCTGGCTGTTATTGGAGAAATGAGGGGCGGCATTGGGGGGTTTCTGTTGGGGTGGTATCATGGGTCTGGAAGTCGAAGTTTTTTCCATCTGGTTGTGTGGGTTGTTTGGTTGTAGAAGAGAGAAAACAGTGATGGGGGTCTGAACGGAGAAGAGGGTGGTGTTGGAGCTGTTTGTGAGTGGTCGAATTGTTGTTGAGGTGATGGAGCTCGTGGTCGGAGTTCCGATGGACAGTGAGGAGAAGAGAGTGGGAGGAAAGGTTTGGTGGTAGATATGGGTTTTCACCGGAGGTTGCCGAATTTCGGCGGGGTAGTGGTTGTGTGTCAGAGAAGACACGAGCAACCAGAAAGTATCCGAGTCTGCCCTTGCTCTTTGTGATTTTGCCATATTTGGAAATTTTCACCACCAAGGAATGTGTAGTGTGTATGAAACACTTTATAAAAAATTTAAAACTCTAAACATCTAGGTGGCAAAACAAAACCATGGGCTATTAAAATCGTGTGCTCAAAACCATGATTTACCTAAAATCATGTGATATTTAATTTATCTGTGTAAAACATATCTCCTCCAATTTATGTATTAATAGACTGTGCTAAATAATAATAAAAAATTTATCAAATAACATGTAAAAATGTGAATTAAATAAAGACGACTGATGATTTGACAAAAATGAAACAATATTTGTTTATATACAAATAATTGTGATAAAAATTAATAATAATTAAAATTAACTAAAATAATAAAAAATAGATAAAAATCTCAATATTTTCAAAGAATGAGTAATTATCAATAAATTATGTTAACATTAAAAAAATATGAGAAAATTGTATTCTGTGCAATTTAACGAATAAAAGATTTAAAAATGTTAACTTGAAAAATATCAGGCCAAAATTGGGTGTCAACACTTGATATTGCCGTTGATGGTTCGATGTCAGTTCTAAGGATACAAATTATTGAGAGGTCTAAGGAAGAAGTTTCAACATCACCATCCCCATCCCCACCACAATCGGCAGTCAATGAGGATCTAATGCAAAAGGACTGCATTAAAGATCATGGAATAGATATGGATAATTCTTCAACTGAAGGTGTAGAGCTTGGTGATTGTGTTGGGAAGCCTAGTGGATCACAATGCAACCACATTTTTAGTGATGGAACTAATTTTTTGTCGGGAAAATATTTGATGACAAGCAACAATTGAAGTTATTATTGAAGAAAGCTTTGGTGATGAAGCCGTTCTGTTTTAAATTTGTAAAGGGTAGAGCACAATATTACAAGGTGAAATGTATATATAATAGTTGTGAATGGATGTTGCGGGCCAGTAAATACAAGAACTCGAATAGGTTTTTCATCTACAAGTATGTCAATGATCACACTTGTGGGGTCAAACATATCACGGGTAGCTAGAAGAATGCCTCGTCAAATGTAATTTCTTCAATCTTGATGAATCAATATGTCGATAACAAAGGACCAACGGTAAGAGAAATTCATAGAACAGTTTTAAGGAGTTTCGATGTACTCCAAGCTATTGGAAGTGTTGGAAGGGAGGCTTGATTGCGAAAAATACAATTAGGTAAACACCTTAGTACAATTACTCTATCTTACCTGCCTATTCCTATATGGTCAACACTCTAAACCCGGGTACCATGAATGTCCTTACCATTGATGAAGATGGGAGGTTCACATATTATTTTTTAGCTTACAGAGCTTTAATTCTAGGACTCTCTCACATAACAAAGGTCATTTCAGTCGATAGAACATTTTCATCCGGCAAGTACGAGGGTGTCTTGTTGACTACCATCACACAAGATGCTGAAAAACACATATATCCAATTATATTCTGTGTGGTGGACAAGGAGTGCGATGATTCATGGACATTCTTCTTTAGCAAGCTGAAGTTAATAGTACTCGATGATCCGATGTTGTGCATCATCTCTGATAGGCACAAGAGTATAGCTAATGGTGTTGCCAAAGTTTATGATCATGCTCATCATGGTCTATGCATGAGACATCTTGGTGACAATCTCTGAAGAGATCACCTTCATGTATACTATAATGCTGCTAAGAGATATAATCGCAAGGAGTTTGATAATCATTTCGGAGAATTTAAAGGTATGTATCCTCAAGCTGCTGCATGTCTTGAGAAAATTGGATTTGAAAAGTGTAGTAGGGCATATTTTCTAACTAAAAAGTACAATGTGATGATTATAAACATCTCAGAGTCGCTTAACTCTATGTTAAAGGATAAGAGGGGGTATCCATTGTTATATATATTTGATTCCACTGCTAGGAGATTTGCTGTAAAATTTCAACATATGCATAACGAAATCTCCAATTCAAACATCATATTTGTGCTTGTGGCTGAAAAGCTTATAAGAAAAAACATGACTTTGGGGACTCCTTACATGTCAGTAATATAAATGAAAGTGTCAACGAGTTCAACATAATCGATAGTAGCTTGACTGCCAAAGTCAATTTACTTGACAAGACATGCTCTTGTAGTGAATATAACTTGGTGAAAATTCTATGTGATCATGCGATGGAAGTCCTGAGATTGAAGTATGGTAATTAGTATGGTACAAGCATATACAAGTACTCTTACCCCATGTATAAAATTGAATCATACCTCCTTGACTATTAAAAAACTATATATATAGTGCCTTCGAAGTCAGAATGGATTGTGCTCAAAGAGTACTGGAACATGAAAGTTCTTCTGTGATGACCCTTCCGGTCATCTTCGCATTTTCTCATTTATTGCACTGTTAGAGCCTTCCTGTAGTGACCCCAAGTCATTTATGGCTTGCTGGGACCGGTAGTTCGGTACCCTGGTCATTCATTTGGTCGTTTTAGCCATTCGCCTATTTTAGAGCTTTAAACTTAGAATATCGTTGACTTTATTCAACATTCTTAGCTAACGTGCTTGGAATTGAATTCTGACAGTTTCATTAGCTTTGGAGCGATGAGTTTGGTCTAGTTGGACCTTTAGTTGAGGTCTGAGAACGTCTGGTGTGGGGTTTGTGTTGTTTTCTCAGTTTTCAGGCTATTTGGAGCTGAAAGTGTAACTTTGGGTGACTTTTGATGATCGGAGTGTCAGATTCAAAATACGCCGATTCCATCAGCTCCGGAATGTTGAGTTTGGGCTAGGAAGATGGTTGATTCGGGTTCGGGGTGAGTCAGACTCATTTCGAGCCTTTGAGTTCCTTTGAGTTAGTGTTGACTTGGGCCAAAATTTCTCTGAAACGTGCTTTGTCAATTCCGTTGAGTTCGAAACATCGTTTCCACTCTATTAGCATTATTGATTTTTGAATAGCGGTTTCCGATTGTGCCCGAAATGCCCCATCGAGTTTTTTTAAAATTGCAGAAAATCAGTTGCGGCCAGCAGCTATAAATAGCTGGAAATTCATTTTTTCCAGCCACTTCTCCTCACTTTTCTAACTCTAAACTCATTTTTATCTCTACCAAAATTGATCTTGATCATTTCTAATCCTTGGGGAATCAATTGCTTGTGGATTTTCCGTATTTTTTCGATTCTTGGTAAGTCATCTTCCCCACTTGTCCTTTTAGCTTCCCTTGAATTTTCTTAATTTCCTCCATTGTTGCTCCTACCAAAGCTTAGAAATTCTTATGTAGTGGCTGCCCCTAGCTCATGCATGCTTTGTGGAAGTAAAGGATTGTCTGTCTCAGCTTGAAATTCCATCTTTGTGGTAAGTAATTCTTGCCCAATTTCCGTTTTTATTTTCAAAATTTCCATTCTTTAATCCCCAACTTGGGTGGGCTGTTTTGGTGCCCTTCCCTTGTCCAATTGTGCTCAAATTTGAAGCATGCCTTCTTGGCATCGTTGGAGTCATCGTGGTTCCTTTTGTTTTTGGTTTCAGGTTGCGAGCCTCGCGGGCCCTCTTTTGACCCGGATATTGACCTGGATACAATTGTAGCAATATGGGTATTGTTAGACTCATCTTAATATTTAATTCATGAATTTGATAGTTTGATTCTGGTTTGGAGCTTCTCAGAGAAGTTCGGCCTTGGATATCTTTGTTCCCGCAGCTTATCATCGGACGACAAGTAGGTTACGACTTAACTCTCTAGACTTCACATATATCGGGTAAAATTGTACTAGTTGGCATCCTTGGGTTGGGTTATTAGGTTGATACCACAGACCTTGACCACTTTTTCATGATTCGTCCTATTTCTTTCATCCGTTGTGTGTAGTATTCCTATTAGTTGATATATTTATTACCCTTATGACCCCGTGAGGTCTTGTTGACTCTGGAACATAGAAGGTGGAATTATTGGGAATGTCTGCGAGTCTCGGACATAGAAATATCCTTCTAGGTTGGTTATGCTTGCTGAGTAGCTTCGGAGCCTGTGCAGGGCCGTTAGGTTGATTGTGAGCTGTCGGGCAGCTATTTTGGTTGATCATATCATTTCCATGCATAAAGAGGTTTTTCCACGTTTTGTTATGGTTTTTAGCTTCGGGACTACGAAAACTAATTTTCTAAACCTTGCATGGTCCCGGGGGCCCCTTTTTGATGAAATTGGATTTGGAAATGATTTGGCTTGATACGTGGATCTTCTTAGGGTAAAAAAAGGTTAAAGATGTGGTTTTATCATGATTTACTACTATTACTAGACTCGACTGAGTCGCAGTGCTAGCTGAGTTTCCTTACTGATTTGAAATGATATCAGGCTCGGTCGGGTCGAGCATCTGAGATATTTTTACTAATGTTTTAGACCCGGTTGTTCCCGGGCACCCTTGGAAGGGTTTTTGAGACATCTTTTTCACTGTTTTAGTCCTAGATAGGGTCTAGGCATGCATATTTAAGACTTAGCCACTGGCTTGAAACCAGACTCGATTCCGGAGGACACGTTTTGGTTCTGAGTTTTAGTATGGGGTTTGGGACCTCCATGGACCTTTCCGCTCTGGGCCTGAGGCTTTGGGATACGTGTGCCAGCCGAAAGGGTATACGGTAGAGTAGAGGTATACGGGCTGTGTATTTCCATGGAACCTGCCTGTTAGGCCCGATCGGCACTGGAGGAGGTACATACAGAGGTTCTATTTCACCCTGAGGTTTTCATGCATCATATCATTCATTGTTTGAGATACCACCCTTGCTTGTTGTGTGTTGATTGTATGCTCTGGTAGTATGGGATTCCGGAGGGTTTGTTTTCACTTGATTGCGTTCCTCGGTTGTATGTGCGGCCGAGGGACTGTAGGTAGACTCTTGTTACTTTATTCTAATTCGTTCCCTGTTTCGGTTGAGTATGAGTATGATTACTGTAAGGTTCTGAGTTCCTAGATTGAGTTTGTATGACTAGATTGGGTATTAACTCATGTATGTCGAGCATGTCTACATTTAGTTTTCTCTCCCATTTCCTTATACTTGAGGTTATGGTATACCGCCCATTGTTAGAACTTATTTACATATATACTATTTTGCGAGGATACCAGGTGCGTCGTCCTTACTTTCACATGTGCCTGTTGTGTGTATATATTCTATTTGCTAGCTTGCATGTTGCCTTCTGTTGTCTTCCCTCTGGGATTGTTCCTATATACGTTTTTGTTGATTTTTGTGACTATTTGTTTCTACCATGTCTGCTATTGCTCTTTTACTTTATATGTGCCAAGTCAGCCTATGATACCTACTGGGTACCTTATGCTTCGCAGTTGGTGCTCACCCTACCCTCTGCATCTTCTGGTGCAGATCCTAGTATGGGTCATCGCCGATAGAGTGCCGGAGACTTGTGCAGGGTGCTATTTTTGGACCATCCAGGCTGAGGGTGAGTTCTTGGCGTTCAGAGCTTGACTTAGTTTATCTTTTATACATTCTGTACTCTGTCATTACTTGGAGATAGCTTGTGTATATGTATATTTCTTTTGGACCCTTGTACTCCTTATGTAGTTCGGGCTTCTATACGCTATGACATCAGTTTTTGGGGTTGGTTTAGTTTCCGCTTTTTATATATGTTATCCTTGTTATCTAATTTCTTTATCTTGTTCCCTTTCTTCCGTTATTTTACCTGCTCTTCCATTTAAACTATTAGAAGGTAGCCCATTACTAACCGTTTTGGGCTACGAGGATAGGTTTGCCTACTGGGAGGTTGTAGGTGCCATCATGACCAAGAAATTAGGTCGTGACAGCTTGGTATCAGAGCTCTAGGTTCAGCGGTGTCATCGGTATAGGAGCTAATGTCTAGTAGAGTCCTACGGATCGAGGCAGAGACGTCCGTGCTCAATCTTTGGGAGGCTATAGTGACATCTTAAGAAACTGGACTTTTCTTGTCTCTCTCTCATGCATAGTATCCTTGAAAGTTTCTAGAAATCTCACTTATTATGGTTCACTCTTTCGCAGATGGTTCGTACGAGATCTTCAGCTTCTGGCGGAGGAGAGCCTCCTGCCCCTGCACCTTCGACTCCAACTAGAGGCCGGGGTGGTCGCTGGGGTAGAGGTAGGGGTCAAGGGCACCCCAGAGCAGTGGCACCTGCTAGAGCTTCTAGAGTGGATATAGAGCCTGAGTATGACTACGAGCCAGAGTTAGCTCCAGAGCAGCAGCATGTGGGCCCGAGGATAGCCTAGGCACCACCAGCTCCAGTACCAGTTCCAACATCAGTTTTTGTGCTAGCTTCAGCCGCAGCTCAGTCTTCAGATATTCAGGGTTTGTTACTTCATCTATTAGGTATGATTAGGGACCGTCCTTCTAAGAGAGCCTAGACATCCGCCTAGGGGGAAGCCCTAGGTGTTCTACGTTCAGGAGCACAGCCTACTACTGCGACTCCTGTGCGGAAGTTGTTCCAGTCACATCGATTGCCCAGCCTCTTGTTCCTCTCCCTACTATGACAGAGATGGAGCAGAAGGCCTTGGGTAGGTTCCTAAGATTGGCACCGCCGAGATTCACTGGTACATCAGGTCAGGAGCCACATGACTTTATCACTACCTGCGAGGATATGTTGCACCATTTGGGCTTATTGGAGACTCACGGGGTTGGCTACACTTCATATAAGCTGGAGGGTCCAGAGAAGTTATGATGGAGAGCACAGGTTGCTTGCAGGCCTTCTACATCACCTCCCTTGACCTGGTCTGAGTTTTATGAGGCCTTTATGGCCAAGTTCTTACCACAGAGCGACCGAGAGCGTTGGAGGAAGGAGTTCACTAGACTTTCTAAGAATACCATGACCATCTCAGAGTATGAGACTCGGTTCCATCAGCTTGCTCCATTTGGAGCCATGATTATACCTATTGAGGCCGACAGAGTCCGTAGATTTGTTTGGGGGCTACGGAGAGAGTTCAGAGAGCCTGTAGAGATACTAGTTGCTAGCGGTTGTTCATTCCAGGCCATTGCAGACTATGCTCTCACAGTTGAGGATTCACGTCATCATGACACCGGGGCAAGAGATAAGAGGCCTCGACATCAGGGTGGTTACAGTGGTTCTAGGCATAGTGGTAGAGGTTCAGGCCAGTGGGGCCTAGGTTATCAACCGCAGCAGCATCAGGGTCATTCTAGCCGATCGGTACAAGCGTCACTTCAGGCTTCTGGTTCTGAGTTTGAGCAGGGTCAGGGCAGTCAGCTAGGTCACAGTAGTCAGCCGTCGAGAGGTACATATTCTGTGCCATCAGGTCATTGTGGCCATTTGGGTTCTGCTAGTTCATCCCGACCGAGTAGGTCATCGGGGGCTCGCTATACTTGTGGTGTGGTTGGTCACTTTGCTTGAGATTGCCCCTAGCAGGGTACAGTTCAACCAGTCGAGCCGCTGTGAGTAGTTCAGCCTTCGGTTAGAGGGGTGGTGGTCAGGCTAGGGGTGGTTCCCCACGTGGCAGAGCAGGTGGTAGGGATGGCGGTCGGGTAGGTGGAGGTCTTCATCAGTTCTATGCTGTCCATGGGAGACCAGAGGCAGAGGCCTCGGATGACCTGATCATAGGTACGATTTCTGTATGCCGTCAACCAACTTATGCCTTGTTTGATCTTGGATCTACTTGTTCATATGTATCTGCCTACTTTCTACCTTGTTTGGGGTTGGCTAGTGAGCCATTATCTGTGCCTATTTTTGTTTCGAATCCAGTAGGAGATTCTTTAGTAGTGGATCAAATTGTGAGATCCTGTGTGATATTTGTTAGTGATTTGGATACTTGGGCTAACCTGATAATACTTGATATGTTAGATTTTGATGTGATGCTGGGCATGGACTGGTTGTCCCCTCACCGTGTGGTTTTGGATTGCTATGCCAAGAACGTTACCATAGTCGTGCCCGGTGTATCCCCGATTATTTGGCAGGGTTTTGTTAGCCATGCACCGTCTGGGATCTTATCTTGTCTTTGAGCTAGGAAGATGATATCCCATGGGTTTTTATCTTATCTAGCATATGTACGAGATGCTAGTGCTCACCCTACGTCTCCCAAGTTTGTTCCTGTGGTTAGAGACTTCCTAGATGTGTTTCCTACCGACCTTCCAGGCCTTCCACATGAGAGGGATATTGATTTTGCCATTGAGTTAGAGCCAGAAACCAGGCCCATTTCTATTCCTCCCTACCGTATGGCTCCTGCTGAGTTGAGAGAGCTTAAGGAGCAGCTCTAGGATTTGTTAGCTAAGGGGTTTATTAGACCGAGTGTGTCTCTTTGGGGTGCTTCTGTTCTCTTCGTGAAGAAGAATGATGGGTCAATGCGGATGTGTATTGATTATCGACAGATGAATAAGGTGACAGTGAAGAATAAGTATCTGATGCCCAGGATGATGACTTATTTGATCAGCTTCAATGTTCCGCCGTGTTTTCTAATATTTATTTGAGGTCCGGCTACCATCAGTTGGGGATTAGGGCAGAGGACATCCCTAAGATAACATTCAGGACACGTACAACCACTATGAGTTCTTGGTTTTGTATTTTTGGTTGACTAATGCCCCCGCAGCCTTTATGGACTTGATGCATGGGGTACTTAGCCCGTACCTGGATCTATTCGTGATAGTATTCATTGATGACATTTTGGTATACTCCCAGAGTAGAGACAACCATGAGCAGCACTTAAGAATTGTACTTCTGACTTTGAGAGATCATCGGCTTTACGCCAAGTTCTCAAAGTGTGAGTTTTGGTTAGATTCAGTTGCATTCCTAGGGCACGTGGTATCTAAGAATGGGATTAGAGTTGATCCGGGTAAGATTTCTGCAGTTCGTGATTGGCCTAGACCTACTACTCCTACCGAGGTTTGCAACTTTGTAGGGTTAGCGGAGTATTACAGACGGTTCGTTGAGGGATTTTCTTCCATAGTAGCACCCTTGACTATGCTGACTAGGAAGGATGTTCCATTTCAGTAGTCTGATCAGTGCTAGGATAGCTTCCAGAGGCTTAAGGCCTTATTGACTTCAGCTCCAGTTTTGACTTTGCCGGTTGAAGGTCAGAGTTTCTCCGTGTATTGTGATGCTTCAGGGGTCGATCTTAGTTGTGTGTTGATGCAGCAGGGTCGAGTGATAGCATATACATCGAGGCAGTTGAAGGTTCATGAGCGCAACTACCCCACTCACGACTTAGATTTGGCGGCAGTAGTCTTCGCGCTTAAAATCTGGAGGCACTATCTTTATGGAGTTCATTGTGAGATATTCACCGACCATCGTAGTCTTCAGTACATTACGAGTCAGCGTAAGCTGAACTCGAGGCAGAGGAGATAGATTGAGTTGCTGAAGGACTACGATTTCACTATTTTATACCATTCGAGTAAGGCAAATGTGATAGCGGATGCCTTGAGTCGAAAGGCGGTGAGTATGGGCAGCCTAGCTTCACTTTCAATTTTTAAGAGACCGTTGGCCTTGGATATCCAGTCCTTGGCTAACCGTTTAGTTAGGCTTGACTTATCAGATCCCAGCAGAGTTTTTGCTTATGTTAAGGTTTTCTTTACTCTAGTTGATCAGATTCAGAGCTGACAGTTTGAGGATCTAGTTTGTGTGACCTTCGTGATCATGTGGTTTGGGGTGAGGCCAGCCGGGCTACCTTGGGTTCTGATAGGATTCTGAGGTTTGAGGGTCGACTTTGTGTTTCGAGAGTTGGTGATTTGATACAATTGATACTCCATAAGGCACATTTTCCAGATACTCCATTAATCTTGGTGCAGCGAAGATGTATAGAGATTTGAGGCAGCTTTACTAGTGGGGTGGTATGAAGCGGGATGTGGAAGAGTTTGTATCTCGGTGCTTGAACTGTCAATAGGTGAAGTTCCAGCACATAAGACCGGGTGGTTTGATGCAGCAACTTCCTATTCCTGAGTGGAAGTGGGAAGGTATTACTTTGGACTTTGTTGTTGGTTTGCCTCATACTACTCGGGGGTTTGACTTCATTTGAGTGATCGTTGATAGGCTGACTAAGTCAGCATATTTCTTGCCGGTTCAGACTTTCTACGGGGCAAAGAGGTTAGCTTCGATCTATATTCGTGAGATTGTACGGTTGCACGGGGTCCCAGCTTCTATCATTTTAGATCGCGGCACTCAGTTCACATCTCAGTTCTGGAGAGCTATACAGAGGGATTTAGGTACGGAGGTTCAACTTAGTAATGCTTTTCACCCTCAGACAAATGGCCAGTTCGAGAGGACTATTCATGTCCTAGAGGACATGCTTCGGGCTTGTGTTCTTGACTTTGGAGGTTTATGGGATCAGTTTGTGCCATTAGCTGAGTTTGCGTATAATAATAGCTTTCATTCGAGAATTAGCATGGAACCTTTTGAGGCTTTGTATGGTAGGCGTTGCAGATCGCCCATTGGTTGGTTTGATGAGTTAGAGTCCAGACCGCAGGGTAAAGATTTACTTTGAGATTCCTTGGACCGAGTCCGTTTGATCCAGGATAGACTTAGAGCAGCCCAGAGTAGGCAGAAGAGCTACACTGATCATAGACTTCGTGCCTTGGAGTTCAGTGTTGGTGATCTGGTTTTCCTTCGAGTATCGCCCGTGAAGGGCGTGATGAGATTTGGTCCGCGGGGGAAGATTAACCCCAGGTTTATTGGGCCATTTAAGATTTTACAGAGGGTTGGTAGTGTTGCCTACATGTTAGCCTTGCCTCAGATGTTTTCAGCTGTTCACCCAGTTTTCCATGTTTCGATGTTGCGCCGGTATGTGCATGATGAGTCTTATGTGTTGCATTGGGATTTGGTTTAGTTGGATGACAGTTTTATCATTTGTTGAGGAGCCGATAGCTATTCTGTCCAGAGATATCAGGAGGTTGAGATCTAGGAAGATTCTGGTTGTGAAAGTGCAGTGGAGGCATCGTCCGGTCGAGAAGGCTACCTGGGAGACTGAAAGTGAGTTGTGTGCTCAGTATCCGCAGTTTTTCAAGCCTTCAGGTACTCCCTTGTTCTTGACTTTCGAGGACAAAAGTCTTTTTTAGTAGTGGATGTTGTGATGACCCTTCCGGTAATCTTCGCGTTTTCGCATTTATTGCACTGTTAGAGCCTTCTTTTATAGGCCCCAAGTCATTTATGGCTTGTTGGGACCGGTAGTTCGGTGCCCTGGTCATTCATTTGGTTGTTTTAATTGTTTGCCTGTTTTAGAGCTTTAAACTTAGAATATCGTTGACTTTAGTCAACATTCTTAGCTAACATGCTCAAAATTGAATTTTGACAGTTCCGTTAACTCCGTACCGATGCGTTTGGTCTAGTTGGACCTTTAGTTGAGGCCTGAGAACGTCCGGTGTGGGGTTTGTGTTGTTTTCTCAGTTTCAGGCCATTTAGAGCTGAAAGTGTAACTTCGGGTGACATTCAATGATCGGAGTGTCGGATTCAAAATCCGACGATTCCATCAACTCTGGAATAATGATTTTGGGCTAGAAAGATGGTTGGTTCGAGTTTCGGGTGAGTCGCACTCATTTTGAGCCTTTGAGTTCTTTTTCGTTAGTGTTGACTTGGGTCAACATTTCTCCGAAACGACCTCATATGGAAGTTTCATCGATTACGTTGAGTGCAGAAGGTCGCTTCCACTCTATTAGCATTATTGGTTTTGAATATCAGTTTCTGATTATGCCCAGAATGCCCCATCGAGTTTTTTTTTAAATTGCAGAAAATCAGCTGCGGCCAACAGCTATAAATAGCTGGAAATTCATTTTTTTCCAGCCGCTTCTCCTCACTTTTCGCACTCTAAACTCATTTTTGTCTCTACCAAAATTGCTCTTGATCATTTCTAATCCTTGGGGAATTAATTGCTTGTGGATTTTCCGTGCTTTTTAAGATTCTTGGTAAGTCATCTTTCTCACTTGTCCTTTTAGCTTCCCTTGAATTTTCTTAATATCCTCCATTGTTGCTCCTACAAAAGCTTGGAAATTCTTATGTAGTGACTGCCCCTAGCTCGTGCATGCTTCGTGAAAGTAAAGGATTGTACGTCTCGTCTTGAAATTCCAACTTTGTGGTAAGTAACTCTTGCCCAATTTTTATTTTTATTTTCGAAATTTCCATTATTTAATCCCCAACTTAGGCGGGCTGTGTTGGTGCCCTTCCTTTGTCCAATTATGCTCAAATTTAGAGCATGCTTTCTTGGCATTGTTGGGGTCATCATGGTTCTTTTCATTTTTGGTTTCGGGTGGCAGGCCTCGCGGGCCCGTTTTTTACCCGGATATGAACCCAGCTACAATTGTAGCAATATGGGCATTGTTAGACTCGTCTTAACATTTTATTCATGAATTTGATAGTTTGATTCGTTCATAGCTTCTCGGAGCAGTTCGGCCTCGGATATCATCGTTCCCGCTGGTTGTCGTCAGATGACAGGTAGGTTATGACTTAACTCCCTAGACTTCGTATATATCGAGTAAAATTATACTAGTTGGCATCATTGGGTTGGGTTATTAAGTTGGTACCACATACCTTGACCGCTTTTCCATGATTCGTCCTATTTATTTCCTCCGTTTTATGTAGTATTCCTATTAGTTGATATATTTATTACCCTTGTGACCCCGTGAGGTCTTGTTGACTCTAGAACATAGAAGGTGGGATTATTGGGAATGTCGGCGAGTCCCGAACATAGAAATATCCTTCTAGGCTGGTTATGCTTGCTGAGTAGCTTCGGAGCCTGTGCAGGACCGTTAGGTTGATTATGAGTTGTCGGGCAGCTATTTGGGTTGATCATATCATTTCCATGCATAAATAGGTTTTTCCATGTTTTATTATGGTTTTTTGCTTCGGGCCTACAAAAACTGATTTTCTAAACCATGCATGGCCCCGGGGGGCCATTTTCGATGAAATTGGATTTGCAAATGATTTGTCTTGATACATGGATCTTCTTGGGGTAAAAGAAGGTTAAAGATATGGTTTTATCATGATTTACTACTATTGCTAGACTCGACCTGGTCAGAGTGCTAGCTGAGTTTCCTTACTGATTTGAAATGATATCAGGCTCGGCCGGGTCGAGCATCTTAGATGTTTTTACTACTGTTTTAGACCTGGTTGTGCCTGGGCACCCTTGGAAGGGTTTTTGAGACATGTTTTTCACTGTTTTAGTCCTAGACAGGGTCTAGGCATGCATATTTGGGACTTAGCCACTGGCTTAATCGGGACTCGATTCCAGAGGATACGTTTTGATTCTGAATTTTAGTATGGGGTCCGGGACCTCCATGGACCTTTCCGCTCTCGGCCTGAGGCTTTGGGCTGCCTGTGCCGGGGGGAAGGGTATATGGTGGAGTAGAGGTATACGGGCTGTGTCCTTCCATGGAACCTACCTCCTGGGCCTGATCGGCACCGGAAGAGGTACATACAGAGGTTCTACTTCACCCTGAGGTTTTCATGCATTATATCATTCATTGTTTGAGATACCACCCTTGCTTGCTGTGTATTAATTGTACGCTCCAGTTGTATGGGATTCCAGAGGGTTTGTTTTCACTTGATTGTGTTCCTCGGTTGTATGGGCGGCCGACGAACTGTAGGTAGACTCTTGTTACTTTATTCCGATTCATTCCCTGTTATGGTCGAGTATGAGTATGATTATTGTAAGGTTGTGAGTTCCTGGATTGAGTTTGTATGACTAGATTGGGTATTAACTCCTGTATGTCGAGCACGTCTACCTTTATTCTTCTCTCCCATTTCCTTATACTTGAGGTTACCAGTATACCGCCCATTGTTAGAACTTATTTACATATATACTGTTTTGCGAGGATCCCAGGTGCGTCGTCCTTACTTTCATATGTGCCTATTGTGTGTATATATTCTATTTGCTAGCCTTGTATGTTGCCTTCTATTGTCTTTCCTCTGGGCTAGTTTCTGTGTACGTTTTAGTTGATTTCTGTGATTGTTTGTTTCTACCCTGTCTGCTATTTCTCTTTTACTTTATATGCGCCCAGTCGTCCTATGATACCTATTGGGTACCTTATGCTTCGCATTTGGTGCTCACCCTACCATCTGCATCTTCTGGTGCAGATTCTAGTGTAGGCCATCACTGATAGAGAGCCGGAGACTCGTGCGGGGTGTTGTTTTTGGATCATCCAGGCTGAGGGTGAGCTCTTGGAGTTCAGAGCTTGACTTAGTTTATCTTTTGTATATTTTGTACTCTGTCATTACTCGGAGACAACTTGTGTATATGTATATTTCTTTTGGACCCTTGTACTCCTTATGTAGTTCGGGCTTCTATACGCTATGACACCAGGTTTTGGGGTTGGTTTAGTTTCTGTTTTTTATATATGTTATCCTTGTTATCTAATTTCTTTATCTTGTTCCCTTGCTTTCGCTATTTTACCTGCTCTTCCATTTAAACTGTTAGAAGGTAGCCCATTACTAACCGTTTCAGGCTACGGGGATTGGTTAGCCTACTGGGGGGTTGTAGGTGTCATCATGACCGAGAAATTGGGTCGTGACATCTTCCACCCGATTTCGATCTCAAACTTGAAAGGAAGAGATTAAATTATATTGCCGACATCACGAAATGATTGAAGAAGAAGAAGTTCGACAAGAGAAGAAATAAGTGTTCAATAAGCAAGGGACTTTGCCACAAGAGAATGACATGATCAGTTTTGAGACAGTATCCCATTTGATTGTATTTTTTCACTTCAATGTATATTGCAATTGTCTCTGAATGTTTAATGCCAATTTTATTTTTAATCTACCAATTATTTGGTCTATTACTCTACCAGATCCTTATTTATATACCATGCGCTACTTCTATAACAATATGTCGTATATCAACTATGTAATATATAATCACATACATCGATAGTCTATGGGCAAACCCTTGTTAAATGAAATCGAGAAATGTAATAATGACAAATTCAGAATGCTTCACACCCGTCTAATCAAAAGGCACGACGTTTATAATGTCTCTAATACGCAAACGTCTCCTTCACGTGGCTACTATTCTTTGTTCGATGGTTCAAATTCATCTCTCCTACTAGTCTATATATTAGATAGTTTTCTATGCCTTTTATAGTCAAGTACACAAAAAACAAATTCAAACTCAACTTCAATAATGGTGAGAAGAGTTTCAACGCCTAGACTCCAAAGAGACCCCCACCACCACCACAATCTCCACCAGATGTCGTCCTTGCAAGACCTATGTCGTCTTTGGAGTGACCTTGATAGGTTGTTTCGGGGGCTTAGCGCTAACCAAGCAAGGCTGAACATGAATTTCTGGTGAATCAATCATTTTTTGCGTGCGATTTTGGAGAGATTAGAGGTCGATCCTGATGACTTGATCACCCCTTCACCATCCCCTAGGCTTAATTTATTTTATTATTTTTTTTATCTTTAATATTGTTCACTGCAAAGCTTTCACTTATGAAAATTTTTTATACAAGTTTTTGAACTTTCATGTATGAAATTTTTTTGCTCATGTAGATATTTTTTGTGTTGGGGTGGTGATGCAGTGAACACAGTGTTAATAAAATTTCAGTTTATGTACATGTTCTTGTGTTTTCTCCCTTTTTTTAATTTTCTGCAATACATTTTAATTTAGCCCAATAATCATCTGCTAATAACTACGAATGTAATCAACTAATATAGTCTATAATGTCTTTAGCAGTAAATCAATGTTAAATCATAGAACAATTATTATGACCAAACGTATTCTATAATAGAAGGACCATTGATAATAGATGTTCATGAGACATAAGCACACTATGTTATAAATAGATGGTTGGTGATTACAAGAATGATATTAATTATTTAATATAGTCCAGGAGGATTAATAACTAATGAAAAATTACAAGAGTCTGATAAATCTCAATCCCCAAAATGCTATATAATGAATTAGCATATTTTATCATAAATCACCCAAATTTTCAAAAAAAATGTATCATAAATTGGTCCATTAACAGTATACAATAAGCCTTGGTCTATGATAAACAATCGCCTTCGTCTATAATTGTTTGATAATATGTATCAACCAGGGCACATATTAGGCTGAAAAAAGGTAATAAAAAATAAATTAAATTAAAATAGGAGATTTGCCATCATTTAAATATTATAGCACCAATTTGTAAGTCCCCATTAAGTGGTGACATGATTTAAAGAGTTTAAGGACAAGTAATGGTCTTTAGATCACCAATATTAGGCTAAAAAGAGGGATAAATAAATAAAATTAAAATATGTGACTTGCCGTCATTTAAACATCATATCACTGCTTTGTTACATCATATGAGATTTCCCATCAAGTGGTGATATGATTCAAAGAGTTTAAGGACAAGTAATGATTCCTACATCATTAATATTAGGTGAAAAAGGAGGATAAATAAATAAATAAAATTAAAATATGCGACTCGCCGTCATTTAAACATTATAAGACCACTATGTTACATCACATGAGAGTCCCTAATAAATGGACAAATGATCCAAATGATGGTTGAGAATAATTAGTGGTTCTTAAAGCAATACTATCCAATTATCATGAGAACAAGTAATGGTTCTCAAAGCACGACCTTAATCTAAGGAAGTGTTTTGCATAACCATTACTTGTCCTTAATCTCCTTGAATCATGTCATCACTTGATGGAGATTCTCATATGATGTAAGAAAGTGGTTCTATGATTTTTAAATGATGGTGAGTCGCATATTTTAATTTTATTTATTTATTTATCCCCCTTTTAGCTTAAAATTGGTGATCTAGGGATCATTACTTGTCCTTAAACTCTTTGAATCATGTCATCACTTGATGGAGACTCTCATATGATGTTACAAATTGGTGCAATGATGTTTAAATGGTGGCAAGTCCCCCATTTTAATTTATTTATTTATTTTGCCTTTTTCAGCCTATTATGTGCCCAGGTTGATACATATTACCAAGCGACTATAGACGAAGGCGTTTGTTTATCATAAACCAAGCTTTTAGATATTGTCAACTTATCCAATTTAGCAAATACTTATTTTGGGGTTTAAAGCTCAAGGTTTTTGGGTTTGAGATTTTTCAGACTTGTTCAAATTCAACAGATTTTCTATCATTACCCACTCTCCAAAATCTATCATAAACCTAAAGTTTATATAGATCGTTTTACCATATACTTACTCATTTTTAATGATATATATTAAACTATTGTGTTGATTTAGTATATATTATATGTGGTCTATTATGTATCTGAACTTCATAAAAGAATTTTGACTCACTCGAGACAGGTAAGACTTGTGCAAATTCGTCATGTTTTTCATTTTGTCCTACTTTTGAGAGTCTAGCATCAACCACTAGTAATTTATAGATCGTGCTTCATTGAGAGGTTGTCTATTAAAAATTTAAACTGCATAAAATTGCTCCTCCTCCAACGGTAATAAATTTGCAATGGTAAGAATACTGTTTTAGTCACCTCAAACTTATTTTTTTAACCCTTGCTAGTATAAAAGATTCATCATCCATCTTATTTTTCTTGATCAATTCATCTTTTCAAATCGTTCATTCTCTTTCATTTTCATCTTCAAAAAATGTCTCAATCATCTGAAACATTCAACTAAGAAAAGTCTGGCATTTATTTAAGCGGCAAAGACGCTATCTTAAGAATATCACACACTGGATATAATCCAGATCGAAGATTCTACAATTGTAAACTTGGGAAGGTAAGTTTCTTTATTCTTAAGTTATGCTTCTAAGTATTTCATCTATTTTTGTAATAAAAACCTCTCATTATTTATTGTTTTGCTTAGGATAATGGTGAATGCAACTATTTCAGGTGGATTAATTCACGCCACAGTGAAAATCTTGAAAATCAATTTACAAAGAGCCCAGAATCTAGAAACAGTCGGTCGTCCGATAATTTTTAAGGCTTAATCTTAACCAAATTTGAAATGCAAGAAAGGCTACTGGAATCTGAAGAAATAGGCTTCTGCTGAGGATATTGCTTAAAGAATCTGAAGAGAAGAGGGATCACATGAAAGATTTTTTGAGAGACGCAGAGATTGAGAGGAATCAACTTAAACAACGATTGATTGTTGCTGAAGAAAAAGCTAATCGACTAGAGTTTTTGATGTTTAGTTTATTATTATTGATTGCTACTTGAAAATATATAATAGGGTTGTAGTGTATTTTTTTATCTATGTTTATATATTTTCATCTATATTTAATTTATCTTGATATTTTAAATAATATATGCAAAAGTATTTGTGTATTTATAACATCTATGTCACAATCATCGACTCTTCTTCTGTTATCAAGATATAGTATATGAGAATAATAATATTTGATTCATAATCAATGTATATAATCATCAACTCAATATAAAATAATAATTTAAAAAAAATTGATAAAAGCATCCATTCAACCGTTAGCACAATAGCATGAACTGAGCCACTGATATATAAAAATATACAAAACAAAATTATTCTCAACCTCCATTCACAAACATAAAATTAAATTATTTGTTAAGAAAACTCAATAACCAAATTAACGTCTTGACCATTGATATCTACAACAATGGTTAACACATTAATATTATCTTGTTCATAGACCTCTTCAGTTGCTTCCTCAACCTGTTCATCTAGTTTAGGATCCTTTATAGCTGCTTTCTCAATCTGATCATTTGATTCAAGACTCTTCAACTGCTTCCTCAACCTGATCAGCTGATTTAGGAGCCTCCTCAGTTGTTTTCTCAACTTGATCAGCTGATTTAGAAGACCTCCCAGTTGTTTCCTCAACATGATTATTTGATTCAGGATTCTCTTCTTTTTTCTCCTCAACTTGATCAGCTGATTTAAGAGTCTCTTCAATTGGTTCCTCGACCTGATCAGCTGATTTAAGAGTCTCTTCAATTGGTTCCTCGACCTGATCAGTTGATTTAGGAGCCTCTTCTTTTCCCTCCTTAAATTGAGCAGCTTCTTGTATGGTCTCATCAGCAATCTGAACTTGAGAAGCATCTTCAAGGGTCTCAACAACTTCTTGCAAATCAACTCTAGCAGTTGCTTCAACATTTTCCTTGTTGATGACATATTCTTTCTCATCATCGATCATTTGTGCATTCACTGCATATTTTGGACATAATTAACAAAATATTATTATGGCATACAATATTTATAAAGCAACAAAAAATATTAATGTTCACCTTGGTCCTTGGGAGCCTCTTACTTCATCTTTTTCTTCTTCTTCTTGTTCCTCCTGATCTTTTCTTGCTCCACATAATCGAGAATGCCCTGCAAAGCATTCTTAATATTAGTCACACGCTGAAGCAATTCAACCTCTACCACTGAATCCATCGCAAGATATCCTCTACTTGATCTCGCACCACCATCCAAATGTTTCCTACCTTGTGTTCTTCCTCTCTTAACTCTTGAACCTGCATTTCCACTATCATCATCCTCATGTACATGCCCCTTTCTGGGTTTCTTAGGAGGTGAAATGATGACAATAACTCCCTTCATTTTAGCTTTTAAGGCGTCTATTAGCACATCCTTCACCTTATCCAGATAATGCACAAAGAATGTCATGTACTCACTCTCCATCTCATAAACTGTGAGAATGATATAAGAGTGTACAACCTATAAGTAATCAAAATATTAAAAATTAGCTCAAATTTTTAGAAAAGAATTGATTATCAAGTCAAAATTCATACCTCTGAAGCTTTCACTAGGTTAAATGGATCACCTTCGGCAAATCAACTGATTTTAGAGGTGTGTCATCTAAGAATCCTTGAAATAGGCAAAGGAACATCATCTGATTTGGCAGCATTCTTTTCAAGTGATGGAAAAATTTCATATATCCAGACCTGCAATAACACAAATTATTAAAACAAAAATAATATAAATAATAATACAAAGTCTATAATCGACTGATTGATTAGTTTATAATATTTACTATAAATTCCCAGGGAAAGCCGTATAGGGCATAGGATGCATTCTTCTTGATCTCATAGGCTGTATGCTGCTTCGTCATATTGACCTTGTTCTTGAGGTAGTCCAAAGTCAGATCAAAATTTTTCTTTTCCAAAGGATATTTATCAAAGAAATCCAAGGAGTGCACCATTTTAATCAAATTCAAGTCCACTGACTTGGAGACATCCCTGGCAAGCAAGATGGTATGCAAAAATCATACAAGACAACATTTCAACTTCTCATCTTTGTTCAACTTATTCCCTTTAACAAGAATCATCAACCTCTCTGTCGATACCTTTTTGCCCTGTCCAATCCTTCTGCAAAAGGATTCACCTTTTGCATATACCCTTTCCAACTTATCTATATGGGGAGGGGATCGACAACTCAAACCCGTCATCAATGCAAACTCCTTCAAGCCAAAGTACACAAGCTTGTCATTCACTATAAACCACATCTCATGCTTCTTCTTATCCTCTTTCACATGATGGAGTAGCATGCAATGGATCATGTGTCCATTGAATTTGGTAAAGTATTCTAATAACTTTCTGAACTTACCAAAGCATGATTTATTGAACCTTCTCTTAAGTCTTTGTTCAATCAAAATATTTTTAAAATCAGCAAGCAACGGGAGCCTAGACCTAACTGAAATTTTTGCTGGAAAAGCTTCAAATTCATCCAGCCAAGTAGTCATATCATATTTATCAATATCAATGTACTTTGCAAAATGTGGCAAGAACAGGGGATCATTATCCTTATTTTCTAAAACAGACTGCCTAGCACCAGTCTCAAGTTCATCTCCTTCATCATCACCATCGTCATGATACTCATCGATCTCATTTTATGTGTCAGAATTAGAAATATTTGAATCTTCTTCAATCCTCTTTCGTTTGTCATTTCGTGAATCATTTTCACCTTTACTTTTTCTACTAGTAGAACGGGTGATTATGTTCCCTCCTCCTCTACTCCTCACCATTTTCTATGATCTACATACAAATTAGACACTAGTGTCTATGAAACACGATATAGAAACAAAAATAATCGACGACCAGTCTAGTAATAAATCATGAAAATGAATGAAAACAAATAGTAAAAATATCTAAATCTAACGATCAAAAATGCCATTGAAATCAAGAAAATAACTAAAATTTTCACAAAAAAATGGCATAAATTTGAAAAACATTTCAAGAAAATCAAAAATTTATGAAGACAAAAATCACAAATCAAACAAAAAACTACATCAATATGAAACTAAAAATACTTGGAATGGCAAAAGATCTTTCTTACCTGGAGATGATGAGTATCAACGAAAACTCTAAGGAAGAAGCTGCAACGCTTGGAGAAGAAGGAGCTTCAAAATAAATTGAATGGCGCAGAGATCAAAGAAGAAGGAGAGAGAAAGAGAATTTATTATATTTAATGAGGATGGATGAGGACCCAAATGTATTTTAATATACTTAAAACATGCCCCAAACTTTTAAAAGTTATAAAGAGGCCCTCCGACCCCACACAAACCCCACTTTTTTGACTTTCCTCAACCCAAACACTCAAAAAACAATTAAGTGACCTTTCACCAATTAAACTTGGAGAATGACCTTTTTACTAATTCTATCCACTTAACCCATCCCAACCCATTCCCTCAATTTGAGTCTTTTATTTATTTTCATCTTCATCTTTAGATTTTCAAGTTCTAAGCTAGGGGTGACAAACGAGCGAGTCAAGTCGAATGTGAATTGGTCAAAATGGGTTAATAAAAAATGAATAACATATCTGACTCGACTCATATTTATAATAAATAAAAATGAAAAAACCCAATGGATAATATGAATATTCATAGATACCCATATTATAGTAGGGATTTTAACAAAATTCAATTAAGACAGCACCTACAATATGCCTTATAGCCAAAAATAAATTAAAAAAAAACTAATAAACAATCGAAGAAGAAAGTAATATTTACATTTTTATATTTCTTAGTTTGAATGTAATGTTATACATATTATTTATGTGTAAATGATGTAAAAATAAAGGTCAAATTGAAATTGTTTTTTTTTACCTGTATCCACTATGGGTGACTAATGTTTTAGGGGGAAAAAAAGAATCTTTAATCTTGAGATGAAAAATGAACTCAAGGCTACTAGAGTTGAAAAAAATACGAATTAACTGTGCGTATATATATATATATATATAGCTAGTTAAAAAAAAGTAGAAAATTGGATATAAATAGCTAATTAAATATAATTTTTTAATATTTTTGTGTTTCCTTGCCACCTCAGCGCTTAGGGTGGAAATAATTTCACTTAAAAAAAAATAAGGGGGATAATAGAACCTCTAAAAAGAAAAGGTGTGTCATTGGAACTCCGGTCATAGGTTAAGGGGGTATTTATCCTTCTTTTCAAATACTTATATCCGAATTCAAATTAACCTTTACACCATATTAACCAAAATAAGCACACTCAAAAGTAAAAATTCTTGTCCAACACATTATAACAAAACAAAAATCACTTGTAGAGTCAAGGTCGTAGTCAAGAGTTGGGTCCTCAGTCTGGTTATAGTTGAGTCTCGAGTTGGGGACGAATGTTGGGTTTTGGGTCTTGTTTCAAAAGTCAAATTCCAGGTCTGGATTCATTTCGGGTGTCGGGATAAAAAAATAAAATTAAAACTAAAATTAAAAAAAATAAAAAGAATATAATTTTTTCTTTCAATTCAAACACACCCTTAATAAGTATACTTTAAGGAGAGTGTAATTGGTGAATGTCCATGGGTTATCCATATTTTGTGATGAATAGTATGGGTTAGATCCATATTTGATTCACTTTTAAATGGTTGAATACCCAACTCATTTATAATGGATTAAAACGAATGAATAATCATAAATTTTATTCATTTTACCACTCCTAGTCTGAGCTAGGGCGATCGGAAAAAGTGTTCGCCTAAAACTTTGTGAACATAAATGAGAGAAAGATAATCTGGTTCGCCTAAAGCTTTGCACTACATAATTAACAATTAGCTCATACATAAATGGGAGAAAATAATATAAAATTTGGGAATTTGTTGTTTTCTTGTTTTTTCATCGTTAGTTTCTGTCCCAAGTGATTTGCTATGATTTAGAAGTTTGAAAAGAAGGCTGTTTACTTTTTGAATTTGGCAATTTGAATTCTTGGATTTTTTGTTGTCTTTCTTTTTGGGAGGGGATTGTTAAAAGTATTGTGTTGGATACTTCTTTTAACATTTTTGTGATCCTTGAGGCTGAGGGAGAAAAAAAGCTTTATAGTGAGATTTTCACCGTTTTAGCTCTGAATACGAGTGAGTTATGCAAAAGTATTGAGGCTTCACGGTTGCTATCTTGGCTTGGCAGAGGGTAGATGTCATTCTTGATGGGTTTGCAGCTGACCCAATTGGGCAATACATGAATTTTTCATCGTCGGGGCTCAGACAAAAATCAAAGACGAAGATGAAAAGAACTCAACTGGTGATGGGTGTGTCTCTAAAGAAATTGGTATTTAAAATTGGGTCAGGGATGGGTTAAATGGGTGTGTCTCTAAAGAAATTGGTATTTAAAATTGGTGATGGGTCATTCTATTCTAAGCAGGGAAAAATTCTGAGAAAGTATAATGGAAAGGGTATATTTGGATCGAAAGTATAATAGGAGGGATATATTTGAACCAAAAATACTAAGGGTATATTTAAACTATTTTTGATAGTACAAAGATTATTTTTGTAAGAAAATCGACAGAGTCCCTCTTTTTTGACAAAAATCGAGGAACTATGTCAATTTTTGAAGTGCAAAATTGCAATTGAGGAGTATAAATAACAACAACGAAAATATTTCATCCAGAATATGTAAGGTTTAGTGGTGGAATTGTTCAATTCCCTGATAAATACTTGAGTTTGATTCCAAGTAGCTATATTTTTTATATATATTTCTGAACAATTCTGGACCCGTGCATTGCACGAGTGTCTCATGTAAATTTTTATAGATTCGTTAGAACGATCAAAATTTTATGAAAATATGCGTGTAATGAGTAATAGAATACAGCAATTACAAATAAATCTTTAAAAGTATGACAAGAAACATCAAATGAGGGACGTATTCTAATGTTTAAAATTAATTCCTTTTAAGCAACTAACTGTAAATTTTGAACTTTGATTAGTAGTTAACAAACTTTCAACAAAGTGACAAATGGCCAATTTGAGCCCAATAAAACTACAAACTTACGACAATAAAAAATTGTTAGAAAATGAAATCTAATAAAGGAAAAACACAAAAAATAAACGGAGAAGAAAAAATACAACATACACATCCTTCTTTAGACTTTAATCATAACATTATAAATAGAAAAAGGAATATATAACCAGTACATAATTTTTTAAGTTCTTGTCGGCACCTTCTCCTATAACCATTCAAAATCAGGAGCCTTCTTCTTTGAGTCAAACTAAAGTGTGAATCAAATAGTACAATAATGATATAAGCACTTCACTATTTTTGTATAGGGTAAAAATGATTTTGGTATAGATTGGGCCGAGTAGGTCGATCTGGGCTGGGTGTGGAAGGAATTGGCTCGCGATAGTATCATCTCGAGAGAGAGCCCCACACAGAGAAGTGGCTTCTTCAGCGAAAGCAAGGTAGCCCGAGAAAACCAGCGACTGCATGTAAAGGACATACAAAAAGGATGGAGTGTCAGACTATTAAAGTACGCGGGTAACCCTTGGCAGAGCCGCGTCAGACACGACATACCAGACTGACATCCTCCAATGGCTCAAGAATAAGTGGCTGCCAACCTTTGAACGCGGTACTATTGGCCTAACAAGATAATGTTATTCCTTTCGCCTGAAGGAATGCTCTGTACCCTATAAATAGAGACTCCCTCCCTCATTGTAAAGGATTCCATTTATGTTAGCTCTAGCCCTAAAGCAACAAAATATCCTTGGGTTGGTTTCTAAGCTCTTTACTATTTTCCCCTAAGCTTTCTTTAGTGTTTTACTGTTCATTGTTGTTACGCCTACTTGCTCTTCATTTACGGTCACGGCTCAGCCAAAGTTAGAAGGATCAAACGTCTCACCATCGTTACAGATTCACTCTTTATCGTTGTCTTATTGATTTACTTTGTGTTTCCTTTATGTTTATTACCTTTTACAAACTTACGACTCTAACAATAAAGATAAGACCATAACGCGTGCTCTTGACCCACAAACAAACCTAATTGTACCAAATCGATGGTAAATAGTTTGACGCACACCGTGAGGCCAGAGCAACTGCGTGGGTTTTAACTTCATTTCTACTTGCTAGTTTCTTTGTGTTGTTACTTTGTAGGAAAGTAGGTCATGACGGATGACAATGATGATCGCAGGAATGATATTGCTCCCTATTTAGCACTAAGGACAACAACGATGGAGTCCCCAAGTGGGGAAAGATGAATGGATCCTGGAAGCAGAGGGAACACGCTGAGAAGATCAGTTGATGGCGTGATGAAAGGCGAGACAGGGATGGGAAGCACTGAAGGGACGCACGGACCAGCAGGAGAACTGGTGACATTCCTCAAAAGGGACATGACTCTGTAATGACCCTTCCGGTCATTTACACGTTTTCGCCTTTCTTGTACCATTAGAGCTTACTTGTAGCGGCCCAAGTCATTTGTGGCTTGTCGGGACCGGTAGTTCGGTGCCCGGGCCGTTTTTTTGGTCTTTATGGCCGTTCCTCATTTTAGAGCTTCAACTTTGGAAATTGCTGACTTCCGACAACATTCTTGGTAATATCAAAGAATTAAACCAAGGTTCTAGGTCAAAGGAATCCCATATTCAAAAGTTCGAGTTAAAGAAATGCCTCGTGTAACACCTCGCCCGTTTGGAAGGTTTAAAGTAACCCGTGCCTTTGGGGTAAGACTAATAGTGTCTAATATACTAAGAAGGATTTGTTATGAGGTATTATAATCGATGGTCATATGATAAGTTTTGAAGTCAAGCAAGTTGCGAAACAAAAGTCAGAAAAAGTTATTGAAAATTCCTTCAAGGAATTCTCTTCAAATTTTTATTAAATGTCTTGGGGTGTTTCTCCCTATCTATAAAGAGTTAGTGGGCCCCCAATATACCAAATCGAAGGCCTACGAGTCTAGTTTCCAACGCACTAAACCGTTTGTCCATACGACTTCAGAATAGAGAGATATTCACATTTTTGTAAGACTACACAAGCAGACACGTCAAAGTGGGGTCCGCATCCTAAGTCGGTTCAGCTTATAAAAGCTGATTTCTCCTTCGTTTTAACTCATTATTTTCACCAAAAACTTCAGAAAATCAGAGGTAAATCCCCTAGATACTCCATGGACTTTGATGCTTTCAATTCGAAAGTTTAACGAAAGTTGCTCAACGTCGCGAGCTCGTCATTTTGGTGTAGTTTGTCCCGTCGATTTCATGGCGTATCTTCGTGGGTGTTGATGCAGCGAGATAGCAGGTGTTTCCTGAGTATTTGGCAGTATCTATGGAGTTATTTTGGTGAGGTATAGATCCCGTACACTTATCTATTTGTTGAATCAAGATTCTAAGCTTCTAGTCACGAAAAGTTGTATTTTTCGATAACTTGTAGTAGTTTCTTGTTGGATTTGGATATGTTTGTTGTTACTGCAAGGAGGAAGGTTGTTAATCTTGGGATATTGAATATATTTTTCAAGGAAATCTTTCCCCTACGATCCTCCTTCGTAATTACATGTTCTAGTATCATTTTTACAGCTTTTCGAGCCACGAAGTGGTATTTTGGATCCGTGGCTCCGGGCAGCCCCTTTGTCATATTAAATTGGGTTGTTATTGTTGTATGTTTATGGTGTTACGATGTTGGAGGTACTGGGGATTTATGTGACTCGTATTGGAGTCACGAACAATGGTTATTGGATTGAATGACATGAAGTACGCCTTGAAATAGTGCCTCGGGAGCTCGTCACTCCTTGGAGATGTGGTTAACGTATTGTTGTTGGATTTAGCTGCCATTTGTTATTGTTATTGGCCTCATTTTTATTCTTTGGAGTTGGCTGGTCGCGAGTGTGACATTAACACCTTATCAATTGGCTATGGCTCGTTCTTGCAGCCTTGTCGATTCTAGCAATTGTTCCATTACCTTGGTTGGTCAGCCTTCATATAGAAGCCTTTGGGGCTTCAGTTAAAAGTATTCTTTTGTGATTTGGAGCTTCCCGGAGCAGTTCGAGTCTGGACGATGTCGTTCCAACAGCTAGTCATCGGATGACAGGTAGGTTATGACTTTCCTATCTAGACTCTGCGTATATAGGCTATAACTGCATTAATTAGCATCCTTGGATGGGTTGTTATAGGTTGGTACCCCAGACCTTGTCCACCTTGTTCGTCCGTTATTTTATGCGCTATTTGTAGTATTCGCGTAGTATTGTATATTACCCTTGTGGTCCTGTATGGACTTGTATTGACTCAGGAACATAGATGGTGGGTTATTGGGGAATGTCCGCGAGTCCCGGACATAGAGATTATCCTTTTAGGCTGGTTATGTCTGCTGAGTAGATATTGGGCATGTACAGGGCTGATAGAAGTTGTTGTGAGCCATTTGGCTACTTTTATATTTGTGTGCGAGCATATCATCCATGAAAAAGATTTTCCCCTGCATGTTTTACTACAGTTTTGGCTGCGAGACACTACCGACAGTTTTCCTAAATTTGCATGGCCCTAGGGGCCCGCTTTTGGTACTGTTGTTGATAAAAAAAGTGATTTTTGGATGTTTTTGCACTGATTTTATTACTGGTATTAGTCTCTGCGGGGCGTAGCACCAGACTTGATTTTATTACTGATACTAGTCTCTGCGGGGCAGAGCATCTTGATTTTATTACTGATACTAGTGTCTGCGAGGCGGAGCACTAGACTTGATTTACTACAGTTTTAGACCCGGTTACGCCCGGGCACCCTTGGAGGGGTTTTTGAGGCATTTTCGACTACTTTAGTCCTGGACAGGGTCTGGGCATGCATACTTGAGACTGGGTCTCTATCTTGATCTCGAAATTGCTTCCGAATGACATGTCTTGATACTGAGTTTTAGTATGGGGTCGGGGACCTCCATGGACCTTGCCGCTCCAGACCTGGGGCTTCGGGCTGCGTGTGCCAGAGGGAAGGGTATACGGTGGAGTAGAGGTATACGAGCTGATTCCTTCTATGGAACCTGCCTGCTGGGCCGATTGGCACCGAAGGAGGTACATACAGAGGTTCTATTTGACATCATATCATATCATGCATTGGATTCCACCTTTGTTTGCTGTGTGTTCAGTGTACGCTCCGGTAGTATGGGATGCCAGAGGGTTTGTTTTCACTTGATTGTGTTCCTCGGTTGTATGGGCGGCCGTTGGGACTGTAGGTAGACTATATTTACTCCAATTTTTACTTAGAGCTTGTCTTGGCACCCAGTTCTTGAAAGATTAGTGATGGCTAGCCTGTTGAGGCTTTGGTTGTGGGATGTCTGATTATTGAGAGGTCTTTGGAGTCCTATCTTATCGAGGCACTTTTGCATGTCCTTCTGAGCAGAGTGTGAGATTCTGGCTCTATCCTTGTGGGAAGATGAGTGGTACCTCTTTTCGGTCATTATGGCCTAGTTATTTCATCCTAGGGTTGTACTTGTGAGGTTATTCCCTGGTTATGCTATCATGTGATTGGATTGGTGTTATGATTTCCTTATACTCGTTGATTCCATTTTTAGTATGTTTGACTGCTCTCTGTCTTTCCCTTTTACTTGAGGTTACTGGTGTACCGCCATTTTCTCAACTCTCTCTCTACTTACTTATATTGTTGTACAAAAACTCCAGGTGCGTTCTCCTTTCCTTCACCGGTAATTCTGTGTAATTGTATCTCTGTGCTTGCATGTGTTACTTGAAGCTCTTGGTTATGGATGATCTGTGCTAACTCCTTGTGCCTTGCTTATTGCTTCGGTGACTGCTTTCTTGATATCTGTTATTTACTGCTTTGATATCTTATATGCGCTCAGTCGGCCGATGATACCTACTGAGTACCCGTGGTTTTGGTGCTCATACCATACTTCTGCACTTTTTGGTGCAGATATTAGCTGAGCTTTCGCTGTTGAACGCATTGGAGACTCGTGCAGCTTTTGGATCTTCGAGACTAGGGTGAGCGCCTGATGGTCGGGGCTTGTCTACATCTCATCTTTTGTACTGTCATTCTTTGTATATTCGGAGACAGTTGTACTTATCATTTTGTTACTTCTAGCACTTGTATTCTATTAGAAGCTTCTTTACTATCGATACCAAGTCTTGGGGTTGGTGTAGTTTCTTGATGTATATATTCGGGTAAATTGCTTCCGCGTTGTCTTATCTTTACATTCTGCTTCTGCTTATCTCAGCTTGTTGAGCGTATTGGTTAGGTAGTAGACCATTACTAGCTGTTTTGGGCTACGGGAATTGGTTCGCCTACTGGGGGGTTGTAGGTGCCATCATAACTTGAGAAATTGGGTCGTGACAGCTTGGTATCAGAGCTCTAGATTCACCGGTGTCGTGGTGCAGAAGCAAGTGTCTAAGTAGAGTCTCATGGATCGGCACGATGATATCCGTATCCTATCTACGGGAGGCTACAGGGCATTGTTAGGAAACGTTTTATCTTCTTGGCTCCTCATCGTGCGTTCCTAGCTCTATTGACTTCTAGACTTCGGTTATTCATTCAATCTGAGATGCCTCATATGAGTGCGATAGCGGTTGGTGTCGAGGCTTCTGTGCCTGTTGCTTCAGTGCTTCTATCAGCACCAGGACTCTAGAGTGAAGCTTTACCGCACTAGATACGGGGTGTGGGGTCAGCCCAACCTCCGATTGGAGTTATAGAGACCTCAGCACTTCAGGACACTGTGGCTAGGACTCTGAGTCCTCCGGTGAGTTTTTCAGTACCTGATTTTGTGAGTGGTGCTTCAGTTAGAGTTGAGCTTCCAGTTCTTCAGCAGGGTTGTCTGTCGGTATTGGAGTACGAGGTGAGATTTTCCCATCGGACTTCATCTGGTAGAGGTTGTTTTCAGTGTGGTGAGCATGGGCACTTTGCTATGAATTACCCCATGATTGTGTATCCCGTACAGCCTGGTTCTTATCATTGTGGAGATATTGGTCACCTTTATAAATCTTGTCCCCGGCGAGGGCCGGTTGGGCCTTTAGTTTTGACTACTCAGTCCAGAGTTATATCCCATCATCTTGATACTCCTCTTGGTGGGCCAGAGGTAGAGGTTCTTGATATCGTTGCTCCAGGTTAGGCTTTTGCTACCTTCGACTTATGTTGGTCCCGCTCGTGTTGCGACTCTATCCCTTTTGTCGTGTAATTACTTATATGCCTACCTGCTACTTGTTTAAGTTGTTTGGCTACCCAAATTGTAGTATCGATATATTGTTTTATTGGTAGTTTATTCTTTAGTAGTGGATGGGGGTAAGTTAGCCTTGACAGGTGTTTTTCCAGTGTTGTAGCTCGTGGGTAGTTCTTGTTAGTCTGTTTCTAGTTGGGTTATCCCTGTTTCATTGTGATTTTGGACTTGTGGTTGAGTTGCCCTTATTGAGCGATCCTAGATGGTTGTTGCCTAGGCCGTTATCTAGCGTGGCTAGAGATCTGTGTGATGGTTTGGTGTATTATTGGTAGTTGGGCCAGAGTTGTGATTTTGCCTCAGTTGGGAGATATTGGTTATGCTAGTGTGCATAGATTGGTTTGGTCTCCCGAGTGTCTAGAGTCGACCCTCTTTGTTGATTAGTTTAGGAGGTTGGTAGGTATGTGGGTTGTTCCCATAGTCTCCTCCACTTCCTGGTCCGTTGGGTCTTGATCGTAGTTCTTTCGATGAGCTCTGGATGTTGGCATCGTGATTGGGTCTTGACCTTAAGCACTTTCAACTAAGTGTTGATCGTAACCTCGTGGTTAGGTTGTATTTGTAAGCATTTCAGGTGAGTTGGGCATCCGACCCATTCTTCTCCTGCCTTATTGAATTTGACGTGTAGCTATGAGTAGTAAGGTAATGGCTTCAGGTTCTTATTCGAGAAAGGATTTGTAAGGTTTAGTATGTGCTAAGGAAGCATTTTTGTTTAGTTGAAAAAGAAGGGAGATGACTCTTTGTTTGTGTTTAAGTGTCCTCATAGTTGCCTGAGGTGGCGATGAAGGTTTTCTTTGGGATTGTGTGTTGGTGATTCGATCCAGCCATCTACACATTGTCGTGGGTTTTCCATCGATTGGTTTTTGTTTCAATAGCAGCTGCGGTGTTGGCAACTTGCATTTTCAGGCCTAGTTGGCTTGGGTTCTTAAGGGTTCATTGGCAGCATACAAGTTCGACCAAGGCTTTGGTTGGCAGTTTTGAAAGTCGGTGTTCAGAATCATAACTTGGTAGGTTACATCGGATGGTTTATGGCAGTTTCTATTTGGTTACAGCATCCTAGTGCCGGGAGGCAGTGGGTGCGGGCAACTTATCTTCTTTTACTTCAGTTGTGGATGCGACTATTGGCCTTGGACACCTAGTCCTTGGCTAACCTCTGCAAGAGGCAAGATATTCTAGATTTCAGCAGTGTTCTAGTTAGTATGAGGTTCTTCTACTATGGTTGGACAGACTCAGCGGCATAAGTTTGAGCTTCAGCAGTGGTGTATGCTTTATGTGGTCAGCTTGTGCGGGTTGAGACTAGCGAGGTTATTTTGAGCTCTGATGATACGTAGAGACTAATAATAGCCATTTGTTTGCCCAGGATTTGACAGCTTATTTAATTGATTCCTCTGGAGTTATTATTTATGTGGGGTTCTAGTGTTGGTTAGACTCGGCCAGTATGGACGAGAAGTTTGTTATGATATATGGTTCAAAGTGGTTGGTTGTTTGCAGAACCAGTAGAGCGGGTGATTCGAGCCAAAGGAATGAATTGAAAGTATATGCAAAAATTTCTATGGCTAGATGGTAACTTTGAACCCCAGGAACCTTTTTCCTTTGCCTTCGGGGTGTTTGGACTTGATATTTGTGGCATGGTGGACTTCTTCCTGAGGTGAGATTCGTAAGGCAATTTCACATTCAAATGGTGTTCGAGTGTTCGGAGTAGCAGTAGTGTTTTCTAGAGTTGGGAGCTTGGCTCATGGTTATATACTTCGTGGTAGGCTTACCACACTTCTTGTAGGATCATGGTTTTGGTTTTGGTCTTTTGGGCAGGTTGCCCTGGTTCATTCACTTTCAGTTGATTCAGACCTGGCACAGTTCAGTTAGCAAGTTCGATGTTAGCAAAAGTGTTCATTCGTTGGTTGACAATAAGTCAGGGCATATAAGTTTAATTTTCAATGATATGCTACGGGTTGTTATCTTGGATGGCTAAGGCTAGTAGCCTATATCTTGGCTTAAAACGCATTTGTACAATGGGTGACTTCGTTGGTGGTAAAGTATAAGCATGAACTATGGATCTCTGGTGTGTCAGTTAATGCTTCGAGGGTGGTTTGAGTGTTCAGCTTGTATGAAGATTCCTTTTTGTGGTGCTAAAGGATTCAGTTCAGGAAAAAAAAAAGGGGGCTTTTGCGGAACAGCGGGTTCATGAGTTAGAGTTTTGGGTTGATGGATTTTCTGGTAAACTTGGTATGGTTTTGAGGATTCTAGTTTTGTGTGTTGATAGCCTTGGTGCACTGGTTTCGGTGTTGTGTAGGTGCTTTTTGGTTAAGATTCTCGAGGTTCAGTTTGGGTTGGCAGATCTTTGGAGGTTGAAATCTAGCTTGGCTAGTAAAAAATTAAGGATTGGTTGCTTTCTTTTGTTCTGTTACATTGGGTGTCATCCGGTCGCGGAGGTTACCCGGGTTGTCTGAGAGAGTAGTGCGGGCGTTGTATCCGCTATTCTTAAATCTCTGGTATTTTCTTCCTTCCTGACTTTCGGGGACGAAAGTCTTTTTAGTAGTGGATGATGTAATGACCCTTCCGGTCATTTACACGTTTTCGCCTTTCTTGTACCATTAGAGCTTACTTGTAGTGGCCCAAGTCATTTATGGCTTGTCGGGACCGGTAGTTCGGTGCCCGGGCTGTTTTTTTGGTCTTTATGGTTGTTCCTCATTTTAGAGCTTCAACTTTGGAAATCGTTGACTTCCGACAACATTCTTGATAATATCAAAGAATTAAACCAAGGTTCTAGGTCAAAGGAATCCCTTACTCAAAAGTTCGAGTTAAAGAAATGTCTCGTGTAACACCTCGCCCGTTTGGAAGGTTTAAAGTAACCCATGCCTTTGGGGTAAGACTAATAGTGTCTAATATACTAAGAAGGATGTGTTATGAGGTATTATAATCGCAAAATGGTCGTATGATAAGTTTTGAAGTCAAGCAAGTTGCGAAACAAAAGTCGGAAAAAGTTATTGTAAATTCCTTCAAAGAATTCTCTTAAAATATGGGTTAAATGTCTTGGGGTGTTTCTACCTATCTATAAAGAGTTAGTGCCCAATATACCAAATCGAAGGTCTACGAGTCTAGTTTCCAACTCACTAAACCGTTTGTCCATACAACTTCAGAATAGAGAGATATTCACATTTTTGTAAGACTGCACAAGCAGACACGTCAAAGTGGGGTCCACATCCTAAGTCGGTTCAGCTTAAAAAGCTGATTTCTACTTCGTTTTAACTCATTATTTTCACCAAAAACTTCAGAAAATCAGAGGTAAATCCCCTAGATACTCCATGCACTTTGATGCTTTCAATTCGGAAGTTTAACGGAAGTTGCTCTACGTTGCGAGCTCGTCATTTTGGTGTAGTTTGTCCCGTCGATTTCATGGCGTATCTTTGTGGGTGTTGATGCAGTGAGCTAGCAGGTGTTTCCTGAGTATTTGGCAGTAGCTATGGAGTTATTTTGGTGAGGTATGGATCCCGTACACTTATCTATTTGTTGAATCAAGATTCTAAGCTTCTAGTCACGAAAAGTTGTATTTTTCGATAACTTGTAGTAGTTTCTTGTTGGATTTGGATATGTTTGTTGTTCCTGCAAGGAGGCAGGTTGTTAATCTTGGGATATTGAATATTTTTGTCAAGGAAATCTCTCCCCTACGATCCTCCTTCATAATTACATGTTCTAGTATCATTCTTACAGCTGTTCGAGCCACGAAGTGGTATTTTGGATCAGTGGCTCTGGGCAGCCCCTTTGTCATATTAAATTGGGTTGTTATTGTTGTATGTTTATGGTGTTACGATGTTGCAGGTACTGGGGATTTGTGTGACTTGTATTGGAGTCACGAACGATGGTTATTGGATTGAATGACATGAAGTACGCCTTGAAATAGTGCCTCGGGAGCTCGTCGCTCCTTGGAGATGTGGTTAACGTATTGTTGTTGGATTTAGCTTCCATTTGTTATTGTTATTGGCCTCATTTTTATGCTTTGGAGTTGGATGGTCGCGAGTGTGACATTAACACCTTATCAATTGGCTATGGCTCGTTCTTGCAGCCTTGTCGATTCTAGCAATTGTTCCATTACCTTGGTTGGTCAGCCTTCATAGAGACGCCTTTGGGGCTTCAGTTAAAAGTATTCTTTTGTAATTTGGAGCTTCCCGGAGTAGTTCAAGTCTGGACGATGCCGTTACCGCAGCTAGTCATCGGATGACAGGTAGGTTATGGCTTTCCTATCTAGACTCTGCGTATATAGGCTATAACTGCATTAATTAGCATCCTTGGATGGGTTGTTATAGGTTGGTACCCCAGACCTTGTCCACCTTGTTCGTCCGTTATTTCATGCGTTGTTTATAGTATTCGCGTAGTATTATATATTACCCTTGTGGTCCTGTGTGGCCTTGTATTGATTCTGGAACATAGATGGTGGGTTATTGGGGAATGTCCGCGAGTCCCGAACATAGAGATTATCCTTTTAGGCTGGTTATGTCTGCTGAGTAGCTATTGGGCATGTACAAGGCTGATAGGAGTTGTTGTGAGCCACTTGGCTACTTTTATATTTGTGTGCGAGCATATCATCCATGAAAAAGGTTTTCCCCTGCATGTTTTACTACAATTTTGGCTGCGAGCCACTACTGACAGTTTACCTAAATTTGCATGGCCCTAGGGGCCCATTTTTGGTACTGTTGTTGATAGAAAAGGGGATTTTTGGATGTTTTCGCATTGATTTTATTACTGGTATTAGTCTCTGCAGGGCATAGCACCAGACTTGATTTTATTACTGATACTAGTCTCTGCGGGGCAGAGCACTAGACTTGATTTACTACATTTTTAGACTCGGTTATGCCCGGGCACCCTTGGAGGGGGTTTTGAGGCATTTTTGACTACTTTAGTCCTGGACAGGGTCTGGGCATGCATACTTAAGACTGGGTCTCTATCTTGATCCCGAAATTGCTTTCGGATGACATGTCTTGATACTGAGTTTTACTATAGGGTCGGGGACCTCCATGGACCTTGCCGCTCCGGACCTGGGGCTTCGGGTTGTGTGTGCCGGAGGGAAGGGTATACGGTGGAGTAGAGGTATACGGGCTGAGTCCTTCCATGGAACCTTCCTGCTGGGCCGATTGGCACCGAAGGAGGTACATACAGAGGTTCTATTTCACATCATATCATATCATGCATTGGATTCTACCCTTGTTTGCTGCGTGTTCAGTGTACGCTCTCGTAGTATGGGATGCCAGAGGGTTTGTTTTCACTTGATTGTGTTCCTCGGTTGTATGGGCGGCCGTTGGGACTGTAGGTAGACTATATTTACTCCTATTTTTACTTAGAGCTTGTCTTGGCACCCGGTTCTTGAAAGATTAGTGATGGCTAGCCTGTTGAGGCTTTGGTTGTGGGATGTCTGATTATTGAGAGGGATTTGGAGTCCTATCTTATCGAGGCACTTTTGTGTGGCCTTCTGAGCAGAGTGCGAGGTTCTGGCTCTATCCTTGTGGGAAGTTGAGTGGTATCTCTCGGTCATTGTGGCCTAGTTATTTCATCCTAGGGTTGTACTTGTGAGGTTATTCCCTGGTTATGCTATCATGTGATTGGATTGGTGTTATGATTTCCTTATACTCGTTGATTCCATTTTGAGTATGTTTGACTGCTCTCTGTCTTTCCCTTTTACTTGAGGTTACCGATATACCGCCATTTTCTCAACTCTCTCTCTCTACTTACTTATATTATTGTACAAGAACTCCAGGTGCGTTCTCCTTTCCTTCACCGGTGATTCTGTGTAATTGTATCTCTGTGCTAGCATGTGTTACTTGAAGCTCTTGGTTATGATGATCTGTGCTAGCTCCTTGTGCCTTGCTTATTGCTTCAGTGACTGCTTTCTTGATATCTGTTACTTACTGCTTTTATATCTTATATGCGCTCAGTCGGCCGATGATACCTACTGAGTACCCGTGGTTTTGGTGCTCATACCATACTTCTGCACTTTTTGGTGCAGATATTAGCTGAGCTTTCGCTGTTGAACGTATTGGAGACTCGTGCAGTTTTTGGATCTTCGAGACTAGGGTGAGCGCCTGATGGTCGGGGCTTGTCTACATCTCATCTTTTGTACTGTTACTCTTTGTATATTCGGAGACAGTTGTCCTTATCATTTTGTTACTTCTAGCACTTGTATTCTATTAGAAGCTTCTGTATTGTCGATACCAAGTCTTGGGGTTGGTGTAGTTTCTTGATGTATATATCCGGGTAAATTGCTTCCGCGTTGTCTTATCTTTACATTCTGCTTCTGCTTATTGGTTAGGTAGTAGCCCATTACTAGCTGTTTCGGGCTACGGGAATTGGTTTGCCTACTGGGGGTTGTAGGTGCCATCATGACTTGAGAAATTGGGTCGTGACAGACTCATATAGAGATGAAATGTGGAGAGATCCATGAACTACAGAAGTACCCGATTCGACTCGCTTCCAGAGCCCCAGCGGAGAGAACCAAAGAAAGATACTCGCCTATACCAGAAGGACCTGAGACGTCATTCAAAACACTGGGAGGAGCATCAGCAATTTCTCATATCCATATCATGACCACATGACCCCACTGATGGGACATCTTTGATATACAACAAGGGGACATAGAGCCATTGCAGAACTTTATCGCTAGGTTCCAGGAGGAAAGGGCTAGATTGCCAACAGTACCAGATGGAGGGGCAGCTTTGGCCTTCTTTAAGGGATTGAATCTTATAAGTTCGATCACTTCATCAAAGCTTAAAGAAAGCCTAACAAAATATGAAACAATGCCATTGGGAATGCATGGTCAAGAGTGTCTTCATGCCATCGAAAGGGAAGTATAAGTGGGGAGAGGAATGAACATGGAGCAAAGCCTAGTGTACGTTGACCTCCTAGGGAGTTACATTGATTGTTTTGCATGGCTTCGACTCGGCATCACAGAAATATCCACCGACGCAAAAAATAAACAGGACGGACCTCCTCGCAGAGGAGCACAGGATTGGAAAAGCCTGAATAAGGAAGGTAAGCCAGTGAAAATCCCAAAACAAAATGGGTGTAAAAGGTGCTCGGACTACACTCTTTTCCTTCGTCTAGATTTTTATCCCAATCGGTTTTCTCAAAAAAGGTTAAATGAGGTAGTAACAGGGATTCTCGGGTATAAATAGGAATACACTTTCGTTGTTATAATTAATTGTCAAAGAAAGAAGAAATTTCTTTTGTCTGGTTTTGCAGAAGTCATTTGCAATGAGTTGTTTAAGACTGGGAGATCCTCTAACCAGACAACTACTTACTAAAAGTAAGTCAGGACCCTAGGGTCAGAAATCATTGGCGCCTTGGGTTCCCATTGACCTTCAAAGTCCACGCTGGGGACTGTCAGGTCGGGGAGGTACAACAATAATATGGACCAGGAACTCACTTTGGCAAGTGCGAGCGTCCCTCTCATGACCTCTCCGAGAAGTGCATACATGAGAACTACGCGGACTGATCATCTAATCATAAAAAACTCGAGACCATGACATCTCATGCTCGGTCTAACACGCCAAACTGTGAGGCCTAATTGAATTTAACCTGTATAAATTTTTTGTAGTTCCAAAAGAATGGTCCTTAAGGCTGATATCGGCTACTTAAAGTTTGATGCTCTAAGGCTATGCGCTAAACTGTCACAGAGACGTCCGGACTTGGATGCTCAGTGAAATTAAAATTAAAAGGCTCCCTCCTCGGATTAACGAGTTTTTGAAAGGTCGAAAGTTCCTATGGTCGAGTCTTTGAAACTGACCTGATTGGATGATAAAAAAGACATGCGAGAATAAAAATTGATCAGCATAAGTCTCCATCATCAAATGTCGGATGAACCAAAAAATCACCTAGAGTGATCACACAAAACCTGCAATGAGGGAAAGGTGGGCACCTCTCAAAAGGACTAGCAACAAACTTTTCAAAAAGGGTGATGCTCATTCACATATGTGAACGGTCAAGCGAATTTCATCTGGAGATAAAAAGGCAAGATTTTTGAAAGCTAGTGTGGGAGATATGTTTCTAGAAAAAGACATGAGCAAGGCTCCCGGAAGAAGCAAAACAAACTAAGCCAAGATCTCCTCTTTATTATTATTGCAAAAAAATATGCGATTACATGATATACAACATTAAAAAAGATAGAACAATTACATGGTAAAGGGGAAAAATACATGTAAATAATAATAACTCGCCGACACTAGAATGCGACCCAGAAGGTGGAGAGTTTTGCCTCTAGCAATGCGCCGTGTTTTATAAGCCCTTGAGGGAACGGGATCCTCCACTCGGCAAAAGCTAAAACCCTATGTGGGTAGCCTCAAAGAGTGGGGGTCAAGAGGGCACGACCACCCTAGGAACCTCCAAGAGGCACGCCTCGGAGAAAGCTTTCCTTTGGAGAGATTACCCTTGTCATGTTCGATTAGATACTCGACATAGGCGCCAAGGGCCAAAGTGCCTCCTTATCCGGCTGAAAGGAAGAATGGGTGCAACTTATAGGGATGCTGAGGAGGATGATGATCGGTCGGATCTGCACCTATGCTCATTGACCATGGCCCTAGAGCATAGTCCTTATCTCATTTTTGGGTTGCAAACATAGAGATACAAGGAAAGCAGGGGTCCTAGGTCGAAGGTAATAAAAGGTTATGGATAGATTTGGAAGTTAAAAATGGATCCCAGAAACACGGGGAGAAACTCCGTTAAGGTCCAAACGAGAAGGGAAAAGTAAAGAGAGGAAGTGAAGCAAGCATGGAAGGAAGGGTGTGGAAAGTAGTCCCTATATAGGGAGGAGGATGGAAGGGGAAAAGGTGCAAATACTCTGGATGCCCGCCAAGTGTATGGTCATTAATGTGTGCTGGAATGCAACATGAAAGTTGAGGCAATCTCCCCACCCCCTTGACTCCCTTAAATGTATTTCCTCAAAACCAACCATTGATTAATATCAGTGAATTATCCTCTATGCAATAAAAAAAAGGAAAAAAAGAAAGGGAAAAGGGATACAAAAGGTTTTTTGCTTTCTTTCAACAAGAATACACATAAAGTGCGCCCTGAGACGATAAGCTCGGGGTGGTAAAAATAGTAACAGGTGAGCAGGTCATTCACCCTCATTAGTACACTCAGGCTTAGACAAATCTTCTTCTGAGAATGAAGGTTTTGTGTTCTCCGACACCACACCGCCAAAGCGAGCGATCAGGTCTTGGGACTTAGCTATATCTTTCTCCAAATCTAGGTCACCCTTTTTAACTTCACGGAGGAAATAGGCACAAGTAAAGTGAGAATCCCACGCCTTGGAAAAATCGAGTCTCTCTTTAGTATCTTTCTTTTTTGTCGCCAAGGCATTCACCTGCCTCTTCAGGCGGCAAATCTCGATCCTGGTCACTTCTGGTTGATAAGACAAAAGGTTTTCCTCAGGGCATGGGGGTGCAGTCAAGAGGTATGAATCTTCTATTGAAGTTCATCTTGTTTCTATAAAAGGCTCCCGATTTAGTAAGAGCGAGCGGAATTCTCCTGACGAGAAGCATCCGGCTGGTTAGCCCACAGGGTGGCATTCCTCAGATGGCTGTCCCTTTAAAACTAAATCGCCTATAGCTCTACCGTAAGTGTCTCCACCTCTAAAGTCCAAGTAGCCAATGCCTCGCCAAAGGTGGTCGAACCTTAGAGAACAACCAAACAACCCTCCAAACTAGCGAGAATGATCAATAGCTTTTGCTTTGTTGCCACCTCCTGCCAAGTGGCTTCGGCCATAGCAATGCTAGACCAAAAAGGAGAAAGGTGGTTCTTAGTCATAAGGGAAAGGAAAGAGAAAAGTAAGGGAAGATGTAGAACTCACCCTTGTAGCATAATAAGAAGCGTCATTCGCCAAGTACTCGATAGAGGATTTTTCCATTTTCTGGGAGTCCTTGGGAGAAATGATGGCACTCAAGTAGTTAGACACTCTAATCAGCCTTAATATGAGACTCAGTTCTTTAGGGACGACCAAGAATGCCTCACGAATGGCTTAGAACTCACCTGGAACTTAGGATTTTTCTGGTAAAGAGATAGGGGCCCGATCAGCTGGAAGTGTTGTTAGTAGTGAAGATTGAAAAAGAGACAACCCGAGGAAGGAATGACAAACGCACAAAGAACCTCCTCCCGCCACTTCATCCTCCATCAAATGAGAGGGCCTGACTGCTTCGGCTCTGATAGTATAGAGAGACTTCTCTTGAGGTGGGAAAGCCTCTCTGTGCAGGCTCTCCTGACTCCCACAAGAAATAATGGTCTCATGAACCCCACCGACAACAGCAACAATAGGAGAATTGAAGTCACCTAGCAAAGGATCAAGACTTACATCAGACGGGGAGTGACTGCCGGGGGCCTGGACCAAAAGGCTGAGAGCCACCGATGGGGATGAGAGCAGCATGGAACTCGACTTTAAACCTGCAACATGAATTCTTTAAGCAGCATCTGGAAAGTACATTGAAGCAAACAAATAGGGTTACAGGATGTCACACCCCAAACCCGGAAAGGCACGACTGGAACCCGATGCCATACTTGATCGAGTGAACCAAATAACACTAGTGGGCCATTAATGTCAATCCAAACAAAATGAAATGCAACGGAAATAAATTCAATTATAACCAAAATATAATACAAGGTCAATCAGGCTGCAACTAACTACCAGACCCACAATAGATGTCCACAATCTTCTAAAATGAAAAACTGCTAACCACGAGCAGGGACAGGGGTCCGACATACCCATTACCAATACAATATCAAAGAATACTCTAGACTCAACAAATCTAGAAAGATTGGAGTATACCAATCATCGGCTGAACTTCGTCCGCGCTTTGGTTATATTCTTGAAGAAACCAAGCTTAAAGTGTAGTATAGGATGAATTTCGTCCGCGCTTTAAGATTTTGGTTATATTCTTGAAGAAACCAAGCATAAGGCATAGTATAGATAAAATTTTTCCGCGCTTTAAGATTTTAGTTATATCCTTATATATCATGATCCCTATACTTACGATCCTCGTATCTTTGAATTAATGGTGATGACTCCTTTTATTTCTTGCAACTTAACAAGATGGTGAAATTCAGAGACTACACCACTCCATCGTCCAAAATCAAGTACCTTATTATCGAGAGTAATGAAGGTCACACAGTCCAAACGAAATTGTTAGTCTAAATTCCCTTAAATGGATGTTATGCAGGCCCATGGCCAATTCTCAGGAACTCCCTCCATATGACAGATTGGACTTTAGAGTGTAAATTTGTTTCAGCCCGATCTCCTCAGATGTGGTCCCTTTTGGCACCCAACCATCTCTATATAAATATTGCAAGCCCCCTTCCTAGCTTGGGTCATCGCATATCCCATGGGGAAACACGCTTGTGAGAGATAATAGTGTTTGAGGGTGAATATTGTCATATTCCAGGGTATTGAGAGTGGACCGAGGATACACTTGGTAGAAGTCAAGAAGTCTTAATCACTGCAGATGTTTATGATGCTATTTATGCCTCACTTTTCACCTATGATTGGAACTCAGACATATTACAAGCATTTTATGAGGCATGGTGCCCAAAGACGAATACACTTCTCACATCCGTCGGAGAGCTGTCTATTTCTTTATGGGACCTATATACCCTTGAAGGTTTGCCAATTGGGGGTACTTTATACGAGGAGGTTATCCCCAAAGCCACCGAACTCATAGGTGTTGATACAAGAGGTCAAAGATATATCTCTCAAGCTTAAGAGTATTTTTTGTAGTTTTTCATTATTTGCAAGAAGATAAGAATGGTAGACCAAGGGTCTCCTTAAGCAAATGGATAGAATTTTGGTACAAGAGAGCTTTAAGGTACCAACCCGCTCTACCAAGGAAGGAGAAGAAAGTTGCACGCCTAAAATCAACACATAACCCTACTGGAGACATACCTGATACGTACCAATGGTCAAGAGATGAAGAGGCGGTATTTACTAAGCTTGGGGTGAGGTCCATAAAGAAGGATGGAACATATCTAATAGCATTTTTATCATGTTGGATATGTGCTTTCGTGCTCCCCTCCAAAGGTGACTTTATTTGGCCAAATACTTTTGAGATAGCCAACAAACACAAGATCAGCCTTGAAGTGCCAGTGTTAGCAAGTATATACAACAGTCTTAATAAGATTTTGCGTTTGTCATAACTTGATCTTATTTCAGTCCATTTTACGATTCACTATGTATATGGTTGGCTTGCTCATTACTACAAAACTCATTATCCACTCACCAATGGGCCTTCTAATCCAAGGATGGTAGTGTATTTAGGAGAGGGTGCCGCGCGATACTTTGACAAAAATAAAGCAAGGAAACATATCCATCAGGGAGATAACATAGCTTGGGCTTATACTATGTTGGCTAACTCTAAGCCTTGCAACTATCTGGATGATAATGACATAAAAGAGCTGGACTTAAGTTATTTCATGAGAATTCATTTTTGTCACGTTGCTTTAAGGAATGGGGACTCAGTCATCATCGAGCCATACAGTCCACATCGATTCAGCCGTCCATTTGGGTTTTATAAAAAAATCCCAGGTGCTTTAGCATATGATAATCGTAGTGCTTTTTTAGCTGAAGGTCTCAGATGTTGGCGGGTTTGTGTGTTATACAGAATTATGTCCCGTGCAATTTTTCCTCTTGTTATGCCTAATATGGAGAAACTTTTTGCGGATGACTACATGCCTTGGTGGGCAAAAATGCATGGATATTTCCTTGTTGGCTACTTACAATCTTTGGTGGATGCGGTTGGGCCAATTTCTGGCAAGCATTTAGAGGACACACATCAAGAACGTAGTAGTGCAACCCCAAAGGATGGCTCTCCCTCAGCTTCAAAGGTCGTATTGTCTGATCGAGGCAAAGGATCCTCTCCGCTAAGTGTTGCTATTGGTGTTTCTAATAAGCGATCGTCTCAAGGTGAGAGTAATAGTAATCATGAAGATCATTGTTGGAAAAATGTGAGATTTCACTCAGAAAAATTGGGAGACGAGAAGTTAGAAGCGATCAAAATTCCCGATACCTTTGATAGTCCTTCGAGGACTTTGACTGCCTCTGTTATAAAGGTGTTTAAAAACTTTAGTTTGACAAACATCTCCTAATGACTTTTTCTAATTTTCTTGTTTTTTCTTACACAGCCAAATGGTGTTGGTGTACTACGACGAGGAAGATCACAGGAGAGTGGTGAGTTTGTTTCTGGTCCAGACCCCATAAAGTCATCCTCTACTAGTAAAGCAGAAAAAGAGACAACTTCAGTTCCTCGCAATGGAGAAAGAGCACGGTCGATGTATGGTTCACACAAACAACCAATAATTGCAGTATCCATATTTGATGGAAAGAAGGTTGTCCTAAACTATCGAAAGAAGTATATTTCTCAACTTTGGACTATGATTAAGGGTAAGCTTTCTAGAAGCGATGTAGATTGTACTTCCTCTCTTAAAGAAGATGTTTAAGTGATTCTCAAGGATATGGACGACAAGGATGTAGACGTTTCTCCTTTGAGGAAATTATTGAATTCCTTCTTTGAGCTTGTTGCTTTATACGACTAGGCTCGATCGACTCTTCATGATAGGGAGGTGGAAGCTTCAAGAAAAGAGTTGTTCATAGTAGCTGGAGAGCACCTATCAAATGTTATGCTTGAGGAACATGAGAAAGTCAAAAAAGTCTTATCTATCCGACAATCTCTGGATGAGGTGAAAGAGAAGATAGAAAAGCTGCGCAAAGAGGAGAAGGACTTAGAAGTCCTCTTAGAAGCTACTGAGAAAGAAGTCGAAGAGCCCAAATCAGGAGCATCAACTGCTGAAAAGGAGTTTGACGCGTGGTATGATGTGGACTTGTCAAATGCTGATGACTTTCTTGATTTAGCGAAGAAGAAAGGGTGTCTGGAAACTAAGCGCCAAGAGTTAATCAATTATAAATTGTGTTTAGATTAGTCCATATTTCCTTTGCTCCTACTTCTTTTCTTGCACTTTGATTTATTAGCGGATGTTTTATGAATAAAGGCTAATCCTGTTTTGCTTCGGATTGGAAATTTTCCTTGACGCATTTTTTTTTTCTTCACTTTATTATGACACACTGTCATTGTCTTAAATTTTGCGTCATTATTGTAGAGAACTCATCTCTTGGTGTAGGAATGACGAAATCATGAGCGATTTGATTTCTAGGAAACTAGACTTTTCAATCTAAAACATATCCAAAATTCAGAATTTTAAACAATGTGAATCGTTCCAGATTTTCTTTTGAAATCAGCTCAAATTCTACTTTGCTCGACCCATTCAGCTTTGCACATTTTGGTAGAAAATTCATAACTCGGCGTGTGGGCCTCTGAATCATGAGCCTCTTTTTTCATTGCAAAGAGGAATCCAAGAGCTATAGTATTTGTAAAATTTATGGCTATTCGATATCTGTATTTGTACAGATATCATTTTCAAAATCAGCTTAAATTTTGCCTCACCCAACTTTTCAGCTTCGCGCATTTGTGGGAGAAAATTCATAACTCGGCGTATGGAACTTTGATTCACAAGAAGCTTTTTTCGTTGCGAAGAGGACTCCAAGAAATACAACATATATAAAATTGACGGCTAGGCAATCTCCGTATTTGTACAGATATTATTTTCAAAATTAGCTTGAATTTTGCCTCGCCCAACTTTTCAGCTTCGCGCGTTTGTGGGAGAAAATTCATAACTCGGCGTATGGGACTCTGAATCACAATCCGCTTTTTTCATTGCAAAGAAAACTCCAAGAATTAAAATATGTGTAAAAATCACGGCTAGTCAATCTCCGAATTTGTACAGATTTCATTTTTAAAATCAGCTTAAATTTTGTCTCGCCCAACTTTGCGCGTTTGTGGAAGAAAATTCATTACTCAGCATATGGGCCTCTGAATCACAAGCCACTTTTTTCGTTGCGAAGAGGACTCCGATGAATACAATGTTTAAAAATCACATCCAGGCGATCTCCGGATTTGTACAGACATCATTTTCAAAATCAGCTTGAATTTTATCTCGCTCAACTTTTCAGCTTTGCGCATCTATGGGAGAAAATTCATAACTCGGCGTATGGGCCTCTGAATCACAAGCCACTTTTTTCGTTGCGAAGAGGACTCCGATGAATACAATGTTTAAAAATCACATCCAGGCGATCTCCGGATTTGTACAGACATCATTTTCAAAATCAGCTTGAATTTTATCTCGCTCAACTTTTCAGCTTTGCGCATCTATGGGAGAAAATTCATAACTCGGCGTATGGGCCTCTGAATCACAAGCCACTTTTTTCGTTGCGAAGAGGACTCCGATGAATACAATGTTTAAAAATCACATCCAGGCGATCTCCGGATTTGTACAGACATCATTTTCAAAATCAGCTTGAATTTTATCTCGCTCAACTTTTCAGCTTTGCGCATCTATGGGAGAAAATTCATAACTCGGCGTATGGGCCTCTGAATCATGAGTCGCTTTTTCCGTTACGAAGAGGACTGCAAGAACTACAATATATGTAGAAATCTTGTCTAGGCGATCTCCGTATTTTTACAGATATTATTTTCAAAATCAGCTTGAATTTTGCCTCGCCCTACTTTTCAACTTTGCGCATTTGTGGGATCGACACCTTGTCGAAAGATTATAATCACCTCATTGGGACAATCCATTTTTCTATGGAGACTTTCCCTCATTGTAGTGTCAGTCTTTGGCGAAGGTCCAAAAATCAACAAGAGAACTCCTATAGATATGATCCTTATACTCTCGATTAGGTGCATCTTTCATTATAATTCATTCGAGCAATAGAGTGATGTGTAATTTTTTAACTCATGCAACTGAACATAGAATGAAATTCTAAGCACCTACGTACCTCATTGAAGAGGATCAAGTCACAACGCAGTTCTGAAAGAGCAATTTTTTTTTGTGTCCTAACTTTTACCTAGGCTGCCTCTTTTGAGGTTTTCAACCTACTGGACATTTTTATGGGGGTGCCGTGCACAGTTTATACTCTTGCAGGCCAGGAGTAACATGCAGTTTATGCTCGTGCCTTAAGGATCATTCTTCTTTCCTTCAAGGATAGTACCTCTTTATGAATTTCCCATTGATGGGACCAATCCTCAAACCTTCTGAGTCAACAACCTTATAAGCACCACTTGAATATACCTCTTGTACAACATATGGTCCATCCTATTTGGCAGAGAACTTGCTTTCAAATCGATGAGAGGTAATAATGGGCCTTCTTACAACAAGAACTTGGTCACCCACTTGGAAGAATCTAAGACAAACTTTTTTATTAAAAGAGCGAGATAGATGGGCTTGATAGCACTCCAAGCTTTGTTGAGCTTCTGGTCACTTTTCATCAAGAGCCTCTAATTCCTCAAGGCGTAACTGAGCATTTTCTTCATCAGTGATTCCCTCTTGAATAGCAAGTCGTAATGATGGAATTTGACGCTCAAGTGGAAGGACTGCTTCAACTCCATAAAAAAGAGAATAAGGAGTCGCTCGCGTTAGCGTGCGGTATGTGGTCCTATATGCCCAAAGAGCTTATTCCATTCTCTCATGCCAATCTCCCTTAGACTTGGAGACGACTTTCTTTAACAAGTTGCAGAGTGTTTTGTTAAATGCTTCAGCGAGGAATTGTGTTGCTTGAAGCAAAAAAGATCACATACCTTAGTCATCAACTTGTTATCAAATGGCTTGCCATTGTCCGTCAATATATAACGAGGAATCCCAAAACGATAGATGATATTGATTCGAATGAAGTTTGCCACATTCTCCTTCTTTACTTCTTTTAGGGAAACCGCTTCTGCCCATTTCAAGAAGTAATCAGTCGCAGCCAGGATGTATAAATGCCAACTAGAAGACTTTGGCAATGGTCCAACAACATCTAAACCCCATGCCTCAAATGGCCACGAAGCAACAGTCGGGTGCAATATTTCTGGAGTTTGGTGTATGAAATTTGCATGGAATTGACAAACTTTACACCTCCAGGAATAATCCAAGCAATCTTTCACCATGGTTAGCCAATAATACCCCATCTTTTTTATATGAAAATGAAGCTTTGGCCCAAATTGATGCGCTCCGCATACTTCAGAATGAGCTTCTTGCATGGCTTGAACAGATTCATCCCTAAACACCGTAGGAGTACTCCATCAAATGATCATTGGTAGAGTGTATCCTTGTAATAAAGGAAGCGCGGGGATCGCCGTCGGATCTCTGTCTTCCTTTGGAGATTTTCTGGAAATATCCCATAACACAGGTAATCAATTATTGGTTGTCGCCAGTCTTCAATTTCAACCTCAGAAGTGGTGATGACTTGCCCAAGCTCTTCTTCATATTCATCTAGTGGAGTATCTATCCATCTTTTACACACAACGATTTGCACTTGATTAGGCGATACTAATGCATAAGCCAAAGCTGCTAATGCATCAACCTTTTTATTTTCTTTTCTAGGGACATGTTGAATAGTCACTTCTCCAAGCCAACTTATCATCTTTTGGGGATAATCGCGATATGGAAGCAACTCAGGATTCTTGACCTCATAACTACCCAAAATCTGATTGATCACTAACTTGGAATCTCCAAAAACTTGCAAATGCAGTTGTTTCATATCAACAACCATTTCAAGTCCAAGTAAGAGTGTTGGATGCTCAGCGACATTATTGGAGTAGTGTTGTGTTAAAGTAAAGGAATATGGCATAACCTCCCCACAGGAAGTGACAAACACCACTCCAGCACCAGCTCCTTCACGATGTGCGGCGCCATCGAAGTACATCTTCCAAGGAGGTTGAACTTCTACCAACATTGCATCTTCATCTGGTAGTTTATCGGATAGCTCCCAATCATCTGGAATTGGATGGTTGACGAAGAAGTCTGCTAGCACTTGTCCTTTTACCACCTTTAGAGATATATACACAATTTCAAATTGCTGAAATTGGAGATACCACCTTGCCAGTCGTTCACTTAGGATGGGTTTGGACATGATGAACTTCATAGGATTTTCTTTTGAAACCAAACATGCCACATGAGCTTGGAAGTAATGCTTCATCTTCAGAATTGATAATACAAGTGCTAGACATAACTTCTCAATAGGTGAATACTTTACCTCATTTGGTGTCATCATCCTACTCAAGTAGTAAAGGGGATTTTCTTTCCCTTCATTATTTTCTTGTGTCAGGAGGGCTCCTACTGATCTTTCTTGTGCCGCAATATATAATATCAATGGTTTTCCAGGTATAGGAGCTACAAGTACTGGAGGCTTCATCAGATAAGATTTTATACTTTCAAAAGCATTTGTGCAAGCTTGGTCCCATTCAAAAGGAATGTCTTTCTTCATAAGATGACTGAATGGTTGACATATCCCGGCCAGATTTGAAATGAACCTCCCCAGGTATGCCAACTTTCCTTGAAAGCTTTTCAATTCATGAATATCTTTAGGCTCAGTAATCTACAAAATAGCATCTACCTTAGCCTGGTCAATTTTAATTCCTCGCTTCGAATAATAAAGCCAAGGAATTTTCCAGAAGGAACTCCAAAGGAACACTTCAGAGGGTTCATTTTAAGGTGGTATCTTCGAAGTCATTCGAACACCATCCTCAAATCTTTCAAGTGGTCATCTCTCTTCTTCGACTTTACCACTAATTCGTTAATATAAAACTCAACATTTTTATGAAGCATGTCATCAAAAACATTCTGCATGGCTGATTGATAAGTATCACCAGCATTCTTTAAGCCAAAAGGCATCACCTTGTAGCAATATATACCTTTAGGAGTGCGAAAGGCCGTAAGTTCTTCATCCTTCGATGCATTGCAGATCTAATTATATCTGGACGAATCATCCATGAAGGACATTGCCTCATAACCTATTATGGAATCAATCATAAGCTCTGGGATTGGAAAAGGAAATTCATCCTTAGGGCATGCATTGTTAAGATCCCTGAAGTCAACACAAACTCGGATTTGACCATTCTTCTTTCTCACCGGCACAATGTTTGAAATCCAAGTGAGATACTTGACTTCACGAATAAAACCTGCCTCAATAAGCTTGTTGAATTCATCTTCAATCAATGGGACTAGTTCATGTCTAAAGTGACGTTGAGCTTGCTTAACAGGATGAGCACCTCGTTTTATAGAGAGATGATGAACCACAACTTTGGGATCCAATCCTAGCATTTGTTTGTAACTCCAAGCAAATACGTCTCGAAACTCCATAAGAAGTTCAATATATTTGCTTTCATCATCAACATTTAGTGAGGCACTAACATATGTAGGCCTTAGATCTTTATTTTTTCTAAGATTGACTTCCTTTAATGCATCAACAGTGACCTTCACCCCTTTCTCAAGTTCAGGTGGTTCATCTTCAGCATCTTCATCTTCTTGAGGATCACCATCATTGAAAGAAATATGGTGACATGTATGAATGTCAACAAGCCTATCTTTGACTTTTGCATGTAGCAATCTACTTTCCTTGTCATAAATTGTGATGTGGTATGATGATCCTACACTTTCTTCATCTTTCTCATGCTCCTTAGTATGAACTATGATATGATTGCTTGCTTTGAGGACCTCTCCACATGAAACTACAAGTTTTATTTCTCGCCTCATTCTAGAAGGAATCAAACTTGGATAATTTTTCAGAAGATCTTGCTCTTTAGCATATTTAGTTTCTTATATCTTTCTATTATTTCTTTGGCACTTGTATTTCTTCTTCACTATTCCTAACCTATCAAACACAGAAGTTTTTGGAGTCAACTCAGTAAGCCGATCAAACACAAAAGCACTAGGAGTCGGGTCAGTAAGTCGATCAAATATAGAAGGCCTTTTGTTTGACATCATAGGCTCTTCTTTAGGAGAGTGCAAGTGATGTTTGCCCTTCTTATAGAGATACGGACTGGTGATGGTTATCTGTAACCTAAACCTTCACACAATTGCTTGACTATATATCCTCTCCCTATCATTATCTTTTGAGTGAGATTTAAGCCATGGATTGCCTTTCCAAATGCTTTAGGTGGGAGCTTTCCTAATTTAGAAACTTCATCGGTGTTGTATCCAGCTTTCACCAACAACTTATAGGCGTTTGGGTCAAAACCCTCATTTGTGCATTTTTCAAGGAATGCTTTATGTGAATCGTGGTATGATGATTTGACAAATCCTTCTACCGATGTTGAAGGTGATTTGATTGCGTCAATTTGCTTGATAGAAAAAGTTAACCCTCCTAAAACATCTTGATGCAACACAGAAGATTGGGCCTCACCCTATTGTGCCTTTGGGACATAGTGAAGGATAGGAGACACTTTCTTACTTGTAGATACCACATTTATCTTGGGTACCTTGTTCATATCAGAAAGTGCTTGACCCTTTTCAATCACAATCTTCGCCTTTCTAGCCGCTACATCAACCTTCCTCACAACATCAACCTTTTTAATTGGTATCGTGCTTTCAACTTTAACTTCCTTTGAGGTGCGATTCTTTAAGTAGAATTTTGTGTCTGTAAAGTGTGCTTCTGCCTCAGTGAAAGGTTCATCATCAGCAACTACCTATTTTTGGACCCCATCTTTAAAGTATTTAAGACATTGATAGTAGGTGGATGGAATCACTTTATTCTGATGTATCCATGTCCTTCCTAATAAGATATTATATGAGGTCTTCGCATCAATCACATACATCCATGCGCTTGAACGCATATCTCCCATATCAATTTCTAGCTTGATAAAACCTATGGTTCTTTGCCCCCCCTTGATTGAATCCCTGAATCATAAGACGACTTTCAGATAGTTCATCTACCGAGATTCCAAGCTCCTTCAAAGTGTGAATAGGGAGAATATTGACTCCAGACCCATCATCAATCATGATTATTTTCACTTTATGCCCACGCACAAAGTCAACCATATATAAAGGGCGATTGTGCAATGTTTCACCCAACAAAAGATCATTATTAGTGAATGTGATTTTTGCATCACAAGTGTCCACTTCTTCAGAAAGGGACTTGATAGGATTTTCACATGATGGGAGTAATGATGGTGATGCATTTTCCTTTGTTATATCTTTTCTTTCAACATTACAACATAAGGCCTTGGTATCAAAGTGAGAAATTTTCATGCGGAACCAGCTTGGCAAGAATTCCTCCAATGTTACCGAGCAACGTGACTTTTGATAGAAATCCTGGCCAATCTTTGATTTCTTCACATCCTTCTTTACCGTTTGGGTCTTGAGTATTTTCATCATCTTTCCTCTCGTCACTTGCTTACTAAGCTCTTTTTGCAAGCTTATTTTGCGATGACTCCACCGTGTTACCAAAGTCTGCCCTTCATCATCAGTATGATCTCCATAAGATTGACTTTCCTCTAGAGTTTTTTCCTTCACTATTACTTCATTCATCATAGGAAGGAGCAATGACATGCTAACATTAACTAGTTCAAAGTCCCCAAATTTAATCATCTTTGGCGGTGATGTGACTAGAACATCACTACATTCATGTACTTCAACAAAGTTGCAAAGAACTACCGGATCAGGTGAGCCAAAAGTAACAGAGACTTGGTTCAAACTTTCCTTCTCATCTTCGAGCAGTATTTTTCCTTCACGGGCTAAGTCCATGACTTTTTCCTTGAAGATAAAATACTTTTCAATAGAGTGGCCTATTAATCGATGATATTTACAGTAATTTGGATCATTAACCCTTTCAGCTTCATCTGGACGCTTCATTTCAGGTAACTCAAAGAGTTTCAACGCAAGGAGTTCTTCAAAAATTACTGAAACATCTGAGTCCAAGAATGGATACTTTTTTTCTTACATTTCCTTCAAAGCCATCTTTCTGTCGGCATTATTTTGAAAAGATGTGGTCTTCACACTTTGCTTCTTGCTTATCTTTGTGGTGACCCTCAATGGTGCGACATTAACATTCATCGACTCTTTGCTCTCCGACTTTGGCGCAAACCTGCCCCCTTTTCTAACTTTTACTTTGCTTTTTCCTTTGCGAAACTCATAAATATGTGGTCCTTGATTTCCATTTGAGGACATGCTTACTTCCATATTATAAGCACGTGTGGCTAGTTCTTCAAATGACTTGGGTTTGATGCCCTGTAGGATGTAACAAAGTCCCCAATGCATTCCTTGAATGCACATTTCTATCTCAGAAGCCTCACTAAGTTTGTCTTTGCAATTGAGGCTCGTATTCCTCCATCGATTAATGAAGCCAATCACGCGTTCATCCTCTCGTTGGTGCGTATTCGTGAGTTCAAACATACTCACAGTACGTCTCGTGCTATAGAAATGATTGAGAAATTCATGTTTGAGTTATTCCCAGCTATCAATGGAATCAGACTCGAGGTCCGCATGCCAGTCAAAGGCATTTCCTTGCAAGGAGCGCACGAACTTCTTAACAAGATAATCTCCATGGGTTCCAACATTATTGCAAGTTTTAACAAAGTGTGCAACATGTTGCTTCGGGTTTCCCTTACCGTCAAACTGCTGAAACTTCAGAGGTTGATAACCTGCAGACATCTTCAGACTATCGATTCTGGAAGTATATGGCTTGGTATATGTAAGAGATGATTTGGAAGCAACATCATATTTGTCTTTGATGATTCCCATAATGAAGTCATTCAGTTGATGAATTGGAATTAACCCTTCAGCGGATACTTGCAGTTCATCAGCAACATGTATTTATTTCATGGACGAGTCGCCTTTGTCTTGTCCCATAGGACGATTTCCAGGTGCATGACTTGAGTTCTCCTTCATAATACTTTCAACTCTGTCTGTCAATTTCACAATTTGATTATCATGATCTTGCACATATTTTGTTAGGCCTTCAATCATCTTTGTCAAACTTGTAAGTTGTTCTTCAAAAGTTGAGGCGTTAGTCACCATTGCTTGAATGGCCATTGAGGATGATGGAGTAAAGCATGGATTTTCCCTCAAACTAAAATCTGAGTGGAACAAATCATGCGGAGTGATTGGGGCAGATTCGGTGATCAAGACATCATCGTCGTCTTGCATGGTGTGATCCTTGATCTTAAATGGGCTAAGTCGAGCCAAAGTCTATTCTAGGATCTCATCAATATTCTCTCTTTCTTCCAATTCACTCGGAAAGAATCTTTCCCCCTTTGAAGATTGAAAACCAAAGACAGGATGTGATGCGGATGGCACTTGAAGTTCTTGTTGTCCTAGCAAGTATACTTTATTCTGTGTGATGGGTCCCAAACTTTCTATGGTAGCTTCAAGTATGTTTTCCACCTCAGAGGAAAACTTAGAATCGGTAGCCTTAGCAAAAATAGACTTGGAGTCAAACTTCTTGGATGCCATTTCAGTATTCTTGAAATATGATGATTAATATGAAGAGATGAGAGGTAGAGATTGTCCCACTGGGCGGGCCAAATTTATTCGCAATAAATTTTTGTGGTGCTGAAAATTAACTGCAATCAAAATAAATAAAAGAAAAAGTAATTTTATTAATGAATCTTGTAAGTACAATTCTGTTGTTCTCTTGATTCTTCTCTCCTAAGATTTCTCCGTGATTCGAGGGCCTTCAGTAGCGTGTTTCTAGAATGTAGGATGATTCATACCTCCTTGAGATGTATTTGATCTCCAGAAATGTTGGGCAGAACTTCGTCGCTTTGGGTTGATCTTCGGGAAGAACTCCGTTGACCACTTCTTCTAAGAACTATGTAGTTGATGTTGTGGCTTTCTCCAATGCTTGTAGAATGTCCTCAAAAAATTATGTAACCCTCCTATTTATAGTTGTAGGGGTAGGCATTCCAAGTGTAAATGGACTCTCATGCCTTCTTCTGATTGGTTCATGTAAGTCGTCAGTCTTATCAAAAATACTATGTGGCAAGGTTGCTTGTGATTGGCCAAGAACATGTCATATTGGCCACTTGGTGGATTTTGACTGGTTCTTGAATTTAACTGGGATTGTCACATTATTTCAACACGTGGCATCATCTTGTTTGTCTTGAATTTAACTGGGATGCCACGTCACTTGATATGTGTCATGGGTCTGGGCCTCAATATGAAATGCACCTTGGACTTGAATTTAATAAAATAGACTTATTTAATTGTAAAGCCCAAATTAATTATTCAATCCAAATAAACATGGATTTAATTTAATTTTTGTATGAATTTAACCCAATAAAATTCACATGTCTACAGATGCCTCTTACTTCAAGCCTTGTTGGAATGTAGATTATTGAAATGAGACGAGGTTTGAAGTACTCCGATGAGCCGACATATTTCTTTCTCCTCTTTCTTTTTTCTTCGTGTGTGTGCATTCACACTTGGTGTGAAGTGTAGCTTGCGCATCATTTTGATTCCAAAGTAGCTTTGCTCACTTCCTTCGCAAGAAAGTCTATCTTCGAATGTAGAACAACCAAAAAATTTTAGGTATTCCACGTAGGACAATAGACTTAGCTTTACCATTTACCCTTGGATAAAGCTATCACAGGAATTCCTTTTTTTGATACAAATTGACAATTCTATTATCATGATCTTGGACATATTTTGTTAGGCCTTCAATCGCCTTTGTCAAACTTTCAAGTTGTTCTTCAACAGTTGAGACGTTAGTCATCATTGCTTGGATGGCCATTGAGAATGATGGAGTAAAGCATGAATTTTTCCTCAAACTGAAATTTGAGTGGAACAAATCACGCGGAGTGATTGGGGCGGATTCAGTGATCAAGACATCATCGCCATCTTGCATGGTGTGGTCCTTGATCCTAAATGGTCTAAGTCGAGCCAACGTTTTTTCTACGATCTCAGCGATATTCTCTCCTTCTTCCAATTCACTTAGAAAGAATCTTGCCCCCTTTGAAGATCGAAAACTAAAGACAGGATATGATGCGGATGGCACTTGAAGTGCTTGTTGTCCTAGCAAGTTTTCTTTGTTCCGTGTGATGGTTTCCAAACTTTCTATGGTAGCTTCAAGTATGTTTTCCACCTCAGAGGAAAACTTAGTATCGGTAGCCTTAGCAAAAATAGACTTAGAGTCAAACTTCTTGGATGCCATTTCAGTATTATTGAAATATGATGATTAATATGAAGAGATGAGAGGTAGAGATTGTCCCACTGGGCGTGCCAAAATTTGTAAACAATAAATTTTTGAGTCTAGAGAAATTAACAATCAAGACAGGAAAAATGAAGTAACAAAATGTAGTATTTGATTTTCAAGTGTAGTGAATACAATCTCTACTATAGTCCTCTGATTCTTTAAAAAAATAATATGAACTATGTTGAACTTGAATTCGATCTTGAATTCAAGGGCCTGAGTAGCTTGATCCTGAATCTTCGAACTTGGATTGGAATTATTCGTCACGAATACTTGAATGATTGCCACGAATAATGAATATGAACAAGTAACTTGATCTTGAATGTCTTAATATTTGCCTTCGTTCTTGATCTTGGACTTGATTTGCTTGAGTGCTTGAACTTTGTAGTTTGTAGAGAATTTGTAGACTTTGATCTACGAGCTCTCTTCTTATTTTTTGTTCTTGAAAACCTCCTCCCTTGTGAATTATGAGGACCCCCTATTTATTTGTGTGATTTGATTGGTCGGTTTGAACTGACCAATCACATTCTTCTAATGACAAGCTCTAATTTGATTGGTCGGAACATATCACATACACACTTGGCATGATTTTAGTGGCTCATTTGTTTGACTTGGATTGCCACATAATTTTGACACATGGAATGCTTCTAGTGCTCATTTGTTTGACTTGGATTGCCACCTCAGGTGACATGTGGCATGAGCCTGGACTTTAAGATGGGCTAATAGTCATTTGGGTCTTGGGCTAATAAAAATGGGCTCATCATTTGGAGTTCAATTAATTGGATTAGCCCAATACATTTGAAGTTAGATGATTTAACCCGATTATATTAGCCATATTATTTGAACTATTTTCTTGAATTTAATGTAGTCCAAATTAATTTGTGGATTTACATCCAATAAAATTTCAATACTCACAAGGGTTCTTAGCCAAAGAGAGGTGTCACATCACCTTTTATATATATATATATATATAGTGTTAAGTAAATTGAAGGAGAGAAAATGATTATAAATGCAAAAAAAAAAAAAAGATTAAAAAATGTAAATTTTTGACTTAACACCTTTTAACTTTTAGTATTTAATATAAAATATGATATAATTACTATTTAATATTTAATTAATTAAATATTTTATAATATTTTAATTTAGTGTAAGGGTAAAATGGTAATCCAATTTTGCACTTTAAAGCTTTTCACTTTTAATATAATATGATTTCTGGAAAAAAAACAGTCTCCGCCGGTTCTTAAAATCTCTATATCGATTTTAAATTTAAGGAATCTGACCCGCCATTTCCTAACGTAGTCAAGTTCGTTGGTTGTGGATCAATTTTAGGTAAAATTTGAAGACGTCCATCATTTTTGGCTCTTGATTTTCGATCCAATTTTTGTAGTGTAAATTAGAACTTCGAATAACCAACATTTTAACTTAAATAAATGATGGCCTAGCGTCTGAAAAGAAAACTGCTTGTGCCTTTTGTGTATAAAACAAACTTGTACCAACTATTGGTATAATTAACCCCTTTAGCCATATCAAGCAAATTGCATGTAGTTAAGTGAATAATTTGTAAATAACTTTTGAAAAGCCTTTGCAACACAGCTTTCTGAAAAACTTGGTAACAACTTTTTTTCTTTAATAAATAAAAAATTAAATCAGTTCATTTGTATATCAATTTCAAGAGAAATAAAATTTCCCCCCACCCCCCAAACTTCTATCTCTACATTTTGTTGCCTTGTATTTTCATTATTATTATTTCATCACAATCATGAAATTGTTGTCTTATTCCAGGATTTATTAAAAAAGTCTATTTTAATTTTAAGAAAAATTATTGAAGAAGTCTTAACTGTTTTTAGTGAAGTCTTCCTCTATAGAGTCAATGTCTTTCAACCTCTGTCAAATATTGGTGAATTGCTACCTAACATCCTATCGTGAGTTTTGGTTTGGGGCATGTCTTCCAATGGTGTTTTCCCAAATAACATACCACAAGTCAAGGTGAGACCTATTTTCCAAAGCTGGCGTGAGATAAATGTCATCGTCGTAAGAACGTACGATGGGAGACAAGCACTTTTTTAATAAGAACTTCTATTTCAATAGTGTAGATTAGAATGCCATTGCTGATGGTGGGTTTTGAGTCTCTGTCCAACCTTGCAATTACTTACTTAGCCCACTCAATTGGCATAATGCTCTTGGAATTTATAAATAGGGAATAGATTCTTCCGAGCAATTTTTTTGTTTTAACCCTCATGCTCGATCAATAAAGGTCAAATTGTTCTTTAATTCGTTATGGGTATATGCAGTTCTGCAGAACAAGATCTGTTATATATTAAGAAGCAACACTAAAACAACGACTATAAGGCCAATAAAATAAATATGAAATGTGTGTATAAGATTATAACACTATCATTCTCTTGAAAAAGCAAAACTAGTTCACTCTTTTATTAAAGATAAAGTCATGAGTTTAAGTTATATGCATTGATGGCGTAAAAATATTTACATAATCAGGTCATTAATTAGATAATAACTAGTAAATATTTTTGATAAATATTAATTAATAATGTAACAAAAATAGGAGTAATTGATACTCCTTCTTCTCCATTTATGTGACACTTTTTTTTATAGTCAATTCAAAAAAAAGTGACACATTTATATTTCTAGTAACAATTTAACTTTTAAAACTTCCTATTTTACCGTTAATGAGATACTTTTTAGTGACATAAATATGTATGACTTATATACTATATTAGATCACAAATTTGAAAAATCATCATTTCTTCATTATATTTTGCGTTCAGACAAATATTTTCACATAAATTAAAATAGACAAAGTATGTTATTATAAATTATAATTTACTGTTAGTATTAATTTTTTTGTATCAATATATACATATATAACTTCAATCCTAAAGCGATACATGAAGTGGCGTCCAATATTGACTATCACGATAATGATTGCATTTTTGTATGTTTTCTCTTGACTCCGTCAACCCCCCAAGACTACGGCATGCTTTCAAATTTTTTTAACAATACCTATTTGGTTTAAACTTATTTGTTATATTCAAATTACAAAACTCACTTCTTCATAGCATTATATTTTACTTGCAATAAATTTTAAAAATAGTATTGTACATTAAATAATAAGAAAAAGAATGGAGGAGAGGAGGCATTCTTTTGTTTGATGTTTGCCATTTTTTGTTTGATGGTTGTCAAAATTAAGTACAAGTTAAATAATTTTTAAATACCGAGTACAACTTAATTATCAACAACCAAATAAGACGCCCCTATAAATGTTTTATAATATAAGTTAACTAGGAAGCCATTTTACCCTTTTGGTGTTTCTAGTAATCAATATCACAAAATGATTTTCTCATAAAAAAATATTTTCTTGTAAATGATTAACTCGCAACGGACACACTTAAATAGATAACAACGAAGGGGATTATGAGTCTATTTGGATTGATTTATTTTAAGTGTTTTTAAGCATTTTTATAATGTTTGAGTAAATTAAAAACGTTTATAAGCATTTGATTTTAAGTTAAAATAATAAAAATAATTCAAAAATCATATGTTAGGATTTCTAACTTATGTCTTTTAGCTTATAAGCAAAAAACCAAAAGTCAAAAGCCAATCCAATTCTAAGAGCCCATTCGGATTAACTTATTATAGGTGCTTTTAAATTAAAATAATTTTGATGTATTTTTATAGCATTTGAGTAAAAAAAAATTTGTAAGCATTTATCTTTTAAATTTAAATAACAAAAACAAGCCAAAAATTATAAGACTTATACTTATAAGTCATAAGTTATAAGCTCATGCAAACACGGAATTAGCAGATCATCATCATCTATCTCCACAGCTCTTCCCCAGCACCATCTTTATATAAAAGGACATCTTCTTTGGGAGCCCTTTTTCACAATAGAGAGAAAGAAGGAAATAAGAAAAGATGTATTGCTGTTTTTCTCCCAAATCCTCTGATATTTTGAAGACTATTAGAGTGGTACATTTGAATGGTCATATCGAGGACTTCGATCATCCTATTAGTGTACATGAACTCATGGGCAAATCCCAAAAGAACTTTGTCTTCACTCATGCCCAACTTTTATCCGCTGCCTCAAAGCCTCTCAAGCCTAATACCATGTTAGAACAAGGTCATATTTACTACTTGCTGCCTCGTTCCCTATTTCAATCAAGTGTTTCTCCCATGGATTTGGTTCCACTAGCTAGAAAGCTCAGTTGCATAGCTAAAAGTGGTGCAACTAACACCGTCGATAACTTAACATCGTACAGAATTGGAGAAAGATCAACTAAAGCACGATCATGGAAGCCACTTTTATCCACTATTCGAGAATGGTCGTTCAACCGGAGAAGTGAATCTGATTTGCAAAGATCGTTCAATCAGAGAAACGAATCGCAAGTGCAAGAGAAGAATTCACAAGACATCATTTAGCGTCTTTTAGCTATTTATGACTTTTGACGATTTCTGAAATAGTCGATCGGAAAAGTTTTTCTGTTTGGGAAGCTTGAAATGCTTGCTTTACCTTATCATTTGTTGTGAGATATATCTGACCACTTTGCTCTTTCTGGGAGTCTTGTTCTGTTTTTGGGGCTTCTTAATGCTTCCATTTATGTGAGCTTTTTTTGACAAAAGATTGTTGCACGATTGTTGAGATATGTTGCGTTCTGATAATTAATAAATAAAATGAGTTTTGTGCTTATGATTATGAAATGTCATTTAAGAAGTAAAATTAGACCTGGTTGAGATGTGTCATAGTGGGAACATATGAAGAACCAGGTAAATAAATTATGTTATTTGAGGGGAAAGAATTTATTGTAATTCCTACTTCAAGTGTATAACTTAAATTGAGTTAATTTTCGTCTTGAGTAAGAGTTATTTTTACTCGGACATCAATGAATAATGTCATATGAATAATTTTAGCAAGTAAAGATTAGTGGCAGAACTAAGATTTTCACTAAAATATAAAAAAATATAAAAAAGTAAACAAAAAAGTCAAGGAGATTCAAAAAAAGGAAGGTAGTGGATAGTGCGGAGAAACTCAAGGTAGATGCATCGGCTTTGAAACCTATCCCGTTGATGAACCTAGGGGAGGAATAGCCAATGCTTGATCAGAGTCCACAGGGAAATCACAAAAGACACATTAAAGCTTGCAAGGGATGTGATCTCTGCGCTCATCTACTTCAGGAGGAGTTACTACTAAACATACATCAGAGATAGATCAACGAACTCCAGCGGAAATACGAGCTATGACTGTTGTTGCTCCGACCCGGTGCAACAGGGTCAAATGCTGGATCCTCAGCAGGGTGACCTGCAGAAGCTAGTTGAGCAGGAAGATCCAGTGCCGAAAGCTCCGACTTAAGCTGCCATTGTGGGAGGGAATAAGTTTGCGACTCGAGGTATGGATTTACAATACATAGCTCCTGTGATTCAAAAGGGGGGAAAATATCTTACCTATCAAAGATTGAGGTAGAGAAAGAGAGGGAAAAGTGGGCTTATGCTTTAATTTTTTATGTTATAGGGAGTCCCCTTCATTCTGAGCGATTGACAGATTTATGTTGTCTGTAAAAAAAAATTGAAAGCAAACCTTATCGTTCTCAGGATCCCCAAAACTTAGAGTAAACGGGTAAATATAGACGAATGAATTATCGGAATTCTAGAAATGTATGCCCTCAAAATATTTTGGGAGAGAACCCAAACTTTGTCCTTTGACCACGTGCAGTCAATACGGATGTTTGGGATATCCTCTTCACAAATCAAAGAAGCATAGGTGCTAGCCAACCAGTCCCTCTTCCAAGTTTGACAACACGATCGAACTTTGAAGTCATTATTGAAATTGAAGTTTTTTGGAATAATCGTATTGACATAGGGTTCAAAGACCACGTTGTTGACACCCAATTTTGACCTCCGTCTACCTCTCATGGGCCGTTATTTTACTAGCTATTATTATTTTAAAAAGCTTAATTTTTCTTGCGTTTTGCTCTTATATGCTAAATAAATCACGTGTTTTATCGACGTCTTGACACTTTTTAAATTCGTATGCAATTTATAAATATATAATTTATTTCTTAATTATTACTATTTTATCATAAATTTCGTATAATATTATATGTCATTAATTTTACGTACAATATATATACATAATTAATTTTAAATAAATTTCTTCGCTTCCTAATTATCGTTAATCATTATTTTGTTTATCAAATTATATATGGTTTTATTAATCAAATAGCAGCCCAATTACATTTGGTCTTCCAAATTTATTTAAATTCGAGCCCCTTTCTATTCAATTCATTTCAATTATAGCCTAAATTTGAACTAATCTGGCCCATTTTTAAATCCAAATCCAATTTCAATTGACCCAATTGTGTGACCTGACCCGCGACCCGGATCCGACCCAAGTTTCATCTGAATCTCAACCGTCCATCCAAGATGATCAACGGGTCAGATCAACCCTCTCCCCTCTTTCCTTTTTAATGATCAACCTCTCCCAAACCCTGATTTTCCCACTTCTCCTTCACTCCCACCAGTCGCCGCCCCTACACACTCTCTCTCTCCACCCTCTCTCTTCTTCTTTGCTCTGAAAACCACCACTGCCAGCCGTCCTTGGCCGGTGAAATACCGGCGAACTCCACCGCCAACAAACCCCACCGCCGCTGCCATCACTCTCTTCTCCTCTTCTCCATCGCCGGTGGTGCCGCGCCTCTCTCCTCTACCAAAACCAAACCCCACAAATACCACCGCCTCGTTTCTCTGACAAAAACCACCACCAAACAGCCATCCTCACCTCCACCGCTGCTCTGACGGGTCTCCGTCCAGCGAAAACTCCCTTTCCTTTTAGGGTTTTCTCCGAGGATATTCAGTGTTACGAGAATGTCGCCTTTTCTGACGAACGTCGAACTCCGGCCAGACGTGTGTTGCTCGTGGGTCTTCGGACAGTTTTGTTAACACCTGTGGAGGATTGCCACAAATAAACTTCGGGTTTGGTCCATATCATAATTTAATCCTCTTTTCTTGTTGTTATGTGATTTTTAGAATGCAAGACTAGTAATTTGGCTGCATTTTGTGGTTGGAATTCTGTGATGTTGTGAAATTTTATTTTCTTTTCCAGCCGAATTCTGAAAATCCAAATATGTGTGTGTTTGCCTTGTTGGTTAAATTGAGGTATAAACATGTTGGATCACTGTTATTGTGTTCTAAGTCTGAAACCTGATAGGTCGTCTCTGTATTGAATTCAATTTTTAATTTTTTGCTTCATGTTCTATGTTCGAATTTGTTTAGTTTACTTCTGGCTGCTGCACCTGTATCGTCCTAGTATGGTCTACATGTTGAGCCATGCCTTATTTATTAGTTGTTAGAATGTGGTTCGTATTCATATTTTGTAAAATTATGCCTAGCTTCGAAGAGGTCTTATGTGGTTGTCAATTGCTGACTTTAGCATCTTAGGTTGTGATTTAGCTAGTCCAAACATGATTTAAGCTTCTCTTTCTTGTATGAGTAATTTTGGTACTAGTTTGCTTCTAGCAGTGTTGATCTGTCTGACCCTTTACCTCTTCGAATTCAAATTGGGATGGGCCTACAACTTGACCCGTTTGGTAAAAATTTGATTTGTATTAATTAAATTCAGCATGTTTTGATTGATTCTCTTCCCTTTTAACGGATTGTAGCAGCTTAGCACTTGGTTAATCATGATAAAATATTGATTTGATATTCCATAAATGATTCAATTATTTAATTCTGGGGAGGGACAACTATGTTATCTGTTTATTCATGGTAAAGTCAACCTCCTTTTGTATTCTAATTGACTATGTGTGTTAATTAAGGTAAAAATTCCATTTGTTTGGTTGTTCTTTATTCTTGTATAATCTTATCTACTTTTTTATGGTAATTAAGTACCTAATTGATCTAGTTTTCGTAATTAAAGGTAATTCTTTTTCACATTTATTTAATGGTGACAGCTTGTAAGTATTTTTGGGGTACTTTGATTCATTTAGGCACTAATTGATTTTTTGATTTCATTAATTTTGGAAAATCTGTTTTAAAGAAGGGATTGTGGAGATTGATTTTTTCCTTAACTTCTGGGTGCTCTAGTCACTATAAAAACAGTCCATCTTCATTACCTTTGGCTCAGACTATACACACTATCACTCCTATATTTTAAAGTTTCTCTTCTGGGCTGATAATTACTGATTGCAAAGTGTTGGGATTCAAATATCTTCTTGTTGTTTACGGCTAACTGGTTAGTTCTTACCGAAGTAAATTACAATTTATATGTATGATTCATTGTAGTTTTAGCATACGCTCTAGTTTATCTATGTTTATTCATGAATGCTTGTAGTTTATATGGGTGAACTCACTGCAAATTTGCCTGTAATATTCGTACCCAAAATCTGCTTACTATTGGTTTTTTTCCCTTGCTTGTGTTAACTGTTTATTATTTATATGAGCATTTGGTTCTATCTTGGTTGGTCTTTGTTGCATTTGGCGGAGTACGGAGGACCAAATACATCCCTACTCCTTGACATAAGCATTGCCTAGGATCCTTGAGATCCTCAGGAACTCTGACATGTCAAGGATCAACTTTATGGGTTGTACTAAGAGCCTCTGGATCTGGTGTTCTACATTGTCTGACAGGTTCTGATTAGAGGTGATGAAACGTCGTCTGGGATCAGGATTTCCGAGTATTGGGACAGCTCCATATTTTAGCTTTAAATTCTGATTTCTGACAATTTGTTTGGTCTGTAATAATTATTGTATAAGATCCGACGATGTAATAAATAAAATCTAGGGGACTGCTATGGAGGAGAGGCAAACCACGTGCTACTTGCTTTAATTGTAAACCGTAGAAATCTTGCGTATAGGATAAAAATAATAATAATAATAAATAAATAATCTGTTTTAGCATAATTAGTTACCATATCACAAGTTAAAATTTGTTTTAATATCTAGATACCATGCCTATAGGTTTAAATAAGTTTCAGCATGTTAAAACAACTGGTCATGATTCAAAATCTGTTTCTGCCTGTAAACTAATTAGTTACCATGACCATAGGATCTAAACATGTTTTAGCATCCGTATAATTAATTATTGTGTCTCATAAACAATCTGTTTCAGCATGTTAAAACCTATTTCAGCCTATTAAGTTATTTGGCTATCTGTTTCAGCATGATATTAATTAGTTATCATGTTTCGTGTTCTTTTTTTTGAAAATCAGTACCGATATGAAATCAGGCTCATGGATTTTAAGTCTGTTTTTGCATTAAATCAGAATCATGTTTAAATTAAAATCTGGTTTAGTATTTAACTAGTCACAATGTCTATAGGAGTCAAAATCTGTTTTGGTATATATTTTAAATAGCTACCATGCTTACAGGTTCAAGTTTTTTTATTTTACATGATCAGAAATCATGCTCATATTTTTCAGTCAGTTCTATTTTAATTATTAGAAATCATGTCCATGTTTAAGGAAAGTGTTAATTTTCTGATATTTTATCATTAGAAACCATGCCTATAGACTTAAAAACAGTTGCAGCATGTCAAATAATCAATTATCCTGTTCATAGGTTTTAATGAATGAAATTTCTGCATATCTTTATTACTAGAAATCATGTCTCTAAGTTTAATCAAAGATGGACACCTGTTGCATGTTTAATCACTAGAATTCTGCCTATAGGTTTAATTATATAAAACTGTCAATTCTTTGAACTTTGGTAATTGTCTCTCCTTTAAATAGTTAAGAGGCCTAGTTGAGACCATTATGTGCTACATGTATCAAGTCCCTTTCGTTTTGCCTGACGTTGAACATCGTGTCTAATTAGGAAAACTAATATTTTATTTGTCTAGACCCATATCCAAATAGTAAGTCCAAATTCCTCTTGGACATTAAGTTGGGATGGGTAAGCATCTTAAGACACGTTAGATTTTTCTCTTTTTTTTAGTACGCACTTAGGTAAAATAATCTTAATAACCAACTTAGGTGGGTAGATAGACGGATATGATGGAAATTGTCCCGAGCAGAATAAGACAATGTCTTTGGAATTGTCTTCGATAATAAGCCGGGCGCTGATCCGAATAGGTTAAAATTAACCTAAGTTTAATTCTTATACTCTTACGTGTTTGGGGTAGTATTAGTTAAATCACCTACTAATTAGATCTCTTTTCCTGTATCTTTTTTTCAAATTCTATCTTCTCGCTTATCTGATTTTCTTAAGTGTTTATTTAGATTTTAAATATTTCACATGCTTAATTTTTGCTCACCTAGTTTCATTAATAACTAAACTGGTTTAATTTATTGACTTTTAAAAAAAATAGAATTTATTTGTATAATAGTGTAGTTTTATTAATTCATATCGATCTTTGTTTATCACATAATTTCCCACATAAATAATGAATCCGACAGGGACCCACATTTGTGGACCTCGAAAGGTGCCTAACACCTTCCTTTCGAGATAATTTGAACCCTTACCCGATTTCTGGTGACATAGACCTCTAAAATTAAAATTAATCGTAGTTAGTTTAGAACGGTGCCCTAACGCACCTTTAATTCGTTAGGTGGCGACTCTTCACTCTTTTCTATCCAAAAAGAGTTTTCACGTCGATGTCCCATCTTTTCGCGAGAAAAATGGGGCACGACAGAATGGGGACTCTGCTGGGGATACTTAGGTTCTAACCATTATGGATTTTGTGTTTATGTGGGATTTTTATGTTACTTTATTTTTTTTTGATTATTTTCTTGTCGTAATTAATTATTTTCCTTGTCTTTGTTTTTTTTCATGTTTAGCATGCTTATTATTTTGTTTATGTTTTTTCTCTGTTTAATATTTTATTTTCATAAATAGTTACTTCCATGCTAAGAGTATTTTTTCTTTTGTGTTTCCTTAAATAATATGTGTATTTTTCATGTTTAGAATGTTTTAATTTGTTTGTGTGTTCAAATAATATATCTAGTCGTATATGTAGTATTCCTTGAAAAATTATGTGTTTTTGTGTGAGTAATCCTTTATTCGTAAAAAAGATTTTCATGCTGAGCTTCCTTTCCTGCCCCCCCCCCCCCTTCTATCTTTTTAAAATAATTCTAGTATGTTTTAATTTTATCATGATCATTGTGTCTTTTCGTATTCTCATTATAAATTTTCTTTGTCCACTAACTTGTTTTCTTAGAAAAAAAATAAAATAAAAAATACACTTTCTTATATGTCTCCTTAAATGTGTTTAACATGATTTTCCCTTTATCCTTTCCTCATGTTTTCATTCTTTTTCCTGTCTTCTCCTGTTTGTTCTCATAAACAATTTACCTGTTTTATGTTTAGCATATTATTTCTGTTGATATGTGTTTTATGTTTGATTTCTCCTCACCCGTTATATGCTTTTTGGTTTCTCTATTAATTGATTTATTTATTATTATTATTATTTTTTACTTCTTTCCTTAACTGTTCAATGTGTTACTGCTTTTCTTATATGCTACATGTTACTGCTTTCCATAACTGCCATTCCACTCATATTTCCCCCACTTGAGAACTTCACACTTTCACACACTATACACGTGAGTTGTGCCTTTGCACTTCTCCAAAATTCTTTCAAATACCCATTTTAGAGAGTTGGTATAGACGTGGGGTGAGCGGATAGTTTTGCTATCGTGTGACCACGTGCCTCCTCGCATAGGAAAACCTTGAGTCCGTGTTTATCCAAATCTCAGAAACTTAGGATAGTGCTGTATCTACTCCTTTATATAAGTCATGCATGCATCAGCCATATGTGGTTTGGCCCTAGGAGTCAACCCGCAAAATAAGCAGCCTCCTTATTGTCAAAGGGTTCCCATCAATCCAAAGACAAATAATCATATTATGTGCTAAGTGATCATGACAAATTAATCCAAGCAAGTTTAATATGAAAGAAGTTTAGAAAAGTTTGTTTTGTTTCTCTTTCAGGCTGTAGAATGGAAGGCACACCGGTATTTCCCAACACTAGGATGGTTGTGGGTGTTCCCCACAAATTAAGGAGATGGTGGGAAGATATGAAGAAAGAACATGGTAAAGAGATTCGTCGGTCCTTGGGTTTCCTGACATCTTTGATTTATGTAGCTCCATATCGGTATTTGATTAAGGCTTTGTTGCAATTCTGGGACCCTGAAAGGGTCGTTTTCAAGTTTAGCGGTTTTGAGTTAACACCGACCGTGGAAGAGATTGGACGGTTCACTGAGTAGCGGTACCAAAATAGAGGGTTGATCTTGCCTCGCAAACAATCTGGGAAAACGTTTTTGCATCATCTCGGATTGAAAAAAAATCTCAAACTAGCTTGTCTGGACTTTGACTGGATTTCTTTGGATTTCTTGTATGAACGTTTTGGTCGCAGGGATGGTCATAAGGTTTTTCAGAAAGAGTTCTCTTATTCTGCTGAAAAATAGGAAAAGAAGCGGCTGAATGCTTTTTCCATAGCCTTGCTAGGCACTCTAGTGTTTCCAAGGGAGAATGGTAAGATTGATACTTGCCTTAGTTCGGTGGTTCAAGATTTATGGCGCGGCATTGATAATATGGAGGCCACCTTGGTACCCATGATCCTTGCTGAGGTATTTAGGGCACTGTCCAAGTGCTTTAGGGGTAAGAGGTTCTTCGAAGGGTGTAACCTTCTGCTGCAGCTATGGGTCGTTGAGCACTTTTACAAATGGCCCGACTTGATAGACATTTTGACGGGAATGGGAAACAAGATCGACACCCATTCTCAAAGGATAATCAGGTTCAATTCTCCTGTGGGTACCGAAGATTGGTTTGCTTTTATGAAAGCCCGTTCAGGATATCAGATTCAGTGGAAGTATTCATGGTTACCCGCCCTCACAGCTGTCATAAGAAGCAACGAGCTTTACTACATCGAGCTCATTGGGCTGAAAGGCCTCCAGCCTTACGCTCCAGTTCGAGTGCTCCGCCAGTTCGGACGAACCCAAGTCATACCTCTAAGAGCCCACATGGGAGGTTCTGAGGTTGGGTTTGGCTCAAAATATGAAATCCCTAAGGCCAAAGAATTGCTTCAACAATGGGAAAGGTTGATGACTGTAAGCGTGGGCACCGAGCAGGCTTATTGTGCACCCGAATACTATGTATGGCTTTTGGAGGATGCTGAAGATGTGCGGCTTAGCAAATTGGGACAACCTTATGGATTTGAAGATATAAAAGAGAGCACCTGGGCACGGAAGCTGTTGAATTGTCATTATGATATCACTCCTGCAATGTGGGCACAAGTTGATCCAAGATCCCTGAACCAGTACAATGGAGGCTTTTGAATTTAGGATTTTCCCTTGTCATCCCGCTTTCCCCTATCTCTACTTTATTGTTTTTTTCATTTCCGCAAAGAATTATAGTAGATCAAAGTTTGATTTAATAAATGGTTTACTTCGTTTATAATCTGATTCTAAACTCCGACTAATATTGAATCTTGGCTTGGATTAAAATGTCATGAATCATATATGTGTCGTTTTAGGCCTACCTCTAGCTCAACGAGGCCCCTTGCATTTAGGACGTTTATTTTTCGCAATCAATGTGTTTATCTTTAGAATAAATATCTTACTACTAACTTGGTTTCCGTTGATTTTGTCTTACTCTTACTCCCTTCCCAAAGGTTGATTTGTGCATGTTGGGATATCATACTAGATCAAAAGGGACTCCTCCTTCTCCTCCTCCGAGTCCAAATCGTGAAAGGAAAGATAAAATGGGTGACAATAGTGCTAGTAAGAGTAAGGAAGTCTCAGAAAGTATTGGTGGAGACCGTGATGAGCTAATCTTACGAATGGAGCAGAGAATCCTTGACTTACAGGATGAACTGGCGCAAGTTCGTAATTTGGCCAAGTTATCCTTCACTTTGAACAGTCCTCGTGACCTGACGGTCGAGGACAATACCGCCGCAAAACTCCAAACCATACCCAATATACCACAACCACAAAATGACTTGCAGCATACTTACGTTTTTCCAAGGACTAGCCAATGTCCTCCACCACAGTATCCTACCCTCTCAGCTCCACAAAACTCCCAAACCACTCCAAATATAGTCCCTACCCACGTTCCAGTAAATTATAACTTGAAACCCATATACGTGGAAACTGCTCCTTTTGTTCAGCACCAGCTTGAGCCAGAGCCTTCAGAAAAAGACCGGTTAATATAGAACATGGTCGAAAAGTTAGAGCAGGTCACCAACAGACTGAAACATATAGATGGCATTTGAGGGGTGAAGGGTCTGAATTATGAAGACCTATGTATGCACCCAGACGTTGAATTACTGGAGGAGTACAAACCTCCCAAATTTGAGTTATTCAATGGGACCAGGGATCCTAAAGCGCACTTAAGAATGTACTGTGATAAGCTCATGGGAGTAGAAAGAGATGAGAAAATACGAATGAAGCTGTTCATGAGAAGCCTTACCGGGGAGGCCTTAACCTGGTACATTGAGCAGGATACCAGAAAGTGGTCCAGATGGATAGACATGGCCTCCGATTTTGTAGAAAGATTTGGATTCAACATGGACAACGCCCCAAATTGGTTTCACATTCAAAACCTGAAGAAGAAGCCTAATGAATTATTTCGAGAATATGCCTTGAGATGGAGAGCTGAAGCGGCCAGAGCCCGACCTCCAATGGACGAGGCTCAAATGAAAGATTATTTTATTCGGGCCCAGGAATCACAGTACTATGAAAAGATGATGCTCATCACGGAAAAGAGTTTTGCCGAAATTATCCAGGTCGGGGAAAGACTAGAGGAAGGCATCAAAAGTGGTAGAATTATCAATTTGGAGGCTCTACAGGCTACCAGTAAGTCCCTACAATCAGGCGGAATTGCTGAAAATCGAAAGAAAAAAGAAATGGGGACTGTGATGATGGCACAGGATTTCAAAACACCACTCATTTCCCAAACGCCTACAACCCACCCTCCACTATACCAACAATCTCCATACCCTATCCATCTTTATCAAATGCCTACATACTCATACCAAATTCCCTCTCACCCCATTTATAGTGCCCAGCCTTCTCAATTCCAATCTCCCCCACCTAATCCAAATTACAGACCCCTAGCCAATTTTGAGCAAAGGCCAGTCAAGCAGTATACTCCTTTGGCTGAACCAATTGCCCAGTTGTATGAAAGATTGAGGGTAGCTGGCCTCATCACTCCCGTTCTCGCTTTACCTATAGACACTCAGGCCAAATGGTATGACCCTAACAAAGTTTGTGCGTACCATTCAGGGATGAAAGGTTCACATACTACTGAAGTATGCCGCTCACTGAAGGATCGAATTCAGAAGTTAATTGATACAAAGGTTATTCAGTTGAAAGACCCAACTCCGAACGTCACCAACAATCCACTCCCAAATCATCAGGTCAACATGTTGGAAGTTGGAGAGGCAGTGGATCTGGAAGGCTCTATTTGGGTTATCAAGAAAGAAGGGGATGTCGCGATGGTGTCACAAACATCTGCTCCGGCACAGAAACAGGTTCTGTTTTGAAGTAGAGGTGGCTGCTCCTAAATCCGCATTTACTGTATATCGAGCTACTCTAGTTGCTTATGATCCCCATGCAATACCATGAAATTATGAACGTGATATTTCGGGAAAGGCAAAGGTAGACGAGGCTGACACTGCTCAGGGTGTGACTCGATCTGGCAGAATCTACACGCCTGAAAATCTGGCTAGGGAAGTTCTATCAAGGAAAAACAACCAGTTGTAGAGGTTGAGGAGAATAGCATTTGGAAGAAGGTACAAGCAAAAGAATATTCTGTTGTAGATCAGCTGAGCAAAACTTCGGCTCAAATCTCTATTTTGTCACTTTTACAGACTTCTGAGCTCCATCAGAAGGCTCTAATGAGGGTTCTTAGCAAGGCTTATGTACCGGCTAATATCACCGGTGGAGAGGTAGCCCATATAGTTGGGCAGGTATTCGAGGCTCATAAAATATCCTTTCACGAGGATGAGCTGCTGCCTCAAGGAAGAGCGCACAATGATGCTTTGCACATCACCATGCAGTATGAGGATAGGGTGATAACAAAGGTATTGATCGATCCAGGCTCTGGTCTAAACATATGCCCCCTCGCCACACTGACAAGGCTAGAGGTTGACACTTCTAAGATTCAGGCTCGGAGGATGAACGTGAAGGCTTTCGACGGCTCTCAAAGAGATACCATTGGGGAAATTACCCTCGATGCATTGATGGGACTTGCCACATTCTCCATTGTGTTCCAAGTAATGGATATCCCAGCTTTCTACAATATGTTACTTGGTCTCCCATGGCTTCATATGGCAGGAGCGGTGTCCTCTACTCTGCATCAATGCCTCAAGTTTGAATGGGACTATCAAGAGGTGGTGGTCTATGGTGAGAAGGGGCACTCTATATACGCGGTGCAAGGAAAAGAGAGATTGGATGGAGAAATGTTCCACACACTGGAAATGGTGGGATTTGTTGGAGAGGGACCATGGTGGAGCAGCACGATCATGAATATGTTGCTTCGCTCAGGGTTCATACCTAATGGCGGCTTGGGGGCAAATTTGCAAGGCATAATGGAACCAATACAGATACAGTCACAGGAGACCACATTCGGGTTGGGTTATTTTGGCACTGCACAAGAGTAAAAGGATTGGAAGTCACCCGTGGGCGGATTCTATTATCCTTCGCTAGGACCGATACCGTCATTGCATCAGACTTTTGTCTCTGCGGGATTTCTTGATGATGGTGAAGATGATGTGCTAGAAAGCTTAAGAGGTCTATTCCTAACAGAAGAGAGCTACAACGTCATCATCGATGAGGGGAGAGGAGGAGTTCCTAAACAGAGCAATCAGCCCAAAGCCACTCTCAGCAACTGGACTACCACTCCTTCTAGGGCCCGCCGAGAACTTGGGTAGATGCAGAAGTTTTTATTGTTTTCAATAAATAGGCTCGATTTCGAGTTCACTTTCATGCTATTTACTATTTTGAAGGCACTCAGCTTTCTTTAATAAAGGATTTCTCTTCAGTATATTAATTTCCTTTATTTATGTTTTCTTTTCTTTCTTTCTTTTTCAGCAAAATTACTTCTAAAAACGTTGAATCTGAGACTGTATCATGTAATGAGACTATGCAACATAATATAAGCAAACTAGAAGAGGTAGAATAAGCTGAAGTACCGGAAGAACTCGTTAAAAAGGTTGAAGAGTCTGAACATAAACCTAAGGCAAACCTAGTGGATACAGAGGTAGTAAACTTAGGGGACTCGGAAGTGGCTAATGAAACATACGTCAGTGTTTACTTATCTGAAAATGAGAAAAAGGGCTACACTCGAGTTTTGAAAAAACACAAAGACGTCTTTGCTTGGTCCTATGTAGATATGACAGGATTGAGCACTTCGATTGTATCCCACAGACTGCCCACTGATCCCTCATGTCCTCTTGTCAAACAAAAACTCAGAAAGTATAAACCTGATCTGAGCTTGAAGATTAAAGAGGAGGTGGCAAAGCAAGTTGAGGCTGCAATCATTCGAGTAACTGAATATCCGACTTGGCTAGCTAATATCGTACCTGTTCCCAAGAAGGATGGTAAGGTCAGAGTCTGTGTTGACTACAGGGATCTTAACAGAGCCAGCCCTAAGGACAATTTTCCACTCCCTAATATACACATCTTGATCGATAACTGTGCCAAGCATGAAACACAATCATTCGTGGATTGCTTTGCCGGTTATCATCAGATTAAGATGCATGAGGAGGATGCTGAGAAAACCGCTTTCATTACACCCTGGGGGGTTTATTGTTACAAGTTTATGCCTTTCGGGTTGAAAAATGCTGGAGCTACATACATGAGGGCCATGACTACCATTTTTCATGACATGATCCATAAGGAAATTGAAGTTCATGTGGATGATGTTATCATCAAATCCAAGAAGGGTTCGAGTCATTTGGACGATCTCGAGAGGTTCTTTAATAGGCTTTGGAAGTACAATCTGAAGCTGAACCCAACAAAGTGTGCCTTTGGAGTCCCTGCAGGAAAATTATTGGGTTTTATCATCAGTCATCGCGGAATAGAGTTGGACCCGACCAAAATCAAAGCCATGAAAGAGCTTCCGCCACCAAAAAATAAGAAAGAGGTAATGAGTTTCTTGGGCCGCCTCAACTACATCACTTGCTTCATAGCCCAATCCACTGTCATCTGTGAGCCAATTTTTAAGTTATTAAAAAAGGATGCTGCCACAAAATGGACGTCAGAGTGTCAGCAAGCGTTTGACAAAATCAAGGATTACCTATCTAATCCTCCTATATTGGTCCCTCATGAGCCAGGTAGGCCACTACTGTTGTATTTATCTGTGATGGATAATGCTTTCGGTTGTATTCTGGGAAAGCATGATGAAACAGGGAAGAAGGAGCAGGCAATCTATTACATGAGTAAGAAGTTCACATCATATGAGGCTCGTTACTCTTTGCTGGAATGCACGTGTTGTGCATTAACTTGGGCAGCCCAGAAGTTGAGACATTACCTCTCAGCATACACTACCTACTTGATCTCGAGAATGGATCCACTAAAGTACATCTTCTAGAAGCCTATGCCTACCGGGAAGCTGGCTAAATGGCAGATTTTGTTGAGTGAGTTTGACATAGTTTATGTCACTCAGAGGGCCATGAAAGCACATGCGTTGGCAGATCACCTGGCCGAGAACCCCGTAGATGATGGATACGAACCCTTGAAAACTTATTTTCCTGATGAGAAAGTGGCATTTGTGGGACAGGACATATCCGAAATATACAATGGTTGGAGGATATTCTTTGATGGAGCTGCGAACTTCAAAGGGGTAGGTATTGGAGCTGTTTTGATCTCAGAAACTGGCCAGCATTATCCGGTATCAGCCAAACTTAGGTTTCCTTGCACCAATAATATGGCTGAATACGAAGCTTGCATTTTGGGGTTTTGGCTAGCCATTGACCTGAATGTACAAGAGGTATTGGTAATTGGGGACTCAGACCTGTTGATTCATCAAGTACAAGGGGAATGGGCTACCAAGAACAGGAAACTCCTGCCATACATAGATTGCATACAAAAATTGCGCAAGAGGTTTGTCAAGATAGAATTCAAACATGTTCCGCGAATCCAGAATGAATTCGCTAATGCTTTGGCCACTTTTTCTTCTATGATACAGCATCTGGACAAGAATTATATTGATCCCATCCCTATTCATACTCACGAGCAGCCTGCATATTGTTTCCATGTCGAAGAGGAGTTAGATGGCAATCCATGGTATGTTGATATCCAGGGATACTTAAAAAATGGAGATTATTCGGAGAATGCCACAAGTATTCAAAAGCGCACTATTCGGAGGTTAGCTAACCAATTCTTCTTAAGCGGAGAAATCTTGTACAAGAGGACTCCTGATTTAGGACTGCTGAGGTGTGTTGATGCTAGAGAAGCTTCTAGTTTGATTGAAGAAGTCCACGGTGGAACTTGTGGCCCTCACATGAACGGATTTACCTTGGCCAAGAAAATACTGAGATCCGGGTACTTTTGGTTGACTATGGAGACGGATTGCATTCGTTATGTGCAAAAGTGTCATCAATGCCAAACACATGCCGACATGATTTGAGTTCCTCCTAACGAACTCCATGTCACCACCTCTCCTTGGCCATTTGCAGCTTGGGTATGGACATTATTGGTCATATCGAACCTACCGCATCCAACGGACATTGGTTCATTCTTGTTGCTATTGATTATTTCACCAAATGGGTCGAGGCTACCTCACATAAATCTGTCACAAAGAAGGTTGTAGCTGATTTTGTCCGAGATCATATTATCTGTCGATTTGGAGTTCCTGAGTCATTTGTTACAGATAATGGCACCAATCTCAACAGTGATCTGATGAAAGCAACGTGTGAGCAGTTCAAGATCAACCATCGAAACTCTACAGCCTATAGGCCACAGATGAATGGAGCAGTTGAGGCTGCGAACAAAAACATCAAGAGGATATTGCGTAAGATGATTGACAATTACAGACACTGGCACGAGAAGCTACCCTTCGCATTGTTGGGATATCGTACTACGATGAGGACTTCTACAGGGGCCACTCCTTATCTTCTGGTTTATGGTACTAAAGTTGTGATACCTGCTGAAGTGGAGATACCTTCTCTAAGGATCATTCAGGAAGCAGAACTAAGTGATGCAGAATGGGTGAGAGGTAGAATGGAACAAATGGCACTCATTGATGGGAGGAGAATAAATGCAATTTGTCACGGTCAACTCTATCAGAATAGAATGGCCAAAGCTTTCAACAAGAAGGTCAGACCAAGGCATTTTACACCGGGGCAACTTGTCCTAAAACGGATCTTTCCAAATCAAGACGAGGCAAAAGGAAAATTTGCACCAAATTGGCAAGATACTTACATAGTCCATCGGGTTCTGATAGGAGGAGCACTCATACTAGCGGAAATGGATGGTGAAGTGTGGCCCAAGCCTATCAATTCCGACGCTGTCAGAAGATACTTCATCTGAGAAGTTAAGAGAAAGTTATTTCTGTTATGCTTCCTTACCTTGTAATTGGAAATACGTTTGACCTTATTCCCGCTTAAGAGGGATACGTAGGCGCTCCTATGGAGTTCGGTCTTATCATAATAAAACCTTTCATTTTCCCTTTATCAAGCATTATAACTGGGGCAGAATTTTTGAGAGGATCCCAAAAATTCCATCTGAAAAGCATTACCATGAATCGTAAGACTGGGGAAGGAAATTTTGAGGGAACCTCAAAATTCGCAACAAGCGACCGCTCATTCTACAAAATTTTCTAGCCGAGAGACAAGTTCTACACTGGGGCAGAAATTTTTGAGAGCCCTCAAAAATTTCATCAGAGCTGCACTCCAAACGCAAAGATGATAAGATGTTGTGATGTCTCAAAGCATGTCACGGGTTATGATTCAACAATATTTTGATTTTTTAAAAACATTTCCCTTCCCTTTTCAAAGCAAGTTATTTCAAAATACGATTTCAAAGTTTATTTATTTATTTGCTCGAGCGAGTGCCCGAAGAGAGTGCGACAGCCCGCAGACACATAACAAGGAGGACAGATGCACCCAAGAGTAGATGCACAAATCAACCTCCCCTTTTTACAAATTAACAATTTTTCTTTTAATGCAAAACTAGCAGGTACAAATCCGAGAATTGTCTCAGCAGCATCAAGACAAACACCGTCATCAAAATATGGCAAGAAAGCTAAGCTGCTCTATCTCCTCAAAGAAGAATTACATCAAGCCCGACAATTACATTAGGCTCGAGAATTATATTTGGCCCGAGACTGCATTTGGCCCGAGAATTATATTTGGCCCGAGAATTGCATTTTGGCCCGAGAATTATATTTTGCCCGAGAATTATATTTGGCCCGAGACTGCATTTGGCTCGAGAATTATATTTGGCTCGAGAATTGCATTTGGCCCGTGATTATATTTGGCCCGAGACTGCATTTGGCTCGAGAATTATATTTGGCCCGAGAATTGCATTTTGGCCCGAGATTGCATTTCGCCCGAGAATTATATTTTTCTCGAGAATTATATCGGGCCCGAGAGTGCATTTGGCCCGAGAATTATATTTGACCCGAGAATTGCATTTGGCCCGAGCTTGCGTTAAGCCTGAGAATTACATTTGGCTCGATAATTATATTTGAGCCCTAGATTGCATTTGGCCCGAGATTGCATTATGCCCGAGATTGCATTATGTCCGAGATTGCATTGTGCTCGAAAATTATGAATTGCATTGAGCCCGAGAATTGCACTGCGCCCCAGAAATGCATTTGAGACCGAGATCGCATTTGGCCCGAGAATTTTGATTGAGCCCAAGATTGCATTTGGCCCGAGAATTGCATTGTGCCCGAGATTGCATTTTGGCCCGAGAATCGCACTGTGCCCGAGAATTTTGTTTGAGCCCAAGATTGCATTTGGCCCGAGAATTGCATTGTGCCCAAGAATTGCATTGTGCCCGAGATTGCATTGAGCCCGAGATCGCATCGAATCGCAACAAGATACCATGGAACAAATTATTCAGAAGCTACCAAACGTCATGCTATGCCACTCAAAACAGATACGCTCTCTTTAATTTCTGCTTATCATGCTCCGAAGGCGTCATAGTCTAAAGGCATCATTTTCATGGCCTGCGGACATCATTTCATGGCCTAATGATTTACTTTCTGCTTATCATGCTCCAAAGGCGTCATCATCTAAAGGCATCATTGTCACGGCCCGCGGACATCAGTTCATGGCCTGAGGATTAAATTTTACGTATCATGACCCTGAGATATCATCGCTCAAGACATCATTTTTACCGTTTTAAGCAACCTTCCATGGTCTTAAAAAGAACCTGCATCATGTCTTACTTTATTTTTTTAAATGATAATCTTTTATCTAGTTATAATAGAAATTGCAGGCACCGAAAGTTGAACAAGCCAAGAAATGAGATTAACCATCGTCTTCGCTTCCAAAACACAACCTTTCTTATCCTTATATCACCAACACTGGACCGTTGCTCGCGTCCTATTCTCAGCTAATCGTTTAAATCTCACCAACTCGTGCCAACTGCGTCTTCGTGCGGAATTTCAGTCGTATATCTTCTTTAGAAACCTCATTCATTTCTAAATCTAGAACTACACACGGTCTGATTCTCGTAAGACCCGAGATATGTAGGCAACTTGAAACTTAAGTCTCGGCCACATCATTTTAATAACCCCCTCTTGTTTTTTTGATTCCCGAAAGAATCGTTCCCCCGATCGGACAAAATTGACTATTAGTCAACATTCCTTGCCCGCCAATCCATCCTTCATTCCAGAGCAAGGAAGGGGCAGCTGTTGACACCCAATTTTGACCTCCGTATACCTCTCACGGGCCGTTATTTTACTAGCTATTATTATTTTAAAAAGCTTAATTTTTCTTGCGTTTTGCTCTTATATGCTAAATAAATCACGTGTTTTATCGACGTCTTGACACTTTTTAAATTCGTATGCAATTTATAAATATATAATTTATTTCTTAATTATTACTATTTTATCATAAATCTCATATAATATTACATGTCATTAATTTTACGTACAATATATATATACATAATTAATTTTAAATAAATTTCTTCGCTTGCTAATTATCGTTAATCATTATTTTATTTATCAAATTATATATGGTTTTATTAATCAAATAGCAGCCCAATTACATTTGGTCTTCCAAATTTATTTAAATTCGAGCCCCTTTCTATTCAATTCATTTCAATTATAGCCTAAATTTGAACTAATCTGGCCCATTTTTAAATCCAAATCCAATTTCAATTGACCCAATTGTGTGACCTGACCCGCGACCCGGATCCGACCCAAGTTTAATCTGAATCTCAACCGTCCATCCAAGATGATCAACGGGTCAGATCAACCCTCTCATCTCTTTCCTTTTTAATGATCAACCTCCCCCAAACCCTGATTTTTCCCACTTCTCCTTCACTCCCACCAGCCTCCGCCCCTACACACACTCTCTCTCCGCCCTCTCTCTTCTTCTTTGCTCTGAAAACCACTACTGCCAGCCGTCCTTGGCCGATTAAATACCGGCGAACTCCACCGCCAGCAAAACCCCACCGCTGCTGCCATCACTCTCTTCTCCTCTTCTCCATCGCCGGTGGCGCCGCGCCTCTCTCCTCTACCAAAACCAAACCCCACAAATACCACCGCCTCGTTTCGTCGACAAAAACCACCACCAAACAGCCATCCTCACCTCCACCGCTGCTCCGACGGTTCTCTGTCCAGCGAAAACTCCCTTCCCTTTTAGGGTTTTCTCCGAGGAAATTCAGTGTTACGAGAATGTCGCCTTTTCCGATGAACGTCGAACTCCGGCCAGACGTGTGTTGCTCGTGGGTCTTCGGACAGTTTTGTTAACACCTGTGGAGGATTGCCACAAATAAACTTCGGGTTTGGTCCATATCATAATTTAATCCTCTTTTCTTGCTGGTATGTGATTTTTAGAATGCAAGACTAGTAATTTGGCTGCATTTTGTGGTTGGAATTCTGTGATGTTGTGAAATTTTATTTTCTTTTCCAGCCGAATTCTGAAAATTCAAATATGTGTGTGTTTGCCTTGTTGGTTAAATTGAGGTATAAATATGTTGGATCACTGTTATTGTGTTCTAAGTCTGAAACCTGATGGGTCGTCTCTGTATTGAATTCAATTTTTAATTTCTTGCTTTATGTTCTATGTTCGAATTTGCTTAGTTTACTTCTGGCTGCTGCACCTGTATCGTCCTAGTATGGTCTACATGTTGAGCCATGCCTTATTTATTAGTTGTTAGAATGTAGTTCGTATTCATATTTTGTAAAATTATGCCTAGCTTCGAAGAGGTCTTATGTGGTTGTCAATTGCTGACTTTAGCATCTTACGTTGTGATTTAGCTAGTCCAAACATGATTTAAGCTTCTCTTGCTTGTATGAGTAATTTTGGTACTAGTTTGCTTCTAGCAGTGTTGATCTATCTGACCCTTTACCTCTTCGAATTCAAATTGGGACGGGCCTACAACTTGACCCGTTTGGTAAAAATTTGATTTGTATTAATTAAATTCAGCATGTTTTGATTGATTCTCTTCCCTTTTAATGGATTGTAGCAGCTTAGCACTTGGTTAATCATGGTAAAATGTTGATTTTATATTCCATAAATGATTCAATTACTTAATTCTGGGGAGGGACAACTGTGTTATCTGTTTATTCATGGTAAAGTCAACCTCCTTTTGTATTCTAATTGACTATGTGTGTTAATTAAGGTAAAGATTCCATTTGTTTGGTTGTTCTTTATTCTTGTATAATCTTATCTACTTTTTTATGGTAATTAAGTACCTAATTGATCTAGTTTTTATAATTAAAGGTAATTCTTTTTCACATTTATTTAATGGTGACAGCTTGTAAGTATTTTTGGGGTACTTTGATTCATTTAGGCACTAATTGATTTTTTGCTTTCATTAATTTTGGGAAATCTGTTTTAAAGAAGGGATTGTGGAGATTGATTTTTTCCTTAAATTTTGGGTGCTCTAGTCACTATAAAAACAGTCCCTTTTCATTACCTTTGGCTCAGACTATACACACTATCACTCCTATATTTTAAAGTTTCTCTTCTGGGCTGATAATTACTGATTGCTAAGTGTTGGGATTCAAATATCTTCTTGTTGTTTACGGCTAACTGGTTAGTTCTTACCGAAGTAAATTACAATTTATATGTATGATTCCTTTTAGTTTTAGCATACGCTCTAGTTTATCTATGTTTATTCATGAATACTTGTAGTTTATATGGATGAACTCACTGCAAATTTGACTGTAATATTCGTACCCAAAATCTGCTTACTATTGGTTTTTTTCCCTTGCTTGTGTTAACTGTTTATTATTTATATGAGCATTTGGTTCTATCTTGGTTGGTCTTTGTTGCATTTGGCGGAGAACGGAAGACCAAATACATCCCTACTCCTTGACATAAGCATTGCCTAGGATCCTTGAGATCCTCAGGAACTCTGACATGTCAAGGATCAGCTTTATGGGTTGTACTAGGAGCCTCTGGATCTGGTGTTCTACATTATCTGACAGGTTCTAGTTAGACGTGATGAAACGTCGTCTGGGATCGGGATTTCCGAGTATTGGGACAGCTCCATATTTTAGCTTTAAATTCTGATTTCTCACAATTTGTTTGGTCTATAATAATTATTGTATAAGCTCCGACGATGTAATAAATGAAATCTAGGGGACTGCTATGGTGGAGGGGTAAACTACGTGCTACTTGCTTTAATTGTAAACCGTAGAAATCATGCGTATAGGATAAAAAAAAATAATAATAAATAAATAATCTATTTTAGCATAATTAGTTACCATATCACAAGTTAAAATCTGTTTTAATATCTAGATACCATGCCTATAGGTTTAAATAAGTTTCAGCATGTTAAAACAACTAGTCATGATTTAAAATCTGTTTCTGCCTGTAAACTAATTAGTTACCATGACCATAGGATCTAAACATATTTTAGCATCCGTGTAATTAATTATTGTGTCTCATAAACAATCTGTTTCAGCATGTTAAAACCTATTTCAGCCTATTAAGTTATTTGGCTATCTGTTTCAGCATGGTATTAATTAGTTATCATGTTTCGTGTTCTTTTTTTGAAATCCAGTACCGGCATGAAATCAGGCTCATGGATTTTAAGTCTGTTTTGGCATTAAATCAGAATCATGTTTAAATTAAAAATTGTTTTAGTATTTAACTAGTCACAATGCCTATAGGAGTCAAAATCTGTTTTGGTATATATTTTAAATAGCTACCATGCTTACAGGTTCAAGTTTGTTTATTTTACATGATCAGAAACCATGCTCATATTTTTCAGTCAGTTCTATTTCAATTATTAGAAATCATGTCCATGTTTAAGGAAAGTGTTAATTTTCTGAATGTTTTATCATTAGAAACCATGCCTATAGACTTAAAAACAGTTGCAGCATGTCAAATAATCAATTATCCTGTTCATAGGTTTTAATGAATGAAATTTCTGCATATCTTTATTACTAGAAACCATGTCTCTAAGTTTAATCAAAGATGGACACATGTTGCATGTTTAATCACTAGAATTCTGCCTATAGGTTTAATTATATAAAACTGTCAATTGTTTGAACTTTGGTAATTGTCTCTCCTTTAAATAGTTAAGAGGCCTAGTTGAGACCATTATGTGCTACATGTATCAAGTCCCTTTTCGTTTTGCCTGACGTTGAACATCGTGTCTAATTAGGAAATCTAATATTTTATTTGTCTAGACCCATATCCAAATAGTAAGTCCAAATGCCTCTTGGACATTTAAGTTGGGACGGGTAAGCATCTTAAGACACGTTAGATTTTTCTCTTTTTTTAGTACGCACTTACGTAAAATAAACTTAATAACCAACTTAGGTGGGTAGATAGACGGATATGATGGAAATTGTCCCGAGCAGAATACGACAATGTCTTTGGAATTTTCTTCGATAATAAGCCGGGTGCTGATCCGAATAGGTTAAAATTAACCTAAGTTTAATTCTTATACTCTTACGTGTTTGGGGTAGTATTAGTTAAATCACCTACTAATTAGATCTATTTTCCTATATCTTTTTTTCGAATTCTATCTTCTCGCTTATCTGATTTTCTTATGTGTTTATTTAGATTTTAAATATTTCACATGCTTAATTCTTGCTCACCTAGTTTCATTAATAACTAACCTGGTTTAATTTATTGACTTTTAAAAAAAATAGAATTTATTTGTATAATGGTGTAGTTTTATTAATTCATATCGATCTTTGTTTATCACATAATTTCCCACATAAATAATGAATCCAGAAGGGACCCACATTTGTGGACCTCAAAAGGTGCCTAACACCTTCCTTTCGAGATAACTTGAACCCTTACCCAATTTCTGGTGATGTAGACCTCTAAAATTAAAATTAATCGTAGTTAGTTTAGAACGGTGCCCTAACGCGCCTTTAATTCGTTAGGTGGCGACTCTTCACTCTTTTCTATCCAAAAAGAGTTGTCACGTCGATGACCCATCTTTTCGCGAGAAAAATGGAGTGCGACACACGTCATTGCCTTTTTAACCTCTTTTTGCGCTGCCACCGAGAATAAAAGGTCTGGTAGGGCTCGAAAAAGAGAAGACATAGTAAATAGAATTTGGAAAAAGATAAAGATAAGAAACTGTAAGAATTGAGAAAGAAGGTTTGAAAATTCAAAGAAATGAGGAAAAGATGGGGAGATCACAAAAATCAGGAAACAATATGGAAGTGGTTGTTTATAGGCAAAAGAAAAGAACCATAATTACCTCGGTTGACATACTATTTTTGATAGAATACTTAAGTCACATGTGGGAAGTGCATTTAAGGCAGTAGGGATGGTGTCTTTTCGAGTAACAAAATATGTTTCACTCACTTTCCCGCCAAAGTTTTTAAAAATACTCTACTTCCCGATCATAATTAGCATCACATAAGTAAAGCAGAGGGACTATCTATATTTGGAAAAATGATTTATATACGTGGAAGCACTCAGAATAAACACGTGGTATATAAGATCCGGGAAACTAATCCATAAAAAATTCATTGATTGAGCAATTGGATCAAAGACTAATCGATTAGCTTGATCTTAGCTCATTACCTGGGTTTTCGGATGGTCGTTATAAAAAATAAGGCAGAAACTCTTTGCCGAATTCAGTGATGGACCCATGTCCCGATGATAGAGCAAATGAATAAATACTCCACATATGTCTATACGAGATCCTGCAAATTATAGAGGAATATTAGCTGGCACGTGATACGCTGAAAATTACACCTTAAAGTGAAGAAACTTGGTTGTATACAAATATTATAACCCAAACAAGACTGGAGTTGAATCCCATAGAAAAAAGGGAGGAACACTACAGATTGGACGAATACTAGATTGACAGTCTGATTTCTATTTCGTGAAAGCAGAAAAGGTTTCGATTTTAACTATAACTCTTAATTGTAAATATATGATTAACGAACTAAGGTTGTATCCCCACAATGTAATGCATTGTTCTTCAGTTTTATGTAATTACAGATAATGAAGTTTTTAGATATGCACTCAATCCCTAATCCATCATTGAATCATTCCCAAGAGTTGACCGATTTTCCTCAATATGATGTTCCCACAACTATATGAATTATTTAGATAAGAACGACTTATTATTCCATGTAAATTCAACTTATTTCTAAGACAATCTATTAAACAAGGGTTAAGGCCTTGAGTTCATGCAAAGTGCTACTACCAAATTATAATATGCTTTTCCAAGTGAAAATAAGATATTATATGCCAGGTTAATGCTCGCAACTATCAACGTAACCAATCAATAAAATTGAGAACATGTTTGATATCTTAATTCTCGAAAATCAAGCAACACATGAAAACCTATGAACGTTACACTCCCATTGGATTCACAACCACAGTAGAGGATTTAGCTACTCATAATTGAAAGAAAGCAATACCAATACTTGATTGAAGTCATAATGCTTACTTCAAATAAAAGATGAAAGAAATAACTTTGTTCTTCGTTCTTCACAAAACTCAAAAACTAGAGAGAGAATTATTGCTAAACTACAAACTCCGATAACCAAAAAATATGTGCGACTCCTTATTATAAAAATCCTGTGAAAACTATTTATAATGACCCACAAAATTAAAATCCTAACAATATCAAATTGTCTGCCGACATCATCCATGAGACATACATTGATCCATGGTTCATGGATTGACTTTAATCCTTCCGTCGATTGCACCTTAGGGTTTCTAAACTTCCACTGTGGGTTGAACCACAAACCATACATTGATCCACGGTCCATAGGTTCTCTCATAAGGGTTTCTGTCAGCTTGATCTTCTCTAAATGTATGAACCGTGAATGTGACATGCAATCTATTTTTTCCTCCATACTTGATCATCTGAAGAACATCTCTTTTTGTACATCATCTGTAATTTTTCACGAATAGGTCCATGGTCCATACTTCAATCCACAACCGTGGATACCGTATTTTATGACAATTCATTAGTTCCTTTTTGGCCATTTTGACTTCTAGATCTACTAAACAACATTTCTAATATTACAAACACATAAAAACATATAGAAAGACATATAAAACTCAAGTAAAATATATCGGTATAATGACCTGATTTCAAGGTACATCAATACTCCTAACTTAGAGCCTTTGCATGTTTTCAAGCAAGTCAAACAAGTCACTCTACTACCTAAGCTAAAGCATAACAAAGTAAGTTGTCTTCGGTTGTTTTAATAAGTCGCTACCGACATTTACTCTCAAAACATACTTGAATCCTCAATTTTTCAAATTTCAAACCTTTAATAACTAACAAAGCATCCTCAATCTGCGACATTATTCTATATCAGCTTTATAATGCAGACATGAGACTTACTTCAAAAATTTAATTGGTTCAAATATTTTCATCCAAGTTCCCTCGTATAGACCAAAGAAATATCCCAAAACAATACCCATATATACAATGAACAAATGGAATAAAAAGACCAAGAAGAAAAGAAAACACTCACAAGGAATTTCATATGTAACACATGCCAATATTTAAGGCTTGCCTTTAATTTCTACTGGCAGTACCTTTAGAATTTTCAGTTGAGATCAAACAAGAAATTTCCTAAGCTTATACTGTAGGATTTGGGACGGGTAGGATACATATATGAAATATAGTGACTACATCCTCCTTGAACACTACACTTTCACCTTTTCAGCCTTATTACTTCTTCTTCCCTTTTATTTTGCTTCCATTCACTCTGGTGCAGTGTTTTGTACTTCTTTATTTTCTCTTTTTTCAGCTTTATTATTTCTTTCTACTTTTTCTTTTCCTATCATACCAGGTCATGATCTATACATAATTGCTTTCCCGCCTCCAACTTAGGCTTGAAGCTTCAATTATTGTCATTATTTTTATGCCTCATATTTCACTTTCAGTGTCAAGGAGAGATGTGTTCAATAATAGAATTATTTTTACAAAAGGGATTTGGGTTGTAGTTACGGTTAGCATTTAAAAAGGTTTAAAAACTCAAAATGGGAGATTAAAGACATTATTTCACATTTAGAAGGCTCATATAGGTGAAACTGGTTTTTGATCCAAAAAGAAGGCCTAAGTTCATCTCTACAACTTAACTATCCTCAGACATGCGATATGACTAATCAGACAAGTCCTAAATTGTATGCATAAATATAGAAATAATAACTTAATACTTACATACATAATGACTCTGAACTTTATTTAGGTTTCATTATAACTCCCAAAATAATACTATAAGCATCATGTAATTTTCATTGGTAACAAAAAGAGAAATAAATGTAAATATATACAAGTAGAGTTCATACAATTATTTATCGAAGGGATTCATATTTTTAACAAAAATAAGTTTCATGCCATAAGCAAAGTACAACAATATAAGTCAAACTTACTATATTCTACTTAAACTAAACATGATTTATTCCAATAAGAATGTCATGTACCAATCTATCATCGAGAAAAGGTCAGATTTTAGACTCGGTTATACCTAAATATTGCTCAGTACAACATCAAAATAAACTCCTGAAAAAGAATTACGGCTAATAAAAACTAGGAGGTGACTCTACTAGGACTGACACTATTTATTTACGACAAAAACAAGGGACATCCAGCCTTCACAAAATATCATACCAATACAAAACATGAGGCAAATCAAGACAACACCACCTCAAGCTAAGAGCTATATGGTGTTCCCAATGCATCAAAAAATAATAAAGAACGAGGGGGTCAGAACTCCTGTGGCGCACTAGTCTGTTTGCATAGTCCTTGACATTTCAGTCTACATAGGCTGAATTGTTACTACCATAGCTTGCATTGGTATTTTGGCAGCATAATTATCTCTACCTTGAAAGTCTTTAGACTAGGATGGATGCTGCATCCCTCTTTCTATCAGTTTCATTTGGCCTTCCATGTCCTTTAGGGCTACTATTGCCATTGTTCTTTTTATATCTCAATGGAGTGCACCAATATTGAGCAAACTCTTATTATCCATCATGGGAAAATTCTTGTTCTCCTATTTCTTCTATCTTACCTATCCTCTTCTTTTCATCACTTAGAGTTCTAGTAGCCTCGTGAGACTCATTTTCGGACTTATCGATCCTAGAGGTGTTTTTTGAACTTGCGGGTATAGAGTCGCCCTGCTGCTATGAGCCTTCTTGTAAGGACTCTTCCGAAGTTCTCTCACTTCCCTTTACTTGGGCAAAAAATATATTTGTTGAGTCTTCTTTTTCAGACTCTACTCTCTCCAGACCTCACTTATGGGAATTCACTGGGTATGTTGTTGTTGTTCCTCTTTTTGAGACTGGGAGGGAGTTGGTGCTTTCTTTGCTAGGTCCTTTGGCTTCTTGGCCTTTACTAGAGAGGCATTCCACTCTTCATCTAAGCCCTTAGGATCTTCCTCGAGTCTGGGCCTCTTCTGAGGAGTGACCCTCCTTCCTTCAGTGGGTAATGTTTTCCTACCCCTCATCTTAATCTACTTAGGATCCATAACCTACAAAGTTTACACTGTTAGTACCCATTTGTACATATAATGAAAAATAAGTGCACCCCGAAGGTACAAATCAAAGTTGTGTACTTCCAATCGTAGATGAACTTTGCAAAAAATCTTCTCTCAAACACATTCTCTGAAGTTTTCTATGATGGGAATTACAGATTGTAATTGAAACTTATGGTCATGAGTTCCATCATGAATCAGAATTCCCCAAAAACAAGTGTCTGAACAATTCTATGGTGGATTATACGGACTGTAAATGCAATTTATGATAGGGAATTACTCTGTGAATCGTAAGTTCTTCAACTAAGTTTTCTAAAGTTATTTACCTTGGGATTTATGGATCGGAATTCAATTTCATGGTCGTGATCCCTCCGTCGATTAGAATTTTTCACACTTAGCATATTGTTTTTCATTTTTAGGCACAATTATGGAAAAGGCCAGCTTTATGACAGTGTATGAAATACATAGTTCGTAGAAATTATCTCTCTATTAACACAATGAAATCATCCTGAAAGTGTACCACCTAGGGTGTTTAAAGTTGTCCTTTGTCTCAAATCAAAGGCTTACGAACTTAAATTCGAGAATTTTGTTAATACTGTGCGTGTTCAAAAATATCTGATTTAATTTAGATATTGAGAAAAATACATATTTCAATTGCCTTCCTAAAAATGAGATAAGACACAAGTACCTTCATAAACTATACCCGAAGTTGCTACGTCGTACCTAAACTTTGTAGGGGTCCTATTACCCCCAAAACTCATTTTTTCTGTATTTTTATGCTCCTTTTGTGCTGACATGACTGTCATGTCAGCACAAAAGTAGCACAAATATATTCTGCTACTTGACAACCAACTCAGCAAAAAGGAGCACAAAAATACAGAAAAATGAGTTTAGGGGGTAATAGAACCCTACTTGGCAGCCAAGTCAGTAAAAAGGAGCACAAAAATACAGAAAAATGAGTTTAGGGGGTAATAGAACCCCGTAAAATTTAGGTATGTCATAACAACTTCGGATATAGTTTAAGGGGTACTTGTGCATTATCTCTTACAATATATTTGTTTTTATTATTTTTATGAGAATTTTTATTATTTTGTTGATATTTTAAGGGGATAGTAAGTCTAGTTATATTAAATATATTATTATAAGGCATGCTCTTTTCAAAATAATTTTTTATTAATTATAATATATTTAAAAATTATATTTATTTTGTCATGAATTTACCCTACTCGAATATATATGTGACATGAACCCATCCAAAAAGAAAGGATAAGATGACAGGGATATTGACACTAAGAGTGGCAACGGAATCGGGAGGTTCCGGACCGTCCCGGTCCGGTTCCGGTCCGGTGGACTCTGGTTCCGTCCGGAAGAGGGGTTGGCCGGTAGTGGTAACGGGACGGAAGGGGTAAAATTAACGGATCGTCCCGGTCCGGTCCGTCCCGGTACCGGTCCGGTTCGATCCGGTGGAAAATTTTAATTTTTTTTTTTAATTTTTTTTTTATTAAATAGCCTTTGGGTTAGCCGTTGGCAACGGCCAGTGGGCCCCACCCAACGGCTATTTTAGCCAAACAGCCCCCCAAAACACCCACCTACCCCCCAAACTTTTTTTAATACCCCAAAGTTTTTAAAAATACATTTTAGTCCTAAATTTTAACTATAAAAACCCCCCACCCCTTCATTATTTATTACACAAAATTTCTTCCTCTTCATCTACTCTCTCAACTCTCAATCTTCTACTCTTCTACTCTCTATTCTCTAATAGTCTCTATTAAATTGTTAATTTTATTTGTTGGATTATTTTGGAGCAATTTTCAAGCTTCAAGTTTCATATATCAATTTTGGCTTTTGGTTATACACGTCTGTTTTTACGCAGACATTTGGTACATTCGTTCCAACTTTCATCTCTTTACTTATTTATTTTTTTGCATTTAATTTTTGTATTTATTTATTTGCTTACTTTTAATATTTTACAATGGAATCCGGTGATAAAAATGTTGGCAAGGGTAAAAGTTCATTTTTTGGTAGGGTAGGTAATGCACTAACCGGAAAAACTAAAGTCGGTAGTTTTTCTAAATCCAAATCTAAAACTAGACAACAACCTCAATTAAGAATAAATACGGATGATTTTACACATGTTGATGAAACTCCTTTTAATATTGATAGCAATACTCAATTAGATCATGAATTTTTACAGACAAGGTTTGGTAATTTTAATGAAGAACTAGATGAAGAAGTAGAATATGATAATGAATATGATGGTAATGATACTTATGATGATGATGAAACAGAGCCGCCTACGGCTACTAGTCCCACTCCTGCTCCTGCTCCCGCTCCCGCTCCTACTCCCCCTGTACATCCTACTAGGGCTAAGCCAAAGGCTGAACGTCCTAAAAAATCTGTTGTGTGGCAATTTATGACTCAAAGTGAGGATAAAACTCAAGCTATTTGTAAAATATGTAAATATATTTTGAATCATAAAACTACGGGAAAGTCGGGTGGGACGGGACATTTAAGAAATCATTTAATGGGATGTTGTAAAAATGAATTTTTGCAAGCTCAGGCTATAGACGATGCAAAAAAATATGGTACTCCCCTTCCCGATGCATCTGTAGGAGTAGGGGCCTCTAACATGATCCAAACACAGTTAAACCCTTCTAATGTTGCTGGCCCTAGTACACATCGCAGTTATAGTAGAGAAAGAGATCTTGAAGAATTAGCTAAAATGATTGTTCTTTGTGGCTTACCTTTTAGTTTTGCTGAAAATCCCGGTTTTGTTCATTATATTCAAATAGTGTATAATCCTTCTTTCACAGGTTTTTCAAGAAATACTATTAAAAAAGCTATTTTTGATTATCAAGGACAACATGTACAATATCTTCGTTGTTTATTTAACTATAATACTTGTAGAATGGCTATCACTTCTGATATGGGTCGTAGTCCTAATGGTAACGATTATTTCACTATTACTGGTCATTGGATTGATGAAAATTGGAACATGCAAAAAAGAATTTTAGGTTATAAATATTGTGAAATGCTGAAAACCGGTAGTTACATAGCTCAAACTATTATAGATGTTTTACAATTTTATGGAATTTGTAATAAAGTAATTAGTGTCACCCTTGATAATGCTTCTATTAATACAAATACTGTTGATAAACTAAAACCGACAATTTGCCCTATTTATATTGATGATTTTCATATTAGGTGTGCTGCACACATATATAATTTAATTGTTAGAGATGGTATAGCAATATATAATAATGGTTTTATAAAATGTGAAGCTGCATGCCATTTTATTTTTAAATGTCAAGTAAAGTCTAGGCGTGTAGAGTTTGAAAATCGGTGTCGTGAATTAGAACTCCCCCCTAGAAAAATTTCAAAAACAGTGTCTACTAGATGGAATTCTTTATATGAAATGCTTAAAGTTGCTTATGAAATGCTTAAAGTTGCTTATGAATATAGAAAGCCTTTACAAATGGTTTGGAATGCTCACAATTCAGATATTGATTATAGAATTACTGACACTGACTGGAAAGAAGTATATGAACTTAAAGAATTTTTAAAAGTTTTTTATTTAGCTACAAAACAAATATCTGGACTTTATTATCCAACTATTTGTTCAGTTTTACCAAATATATGTGCTATTTCTGATAAATTTTTTCAATACAAAAATATTCCACAGTTTAAAGATTCTATTAATGCAATGATTAAAAAATTTAGAAAATATTTTATTCCTATTCCTCAAATTTATTTAACTGCTTGTTTATTAAACCCAACTTACAAAGAAATAGGTGCATCACGAATGATTGAAAGAATATATTCAAATTTAGATATTTTAGAGATTATATATCAGCAAAGTATCCAAGATGACGAATTTGCCGAAGAAGACAAAATACCTACTTTGTACGATGTTAAAGATAGCATAAGAATTGAAGCTAGAAAATTGTATGACTTGTATAATTCTAGTAGAATAAATGATGAAGTACATAATGTAGAACCTTCAAGTTCTAGGCGTAGATATTCAAATGAAGATGATATTGATGATATGATGGAAAATTATCTTGGTCTTACTTCTAATGAAAGGAATGATTTTGATGAATATCTTAATCAGGGAACGGAAAGCATTAAGGATGCACAAGGCAAACCTCAACTTTTGGAATGGTGGAGGACTCGCGGCAAGTCATTTCCAAAACTTCAACCGGTGGTTCGAGATTTGCTAGCTATTCAAGCATCTTCAGTAGCTTCGGAGGGCGCTTTTAGTGCAGCAAGATATCAAATTGGGGAGCATATGTATTCATTAGCATCAGACAGCTTGGAGATATCGGTATTGTTTAGAGATTGGATCAATGCCGAGAGAAGGAATGATGGGCGTCCTAGTTTACTTGTCCAATTTGAATATGATATAGATAATATTTTGATAAATTCTAGTGAAGACGGCATGGATGCATTGGCGGATCAAGCACAACAACCACTTCCAGAAAATGTTACCAGAGAATTGTTAGAAACTCTACTACGTCAAGACTATTTTCAAGGATTCAAATATTAGTATGATAGTTCGAGGCCTAATTCAAACAGAACCCTTCCTAGAAGGTGGCTGCGTAGATTATGTCCTCTTCTAATATTTGTAATACAAATTGTATTATTTAATTTTTATGAATAAAATTATAGGCTATTCACCTTGAATTTTTATAATTATTGTCTTCAATTTAATACAAGTCTTTTTTATATATTTCAATTTTTAAATGTTTCAAACTTAAGTTACAATTTGAAATTTAAAAGAGTTTAACAAATGAAAGTTTGATATAGTTTAAAAAGTTTCAAACTTAAGTAAGTAAGTTATTAAGTTAGTTAAATTTAAATTTAAACTTTTAAGACTTAAGACTTAAGAGTTTAAAAAGTTTTTAAGAGTTTAAAATTTGAAATTTAAAGTTTTAAACTTTTAGAGTTTAAAATTTAAACTCTAAAAAAAGTCTAATTTATTAAGTTATAGTTTTAAAAGAAATATAAAATAACTTATATATTTTGAAACTTTTTCAATTATAAATAACCAAATTTTAATTTAATTAAAATTTTTTTAAAAAAAGGAGCGGGACCCGGTATACCGGTCCCGGTAGGTACCGGACCGGGACGAAAAGGGAAAAATTCCCGGTACTACCGGTACCGGTTTCCGGCCAACCGGCGGACGATTACTCCGGTACCGGTCCGGTTCCGGTTAATACCGGTCCGATTGTACCGGTACCGGTGCCGGTGCCAGCCATAATTGACACCAGTGGAGGTGGTTGAGGGGAGAAACAATACATGCCATTTAATAATGAAAGCACTACACTTTGATAAAAAAAAAAAGTACTACACTTACTATATTTTAATTATCTATTAACTGACAACAAGGGGGAGACATTTTATTTTAGGCGGTGACTGTAGGTAATGTTCATATTAACCAACTTGTTCTTCATTCATTTTCCTGAGAAGGTAAAATTATATGACATCTACACCATGCACACATTCACGCTAATAGGAGAATTGTGGGAGAACTGTTTTACGCATTATTTGATCATCAAAAAAAAATTCAGTATCTACCTCAAGTTATTCGAGCTCAGATTTCAAGTATGTAAAGGTTACTTCTTTCTTTCCTTGGCATAATTTCTTGGTATTATAGGTTTTAAATTTATCGTGATTTGGAAGAGCTATTTGTAGAGCTTTTGGTTTGGTATGTATACCTCTTGGAGAGTTATTCCTCGGCATGAACTCGTATTTGGTAGTATCAGTTTCGGGTCAAGTCGGAAGTAGTAACTATATATGTAATCTTATTGATGGGCTGATTTGGAGAGAGAATATCTCCCAACCTATAAAAAGTTAGAGGGGCTATTATATATCAAATTAAAGGTCTTTGAGTTTATTTTCTAGATCATTAAACCGTTCATCCATACGATGTCAGAGTAAATAATTATGATCATTTTACCATGGACTGTCTGGGCAAAATCGAGTAGGGTCAAAATTATTATAAACTTGTGTTTTGACTTAGTTATGATATAGTAGCGGTGGTGGGTCCTTAAGAAAACTTATTTAGTTAGTGATTTTAAATCTTTTGTCGTAGTTATCTCTCTTCTATGACCCTTCTTCATAATTTCACGTTTTAGAATTATTTTTATAGATTTTTGAGCCACGAAGTGGTGTTTTGATACCGTGGCTCCGGGCAACCTTTTTTCTCATTTAGTTGGGTTATCATTGTTGTATATTAATGGTGTTAAGGTGTTGGAGGGACTGGTGGGCTGGTGCGCTTCCTTTTGGAGTCGGGTACGACAGTTGTCGGATTGAATGACGTGAGATACACCTTGTTAGATTGTCTCGGGAGATCGCCGCTCTTGTGAGGTGTTGATAGCTTCTTGTTGTTATTATTAGCTGTTGGTCTGGTAGGAATTATGATTTTGATTGTTGAGTTAAAGTGGGTTAGTTGTAATAACAATCTTAAAGCCTTACCGATTGACTGTGGCTCATTTCTGCGGCCTTGTTGATTCTCGCAATTGTCGCATAATAGCCAATTTATCAAGCTTCATAGCAACACCTTTGAGACTTCAATTGAAAGGTTTCTTAAGTCCACCCTTTTTCTGGGCATGTTCCCTTATAGTCTATAGTTTGATAAGGCTAGCTTACTATCGATGAATGACTTGTTGCCGTAGTTCTCTATGTTGGCTATTTGAGCAGATTACTACATCCTCGCTAGATCTCTTTTCCTTCGTTAGCGATCGAGCTCTAGACATGGATTAGACTTGCTTATAGGTTGCATATAGTATACTCCCGCTTATGTTTCCTTGGACCATGTTACTTGTCAGTTTGCCACCATGAAATAGTATTGGCTACTGCAGGTCGTAGGTTCTATGGCTAGTATATTATAGACGAGCTATTTATAACCATAGTGGTTGATTGTGTTGGCTTCCATAGTAGATAAATTTACCCTTTTTCGGGACTCTTACTCTGTAAATAGCGACCTCGTGCTAGACACGACTTAGATTACTTGTATAGTCGCTTGTAGCTTATCTTGTGGCTTTATTATTTGCCTGCAAGGCTACGTGTTGTTTCCTTTGGGGCTACATGCATTGGTGTGATTACCTTGCACGATATCTAAGGTTTAGTATATGTGTGACCCTTGGAGGAAGGGATTTGTCTAAGCTCAACTCTTATCATACAGTTCCTTGGGTTTAGTTGAGAATGATGTTGAGGCGTAGACGATGCTCAGCATGTAAGAAACACGATTGATTGTAGCTGCTATAGATTTCGAGTCTAGTGTACCGCTATAGAGTCATTCGTAGAAATTCTGAAATTGCATTATCAGGCTAAAATTTGGCAAAGAAGGTGTGCTAGGGCTGGTCCCTTATTTTGACAAGTTTTCCTAAAGCTTATAGAACAACAAAGCTAGTTGTTGTAGCCGAATTACTCGTGGCCTTATTTGATTTGGGTGACTGCTTAACTTGATATATTTATCCCTTGAGGGGATTTTTATTCTATTGATAGCGACCTTGAGCTTAGATACGACTTAGAGATTATTTGTATAGGTCGCTGGTAACTATATTGTTTGTCTTTGGGCCATCAAATGGTTTGTTGTTTCCCTCGGGGCTATTATCATTAGCTGTAGAGATATGATTAGTGCCTCAGGGACTATATGCACTTAGAAAAATTAAAGGGTTTTGAACCCCATTCATGATTGTGCTTTCTTGGGTTTTGTAACCCATAGATTTTTTGCCCTAACTTCAAAATGTCCTAAAACCATAGGCTCGCAATAACAAGTTATAATAATATTTGCTTACTTTTGAGTTGGAGTGTTTGAGTTGAAACTTGGTGGAGTTTGCTCTGTGTGTATGCGCAATAAAGAGAACAGAGGAAAGTATTACTGAGGTGAGAGGGAGAGTATCGAGAAGTGTGTGTGTGTGGGGGAGTATGCAGTGGGGAATCAAAGGTGAGTTGGTCAGTTAAGAGAGGGGAAGAGGCAAATTTAAGTAGATATTGAAAAAGTTTGATTGAAAGGTAGGAGTTTGGGTTTTTTATACCAGTCCCATAAGTGTGGAATCATCTACGGTCGTGAATTAGATTTTATAATCCAAAACACAGCTCATGGAAGGTCTTCAAACATTCTGGGTTAAAGTTAAATCCATAGTTGTAAATTAGACCGTGGAATATATTTACGAACCATGGATCTCTTACTTGGACCGTGCATCAGGATTTCCTTTTTACGCTAGTATATTGGTCCATAAACCCAAGTACGGACGTATCTTCCACCAGGAAAAAGTCCCGTGACTTATTTTTCTACAATATTTTCCATATCTTATCTTTGACACTCGTGCCATGTATTCCCTTTTTCTTTTAAATTTTGTACCACAACACACATCAAAAATCAAGAGAACAAAATCAACATAACAAAATAAAAAATCTTGGGTTGCCTCCCAAACAACACTTGATTTAACGTCATGTCATAATGCAAGTACCGTATCAAGGTTGTAAGTATGGGTTTTCTCCCAATTAATGCCTGATTTAATATCACAGCATGATTCAAGTCACATCATTAGTGGTGTTCATCATAAATTACATATCCCGACATATTGGGTTTGTCCTTACCCTTGCTTTCAACCAACACATTCTCATATTTCTATAGCAACTCCAACCTCCTCCCTACCTTGGGGTTGGTCAACCAAGTTGAGATGATCATTGGATTTTTATCAGTCTAATATAGGAATGCACATCTTACATCCGAAAGTAGTGGTATAGGATTTGGAGCTTCATCCATTTATTCTAATACATCGATCACAGATATTGCGACATAGGCTTTTCGTAGTTTCATTCCTTACTGGCTTTAAACACCACCTCTTCACCCCGAACTCAAAAATTTTATTTCATTGCCTTTTGAATCCATGAGAGCTCTTACTATTTATATGAAGGTAGAAGAATGACTTGAATCTCTTAGTCAACTGCACAATTAAGTATGACAAAATCGGCCGATATCATGAACTTACCAATACATCATCAACCACCCCTATGGGGCTTTTCAAACATTGTTAGCCATCTGCAGTCTCATACTAGTAGGCCTTGTCTTTCTCAACCTAATTTTTTCAAAGCTAGCTAGTGGAATCAAATTTATGCTTGCTTCATTATCACACAAAGCTCTAGGAAAGTCATGATAGCCAATGATGCACGGATTGGTGAAAGCTCCCAGATCTTTCTTCTTCTTTTATCTCCTCTGCTGCAATAATCAAACTATCTGAGTGAGTAACCTTTACCTTGTCTTCCTGCAGTAACCTTTACCTCTTCTTTGTCAACGTACTTTCAAAAACTTAGCAATTCATGTTATCTCCTAGATAGTGGTAGGAAAGGAATATTTAGCACTGCCTACTTTAGAACATCAATATACTTCTTGACTATGGCCTCTTTTGATTTTTTCCTCAACCTTTGAGGAAATGAAGGAACATGCTTATGGAGTGATGGTAGAGGTTTTGACACCTCTACAACTTCCTCCTCAGACATAGAACTACTACCTTTCTAAACATCATACACATACACAACTCTCTCCTCAGCAACAATAGTCAGGTCAATAATTTCAGCATCCTTTATCTTCTCTGGGAGAAACCTACTGCTCCTAGTAGTGATCTCTATACAATGAGATGAAGACCTACTTTCACTTCTCTTTGGATGAATGGTATTACAAGGAAGTTCCCTTATAGGGAGGGTTTTCTATCTAGTAGGTCTCACATTTGCAATTCATGCTTCTGATAGAGGCAGTAAGGGAGCTTACCGTTTCTGACATATTATCAATTGTAGCATCGTTCCTCTCTTGATTTTACAAAATTTTCTCAAGCAAACCTTCCAGATTAGAATTTCTCTTCTCATATGAAGAACTATCTCACCACTGATGCAGCTAGATGTATGTCCCTTGGAGAAATATACAACTTTGCACTCTTGTTGCCAAAATTATTGCCACTATTCCAATTATTCTAATTTTGACCACCATTGTTTGGATACATGACACCATAATTACCTTGAGCTTGCGAATAAGGTCTCCATTAGTGTCGGTAGTTCTGACCTTGGTAGTTCCAACCTTTATAGCGCCCTTGAGAGTTGTTCACAAAATTAGCATCCTCAAACTACATTGGAGGAGCTTTTGGATACTGGATACTACACCATATGTTGTGCATAGTTTACCTGGGTCACAACCTGCACCTCTTCGACCCATTTTACCTTCTATCACTTTCAACAAATCTCTTGGTAAGAGGATATATATTAGTGTCCATGTTGGAGATCATTTGATTCGTCCCTTGGTTTTCCTTGATTATCATAGTGCATGATGGATTACCAGAGGAGATACCATTACTATTTTGTGTTGAGTGCCAGTCTTGGTTGTGATTCATAACCCTAACCATTAAATTGAAAACACAAGCACAAAATTTAATCTATGAAACAATCCCCATCTGCATTACTGGCCACAGATTGGTTCAAAGGATCCAACACCATATAGAAATTTTCCAGAAGAATATGCTCTAAAAACCTATGATTCGACGAACTTTGGATGCACTTCTTGAACCATTCCCAAGATTCAAATAATTTCTCCCTACGAATCTGTTTCAAGTGATTGATCTCATTTCTCAATTAGACTTCTTTCTCAGAGGAAACCTGTAACACCTTGAAAATTCTAAGCTAAAACTCGAGTCATTTTTCATGTGTATAGGCCCAAACATCGATGATTTCTAATTATACATAAGTGTCATGAAAAATTCCCTAGTGTGGTAGGTGATTTGGATGCAAATCATGGCCATAAGAAACTTCTAGCACCAAGTTATGTTGAGGGAATTCCTACCGATTAAGTTCTCGTATAAGATTCTACTAGAGTCAACTTAAAATGACCACTACTCCTAGATTATAAAGAGTTACATTGACCAAAACCTATCAAATTAAAGATTTTTGAGTCTTCTTCCCAATGCCACTGATCGTTCATCAATCCGATTCTGGAGGTAAATGTTATAGGAATTTTAGTGGAGATCCACGAGTCATGGATTGATATTACGGACCGTGGAATCAGTACACGAGCAGTGGAAACCATCCATGAAACTTAGTCTTAGCCAATCTAGAAACCTTGCAAATTGGCCTAAGAACCATGAGCAATGTCCATGACTCGTGGACATAGTCCACGAGCCGTGAAACACCATTCGTGGAAAAGCTATCAGAAACCATGAGCCTAATCCATGATCCATGGATTAAGGTTCACGACCCTTGGTTTTAATCCATGAACCCTACATCAGAAAATTCAGCAACTTTTCATAAACATCCTAAAGGGACATTTTAGTCTTTTCCTGCTCTATTAACCCCTAAACTACATCATTTTAAGTCTTTAAGAGGGGTTTTTATTAGTTCAAGTGATTTATTCCCCTCATTCTATCCAACACTTAGAAATCAGAAGGATTGCTCTCAAGTCTCTTCCAAGCAAAAATCTAAGGTTCATCCTTGAGATAAAATCCTCCAAGCTTCAGTCCAAGATCTCTTTAAATAGGTATGTGGGTTTTAGTAAAGGTTTCCTTTAATCCTTATGCCCAAAAACTCAGAGCTTTTACGATGATTTCATTACATAATGATTTAGGGTTCATACCCAATGGTTTTCAATTATGGAGTTTTCAGTTCTCACAAGTTACTATATTATTATAATCCTTATTTAAGGGTTTAGCATGATTTTTGTAATCTCTTTTGGCCTATATGCATGAACAGTGATTTCACATGAAGTTTTATGATTTAGCCTCACAAACTTGAAATTTAGCATGATTAGTTCCACAGTCTCAAAATTTTGCAGAAATAATTATTTGAATTAAAATGTCATGGTTTATTTTTAAACAGCAATTTTACCTAGCTATGAACAAATATTATATAGTTTTGGGAGTAGTACTTAGCACCCAGTGGACAAGGGTTCCAGATAACCCAAGTACCAGAACTATGTGCCAAAGTAGGTTTTATTAGCCCTTTGAGGCTCAGTTTGGTGGATTAACCTTAGTTATGTTCTATACTGATGGCAAGTTATAGGGAAGCTCTGCCAACAAAGGCCTAGAAGTTGGACTCTATGTAGCTCACATGGTTTATGTCGGTTGTAAGAAACTCTCCATAGAAATGGCTTCAAGTATGACATTTTTATTTGACTCCTAGTTTTTATGTTCCCATATGCTATTTTATGGCATACAAATGTGATTCATGTTTTCAGCTTATGTTATTACTTTAAGTCATTGTACTACAAATTTTACTACTATTATATAACTTCAGTTTAAACCTGTTTTCAGTACATTCTATATCATGACATATGCATATATCATATACTTAGTACATTCTATAGTACTAATATCATACTTTCTTTGTGGTGCATCTTATTATGATGTAGATTCAGGCGCTCGTTCTCAGACTCGTGGCTAGATAACAGTAGGACTTCCAGCCAGATTGGTGAGTCCTCATCATTCGAGGAATTTTTTATGAGCTTTAGATTGCTTAGCTTATTTTAGGCTTTCTTTAAGTATTTAAAGTTAGCTGGGGATCTTATCCCACCAACTCATCTTATCAGTATTAGAGGCTTTTAGACATATCCAGATAGTTAGTATTGTTGATTCAGACTTTCACTTTCAGACTCATATTTATATAAATTCAATTAGCTCATTACTTTAGTTAAGCTTTCGCTCAGTATGTATGTTGGTCATGTTTAGGGTTATGCTAGTGGAAAGGGTTAGTGAGGAATCACTTGTGGTCCCAGGTTCCATGTTACTTCTAGGGTATTGGCTCAGGTCATGACAAACTTGGTATCAGAGCCTAGGTTCAAGAGTCCTAGGATATATGAAAACCACATTAATTAGAGTTTTTTTCTTGGGTGTGAAGACCACCACACTTACGAGAGAGAGGCTATGAGATGTTCTAGGAAATTTCCCTTCTTTCATGCTCTTTCTATTGCGATGGAGTTTGACTACTCTATATCTTCTTCTAATTCATGCTTTATGCATTTTAGATAATGCCTACACGAAAAAACAACGCGAGGAATGCAAATCTTCCCGTTCCAGACCAAGAGTTTACAAATGCCAAATTTTGCAATGCCATTCAGATGTTAGCTCAAGCTATGATCAACAAAGTAAATTAGCAGGATGCAACCCTCGCTAACCCAAATTATGGGTTAGCTATTGCCCGAGTCAGAGACTTTGTTCGCATGAACCTGTCAGAGTTCTTTGGGTCAAAGGTAGATGAGGATCCACAAACTTCATTGATGAAGTGAAAAATATCCTCGATATTATGAAGGTAATTGGTAGTGAAAGTATGGAGCTGGCTTCCTATCAGCTCAAGGATGTGGCTCATATTTAGTTTACTAGGGGAAGGACAACCATGAAAGAAATGCAACTCCTATGACCTGGGATTGTTTTGTTAGGGCTTTTATTGATCGATTCTTCCTAAGGGAGTTGAGGGAGGTAAAGGATAAAGAGATTGTAAACTCGAGGCAAGGGTCTATATCACTGAAAGAGTATGGACTTAAATTCACTCAGCTCTCCAGGTATGCTCTGGAGATGGTAGCTGAGCTGAGGGCTAGAATGAGCAAGTTTATTTTTGGGGTGTCAGACTTGGTTAAGAAAGAGTGTAAGACCCATATATTGATTGGGGACATGGATATCTCCTGACTTATGACTCATGACCAGCAGATTGAGGAGGAAAAATTAAAGGGGAGAGATAAAGAAAATAAGAGGGCCAGATTGGTGAGTTCTCATCATTTGAGGACTTCTTCTTATGAGCTTTAGATTGCTTAGTTTATTTCAAGCTTTTTTTTTAGTATTTAGAGTTAGCTGGGGATCTTGTCCCACCAACTCATCTTATTAGTATTAGAGGCTTTTAGACATATCCAGACAGTTAGTATTGTTGATTCAAACTTTCACTTTCAGATTCATATTTATATAAATTCAATTAGCTCATTACTTTAGTTAAGCTTTCGCTCAGTATGTATGTTGGTCATGTTTAGGATTATGCTAGTGGAAAGGGTTAGTGAAGAATCACTTGTGGTCCCAGGTTCCATGTTACTTCTAGGGTATTGGCTCGGGTCATGACAAACTTGGTATCAGAGCCTAGGTTCAAGAGTCCTAGGATATCTGAAAACCACATTAATTAGAGTTTTTTTCTTGGGTGTGAAGCACACCACACTTACGAGAGAGAGGCTATGAGATGTTCTAGGAAATTTCCCTTCTTTCATGCTTTTTATAATGCGATAGAGTTTTACTTATCTCTTCTTCTAATTCGTGTGTTACACATTTCATATAATGCCTCCATGAAGAAACAATACGAGGAAAGCTAACCCTTCAGTTCTAGATCACGAGGTTACGAATGTTGAATTCCATAAAGCCATTCAGATGTTGGCTCAAGTGTCACGACCCGATTTCTCAGGTCATGATGGCACCTACAATCCCCCAGTAGGAGAACCAATCCCCGTAACCTGGAACATTTAGTAATGGGCTACTACCTAACCAATACGCACAATAAGCAAAAATAAGCAGAAGCAGAAAGTAAAGATAGGACAAGCGGAACCAATAACTCAAAATATATACATAAAGAATCTACACCAACCCCAAGACTTGGTATCGACAGTACAAAAGCTTCTAATAGAGTACAAGTGCTAGAAGTAACAAAAGATAAGTACAATTGTCTTCGAATATACAAGAGTAATAGTACAAAAGATGAGATATAGTCAGGCTCCGATCGTCAGGTGCTCACCCTAGTCTCGAATATCCCCAAAAGCTGCACGAGTTTCTAATACAACCAACAGTGAAAGCTCAACTAATAACTACACCAAAAAGATGCAGAAGTGTAGTATGAGCTCCAAGACAATGGGTACTCAGTAGGCATCATAGGCCGACCGAGCGCAGAGAGATAATATATAAGTAATACATTACAGGAAAGTAAGCAAAAATACAGGGATCCACCTAAATCTAGTTATAAAACCAAAAAGGGGACAAATCAAACTAACAAGAAGGAACAAATAACAGAATCAATCCAGGAAACCAACAATCCAAGTGCACTCAAACCAATGCAATGCGATGGGATATGATGTGATGTATAAGTGCATGATGATATAAGCTCGAAAATACCTCATCGAACTATGCATATATATATGAATAGTATAAGCACAGAAATACATCATCGGACTATGCTTATGTACATGAATAGTATAAGCTCAGAAATACCTCATCGGACTATGCATATGTACATGAATAGTATAATCCCGGAAATACCTCATCGGACTATGCATATAAGAATAGGCACATAAGAGTGCATAATAGTATTAGCCCGGAAATACCTCATCGGACTATGTATATAAAAACAGGCACATAAGAGTGCATAATAGTATTAGCCCGGAAATACCTCATCGGACTATGTATATAAAAATAGGCACATAAAAGTGCATAATAGTATTAACTCGAAAATACCTCATCAGACTATGTATATATAAAAATAGGTATAGGGGAGAAAAGATCCAGGAATACCCCTCGGACCATCATGAAAGTAGTGTTATCCCTTTCTGTTCCAAAACCAGTGTTAAAAACCCAGTAAAACTCCTTTAAAATTTGAAATCCATGAATATCACAAAATCCTCAAGTTTCAAACCAAAAGCCTCGAAAACCTTTCCTTTCTGTGCCAAAAGTTTATAAATGCAATATGAATATGTAATGTCCCGAAATCACAGAATATATCACACCACAAGGAAATTCAGGGCAAAGAACCCTCCAACCAAAGAAAACTGACCTGGGACTCCGTCCAAATCCAAGCTATGGCCTCGAGCCCATAATTTACACACAACCAGTAAAAGCCAGAAATAACAAAAAAGATAACCATGAAAAAAACTACAGGCATCTACTCTACCCCTCAAACCTCCTAAAAGCATACTAAGCATTCTATGCTAGCCACCGTGATACTACCAGCTCTTAGACTAAGGATGATAGTAATATTCCAAATCTAATATCCGAAATGGCCAATTTAATACAAGTCACGAGATTTAAGCCTAATTCTACCTATAATCCAACCTAACGTTCCAATAACATATAGATATATATAATCTAACTAACTCAGTGTAGGAAATAAACCGTAATCTACCGGAAAAATCGAGCACACGCGCACAATCTAATCCATAAGACCGGAGCCTATCTCCCCTGAGAAGTATCCGCAAGATGCCACACTATCAAACTAAGAATCTACACATTAACATGATATTAACGATACCCATATCGCTATACTTATATTCGGGCCAAAATTCGGGTCATAAACAGTCCCGAGGGCCCCACAACCCAAAGCCAAAAACAAAGAGGTACAAATGATCACAACGATCATAGAAGTACATGCCCAGAAAATTGCAAGGTTTGGGCATTAAAATCAGGCTAAAACAGCCTACCCACTTCAAGAAATCAAAGAGGGAAAAGAGAGAATGAAACGTTGAAATTTAACAAAAAAGCTTACCGGATTAATGACGGAAAAGAGCTCACGAAGCTATGATGAGTTTGTCCCAAGAAATTAATGGCCAGAAGTGAAGAAATTTGGCTTTGGGAGATTTAACAATGGAGGAAACGAGGTTGGAAATGAGGAAATGAAGGAGAAGTATTAATTTATAACCTTGCCAGTAGATACCGCAATTGCGGTACTTTCATCGCAAATGCGGACACCACAAATGCAGCCAAAGCATCTCAAATGCGGAAAAACACCGCAAATGTGGCATTTCACCGCAATTGTGGTGGCCGCAAATGCGGTCAAATGTCCACAAATGCGGACCCAACAGGTACAACAAAACTCAGCCAAGCTAAAAACTTTGAATGGACCCTCGGGATTCATCTGGGGTCTCACGGACACAACTGAATATAGATTTTTGACTAGAAACGATATTTTGGATCCAACGAAATTGATGAAAATACCATCAAACATCGATTTAAAGAAATGTGGGCTCCTCACCCAAAATTAACTTTTAGCCTACTATTTCCAAAACGGAACCCAATGGCCGAAAACAAGTCCGAAACCCTCGGGACCCAAACCAATGATCCCTCTAGCCTAATCTCGATATTTTGGAGCTAACGACACTGACGAAATTTTCATCCGAGGTCGTCTTCTCCAAATGTTGACCATAGTCAACCAAACAAGCCTAACTGGCCTGAAAACACAGAATGAGAGAGAATTCCAAGCTGAAAAGCTCTCAAATCCCGACCAAAGGTCCCTCTAGACCAAATTCCACGCTCCAGAGCTAATAGAACTATCAGGATTCGATTCGAGCACGTTCACTAAGAATGTTGACTAAAGTCAACGATTTCCAAAGTTAAAAGCTCTAAAACCAGGAATGGACAAAAAGACCAAACAAACAGCCCGGGCACCGAACTACCAGTCCCAGCAAGCCATAAATGACTTGGGGCCGCTACAGGAAATCTCTACGGTACAAGAAAGGTGAACACGCGTAAATGACCGGAAGGGTCATTACATCATCCACTACTAAAAAGACTTTCGTCCCCGAAAGTCAGGAAAGAAGAAAAGACTAGAGAGTTATGAACAGTAGATACAAAGCCCACACTACTCTCTCGGACCACCCGGGTAGCCTCCTCAACTGGACGGCACCCAACAGAGAAGAACCAAAGAAGGAAACCTAGCCTAAACTTCTTACTAGCCAGGCTAGATTCCAAACTCAAACTCCAAGACTGCAAGGATCTGCTAACCCAAACTGAACCTCGGGAATCTCAATCGATAAGCATCGACACAACACCGAACCCAGAGAAGTAAGGAGATCAACAGACATAACTCAACCCTTCGAAACCACAACCAAATTTTCCAGAAAAGCCAATAACCAAAACACTAACTCATGAGTCCGCTGATCCGAAATCTCTTTTATTCTGAATGGAATCCTTTCGCACCATAATAGGAAGTCGCATACAATTCACACACTCAACCACCCTCGAAGCATCAAATGACACACTGTAGATCCACAGTTCCCGCATATACTTCATTATGATCAAAGCCACCCCTTATACTCAAGCTCTTTCCAAGCCAAGTTATAGCCTACCAACCTTTGCATCCAAGATAACAAACCATAGCATATCACCGAAGACTGGAGTTACCTGGCCCGTCTGGCCACCAACCAATGAACGAACACTTTCGCTAACATCAACTCGATAACAAAGCCCAACTGAGCAACCATTTGAACTCGACTGAAGTTCGCACACCAGGGTAAAGAAATCTATGTATGAACACCCTGTGTTGATGGAGAAACTTCTAAACTGTAGAATGAACCCAACTCCACTGCACCGTGTCAAGTCTGAATCAACTGGAAGTGAACGAACCAGGGAAAACCTGCCCAAAGAGACCCAACCCAAAACCAAAACCGTGCGAGGAGTTTGGTAAGCCTACCACGAAATCCATCATTATCAGCTAAGCCCCAAACTCTAAGAAACACTGGTGCTGCTCCGAATACTCGAACACCATTCAGATTTGAAATCACCATACAACTCTCACCTCAGGAAGAAGTCCACCATGCCAGGAATATCAAGTCAAAACACTCCGTAGGCATGGGAAAAGGTTCCTGGGGTGTAAGGTCGCTAGCTAGCTATAGAAATTATTGCATACACCTTCAACTCATCCCTTTGGCTCGAACCAACTGCTCTACTGCATCAGCACACGGACCACCATCTCTGAAGCATATAACACACCAAACTTCTAGTCCATAATATCTGAGTCTAACAAACACTGGAACCCCACATAAAAGATAACCCTAGAAGGATCAACTAAATAAGCTTCCCAACTCTCAAAAAATGAATGGTGACAACCAGCCTCTAAGCATCAATAGAACTCAAAATAGCCTCGCTAGCCTCAACCCTCATAACCTGATCACATATAGCATGCACCACTGCTGAATCTCAAACTCACACTGCTGAGTCTATCTAACCATGGTAGAAGGAACCTCGTAATATCTAGAACACCACCAAAATCTGAAAGGTCCGGCCTAACTCAAAGGTTAGCTAAGGACTAGGTGTCGAAGGCCCACTAGCACTACACAACTGAAATGGGGAAGCTAAGTTGTCTGAACTCATTGCCTTCCTATCCAAGAAGCTACAACCGAGAAGAACCGACCACGAACCATCCGGAGTAGTTTGCCAACCCACGATTCTAAAACTCAACCTCATTTACCGATCAATGCCTCTATCAAAACCCATAAGTAGACTCATCCACCATCGAAGAACACTAATAGAACTGGAGCCGACTAGACCATGAATACATAATTTGCCAAAACCACAGCTGTTACTGAAATCTTAAACCAATCGATGTAAAACCCACTATAATATGTTGATAGTCGGATCAAGTCATCAATCCATAACCCAAAGCAATCTCTCAGTCATCACCTTGTAGCTACCAAAACACATATGACCGAACAAGGAGTCAGATCCCTTTTTTTTCACTAAATCGAACCTTTCCTTAGCATGCAATGAACTTTCACAAACTCTTTCCAATAAAACCTGGAGCCATTCTCTTAGCTCCCACCTCTATATTTGTTAGAACTCAATAAGGCAGGGGAAGAATGGGCCAAATACCCAACCTAATCGAAAAACTATGAACACAACTCAACCCCGATATTGCAGTCAACACTCAGCCAAAATGTTAAAGTCCAACACTTGACCATGGTGCCATAATCAAAACTCAACCAGAGTACCCTGGTCAAAACTCATTCCAACTAGGACTAGGTAAACAGCCCAAGAGGACAAGAAACCGAAGGAAACCAAACCATGCTCGCTAGCATAACCAACACCTCTCAACCTAAGGCAAAAGCTCAAACTCTGGCACCGCCACCGGTAACACCAAACCAACAAAAGGATTTCTAGCAACGCTAGTTAACAGCCTAGGTAACGACAATCTAGGACCGCTAGAAAAGGAAGACTCCAACCCAGTCATGAACCAAGATGAGCTGGGAAGAAGACCCCCCAAAATAGACTAACGAGAACTACCCACGAGCTACAACTCTGGGTAAACACCTATCAAGGAAAACTCTCCCCCATCCACTACTAAGGAATAATCTACCACAAAAATACACACATAAACACTACACTCAAGTAGTCAAACAACTGAACAAGCAGCAGGTAGGCATAAAAACAAATCTACAAAAGAAGGGATAGAATCACACGCGAACAGTACTATAACTAGCCAAAGGCAATAAAAACCTTACCTGGAGCAACAATATCATGAAACTCTACCTCTGGCCCACCAATAGGGGAATCGAATTGATGGGGTCTAACTCGGGACTGAGAAGTCCAAGCTGAAGGCTTGATCGTCCCTTGCCGGGGATAATTCTGAACATAGTGACCAACCACTCCACAACCGTAGCAACCCAAGGGAACCTTGCTCTGACGCACGGTGCCTGACAACTCTGGATGGATATCTGAACCACCTGGTTGAAGGCCATCTCTCACCAGCCGAGGACCACCCCTACTACCCTGTGCACCGCCTCTAGCCAGTTATGCTGGAGCCCTAAGGGCCTGAACCATCTGATCACGTCGCCTAGGGTGTTTCACTGAAGGGCACTCCCTAGCAAAGTGGCCTATCTCTCCATACTCTAAACAACCCTGACCAACCATACTCCACTGTACAGACCTGGCCAGATCTGAACGACTACCATGAACTGTGGGACCTGAATGAGTACCTCGTGAAGCTGGAACACGGAGGGGGTGGAACTCTTTGAATCTCAGACAAGTCCTAGCAAGGTGTCCTCGCTAACCACAAGTATAACAACCCCTACCAGAAGTACCTCGATGAGAGAATCCGACCAAACCTGACTGGCCACCACGACCTATATGCTCTGAATGCAAACCCCAGAAACTGCCCTAATGGCGATGCCCCTAATGGCGATGCCTCTAATGGCTACCTCCATATGCCTCGTGACACAACCGCTCAATAGCCCAAGCATGATAGACCACCTGAAGGAAGGTAGTCCCAACTATAACCAAGTGTTTGGTCGCCATACGAAGTGGTGAATTCAACCTTTCAGCAAAGCTCTGAACTCTGTCAAACTCTGTAGGCATATTCCTAGCAGTACTCCTAACCATCTCGTGAAATCTTGCCTCATAGTCCAATACTAACATATAACCCTGCTGAAGAACTGGAAGCTCAAGCCTAGATGAAGCACCACTCAAAGAACCGGGTACTGAAACACCCACCGGAGGACTCAGAGTCCTGGCCACAGTGTCCTGAAGAACTGGGGTAGCCATAAATCCAATCGGAGGCTGGGCTAGTCCCACACCCCCTATCTGATACAGTAAACTCTCACTCTGAAGTCTTGGTGCTGATGGAAGAACTGAAGCAACAGGCACTGAAGCCTTGACACCACCCGCTGTCGAACTCGTCTTAGGCATCTGAGAAGGAATGAAACAACTAAAGTTTAGAAGTCAATAAAGCCAGGAAGGCACGATAAGGAGCCAAGAAGATGAAACTTTTCCTAACAATGCCCTGTAGCCCCCCGCAGATAGGATACATACATCATCATACCAATCCACGAGACTCTATGTAGGCACTTTCTTCTGTACCATGACACCGGTGAACCTAGAGCTCTGATACCAACTGTCACGACCCGATTTCTCAGGTTATGATGGCACCTACACCCTCCGGGTGAGCAAACCAATCCCCGTAGCCTGAAATGGTTAGTAATGGGCTACTACCTAACCAATACGCACAATAAGAAGAAATAAGTGGAAGCAGAAAGTAACGATAGGACAAGCGGAAGCAATAACTCAAAATCTATACATAAAGAAACTACACCAACCCCAAGACTTGGTATCGACAGTACAAAAGCTTCTAATAGAGTACAAGTGCTAGAAGTAACAAAAGATAAGTACAACTATCTCCGAATATACAAAAGTAATAGTACAAAAGATGAGATATAGTCAGGCTCTGATCGTCAGGCACTCACCCTAGTCTCGAATATCCCCAAAAGATGCACGAGTCTCTAATATGACCAACGGTGAAAGCTCAACTAATAACTGCACCAAAAAGATACAGAAGTGTAGTATGAGCGCCAAGAAAACGGGTACTCAGTAGGCATCATAGGTCGGCCGAGTGCAGAGAGATAATATATAAGTAATAGATTACAGGAAAGTAAGCAAAAATACAGGGATCCACCTAAATCTAGTTATAAAACCAAAAAGGGGACAAATCAACCTAACAAGAAGGAATAAATAACAGAATCAATCGAGGAAACCAACAATCCAAGTGCACTCAAACTAATGCAATGCGATGGGATATGATGTGATGTATGAGTGCATGATGATATAAGCTCAGAAATACCTCATCGAGCTATGCATATATATATGAATAGTATAAGCACGAAAATACTTCATCGGACTATGCTTATGTACATGAATAGTATAAGCTCGGAAATACCTCATCGGACTATGCATATGTACATGAATAGTATAATCCCGGAAATACCTCATCGGACTATGCATATAAGAATAGGCACATAAGAGTGCATAATAGTATTAGCCCGGAAATACCTCATCAGACTATGTATATAAAAATAGGCACATAAGAGTGCATAATCGTATTAGCCCAGAAATACCTCATCGGACTATGTATATAAAAATAGGCACATAAGAGTGCATAATAGTATTAGCCCGGAAATACCTCATCAAACTATGTATATATAAAAATATGTATAGGGGAGAAAAGATCCAGGAATACCCCTCGGACTAGCATGAAAGTAGTGTTATCCCTTTCTGTTCTAAAACCAGTGTTAAAAACCCAGTAAAACTCCTTTTAAATTTGAAATCCATGAATATCAAAAAATCCTCAAGTTTCAAACGAAATGGCTCGAAAACCTTTCCTTTCTGTGCCGCAGGTGTTTAAATGCAATATGAATATGCAATGTCCCAAAATCACAGAATATATCACACCACAAGAAAATTCAGGGCAAAGCACCCTCCAACCAAGGAAAACTGACCTGGGACTCCGTCCAAATCAAGTTATGGCTTCGGGCCCATAATTTACACACAACCAGTAAAAGCCAGAAATAACAAAAAAGATAACCATCTAAACAACTACAATCATCTACTCTACCCCTAAAACCTCCTAAAAGAATACTAAGGATTCTATGCTAGCCACCGTGATACTACCAGCTCTTAGACTAAGCATGACAGTAATATTTCAAATCTAATATCCAAAATGGCCAATTTAATACAAGTCACGAGATTTAAGCCTACTTCTACCTATAATCCAACCTAACATTCCAATAACATATAGATATATATAATCTAACTAACTCAGTGTTGGAAGTAAACCATAACTTATCAGAAAAGCCGAGCACGCGCGGACAATCCAATCCACAAAACCGAAGCCTATCTCCCCCGAGAAGTATTCGCAAGCTACCACACTATCAAACTAAGAATCTACACATTAACATGAGATTAACGATACCCATATCGCTATACTTATATTAGGGCCAAAATTCGGGTCACAAACGGGTCTAAGGCCCCGCAACCCAAAGCTGAAAATGAAGAAGTACAAAATGATTACAACTATCATCGGAGTACATGCCCAGAAAATTGCAAGGTTTGGGCATTAAAATCAGGCTAAAATAGCCTACCCACTTCAAGAAATCAAAGAGGGAAAAAAGAATGAAAAGTTAAAATTTTACAAAAAAGCTTACCGGATTAATGACGGAAAAGAGCTCACGAAGCTATGGTGAGTTTGTCCCAAGAAATTGATGGCCAGAAGTGAAGAAATTTTTGCTTTGGGAACTTTAACAATGGAGGAAACGAGATTGGAAATTGAGGAAATGATGGAGAAGTTTTAATTTATAACCTTGCCAGCAGATACCGCAATTGCGGTACTTTCATCGCAAATGTGGACACCGCAAATGCAGCCAAAGCACCACAAATGCGGAAAAACACCGCAAATGTGGCATTTCACCACAATTGCAGTGGCCGCAAATGCGGTCAAATGTTCACAAATGCGGACCTAACAGGTACAACAAAACTCAGCCAAGCTAAAAACTTTGAATGGACCCTCGGGATTCATCTGGGGTCCCACTGACACAAAAAAATATAGCTTTTTGACTAGAAATAGCATTCCAGATCTAACAGAATTGATGAAAATCTCATCAGAGGTTGATTTAATGAAAAGTGGTCTCCTCACCCAAAATCAACCTTTAGCCAACTATTTCCAAAATGGAACCCAATGGCTGAAAATAAGTACGAAACCAATGGTCCCTCTAGCCTAAACTTGATATTTTAGAGCTAATGGTGATGACAAAATTTTCATCCGAGGTCGTCTTCTCCGAATGTTGACCAAAGTCAATCAAACAAGCGTAACTGGCCTTAAAACACAGAATAAGAGAGAATTCCAAGCTGAAAAGCTCCCGGATCATGACCAAAGGTCCCTTTAGACCAAAGTCCACACTCCGGAGCTAATGGAACTGTCGGGATTTGATTCTGAGTACGTTTACTAAGAATATTGACTGAAGTCAACGATTTCTAAAGTTAAAAGCTCTAAAATCAGGAATGAACAAAAAGACCAAACAAATAGCCCGGGTACCGAACTACTGGTCCCAGCAAGCCATAAATGACTTGGGACCGCTACATGAAAGCTCTAATGGTAAAAAAATGGTGAACACATGTAAATGACCGGAAGGGTCATTACATCAAGCTATGAAAAACTAGGCAAATTAGCCGGCTGCAACCCCTACTAACCAAAATAGTGGGTCAGCTGCTGCTCGATTCAGAGACTTTATTCCTATGAACCGACAGGAGTTCTTCGGGTCAAAGATAGATGAGGATCCGTAAAACTTTATTAATGAAGTGAAAAGATTCTCAAAGTTATGCAGGTAAATGGTACTGAAGGTGTGGAGCTGGATTTCTATCATCTCAAGGATATGGCTCACATTTGGTTTGCCTAGGGGAAGGACAGTCGTGGTAGATATACAACTCCTATGACTTGGGATTATTTTGTTGAGGCTTTTCTGGATTGATTTTTCCCAAGGGAGTTGAGGGAGGAAAAGGCTGAAGAGTTTGTAAACTTGAGGCAAGGGTCTATGTCAGTGAAAAAGTATGGGTTAAAATTCACTCAACTCTCCAGGTACGCTTCATAGATGGTAGCCGATCCGAAGGCTACATGATCAAGTTCATTTTTGGAGTGTCAGACTTGGTTAAGAAAGAGTGCAAGACTGCTATATTGATTGGGAATATGGATATCTCCTGATTTATGTCTCATGCCTAATAGATTGAAGAGGAGAAACTGAAAGAGAGAGAAAGAGAAAATAAGAGGGCCAGAACATGTAACTTTGAGTACCGTCAACAGAGAATTGGTGGTAAGAGTTGGTCTTGTTTCCAGCAGAGGTCATCAGGACCAGCACCATCATCAGCTAGTGCTCCATCCCCAACTCCTAGATTTAGACAGGACCAGAAGGGTGATTTTAGGGCGGTGTTTATGCATGTATTGTTCTTCCCATTTTGATTGCTTTTTAACAGTGGCCAATGTTAGAACTCGCCTTATCCTTACTTGCCAGACCAAGGAGGAAACGGATGGTAAAAAGGTTGTTTAACAATGGAGATTTGAGGCTATCAACCCTCATCTAATAGCTTGACCTTGTCCGGAAATAGCTAATCTGGGATCCAGGGTAAGGGTTAGTAAATCATACACCCACGGTCGAACCAAGGCGTGTGGTAAAATTCATCTATCTGCCAGACCAAGGATTTAGGTGAACCTAACTTACCGATTCCGCATGCTAAGCACCAATCTAGTTTACTAAGTACAAATTCCCTACTAAGTTATGATCTTATGGGGAACACTACCCTAGTCGCTTGTCTTATTGATAACAACTGTTGAAACTAATAACTGTTACTTGTTACAAATCTAAGTCACTATTAATCTTGTTACTCAAAACCCTGCGCAAGTAAACACTAATCAACCATAGTCCTACCATATTCCATGTGGGATCGACCCCAACCTTCATTGGATTCTATATTTGAATAGCGACTGCTTACGCTTCTAAAAGAAGGTGTAATTTGGGCGTATCAAGAATGCACAATAATACTAAAAACTAAAGGCATTAAAATCATGAAGCATGACTGACTGAATTATATGACTAGCAAGTATAAATTCTGAGTACTTAAATTAACACATGCTAGGGTTACTAAATTATGTACATATGGCTATCCTAGGTTCCCAAAAAAACATGTTACTAGCAATAAAATCTAAATTACAATGGTTTCATAAGGTTTAGGAACCCTAGGTCTGCAGAACTAATTGAAAACTAAAGAACTAGACTGAATCTAGGGACTTAATGGGAGAAAGGGACCCATTGATAAAATCCCACATACCTGGAAGAAGGTTCTACGGTGAAATATTTGGGTTTTTGGGGCTGACTTGAAGAAAAACTCATGTTTGTTCTTGAGAGAAACCGTCTCTTTTTTTCTCTATTTTTCTATGTGTCGGATGACTTTTAGGAAAATTGGAGATTTAGGTAATTTTTTGACTTATTAATTAGGCTTAGACTAAGCAAAACAACATAGCTTAGGCCTGAAAAGATATAGGAAAAGTCTAAACACCCTTGGGAAAATAAAAAAAATCTTCTGGAAAAATCACGACTCGGGTTCCATGGACAGGTTCTGCGGTCCATGGATGCTTCTATGACTCAGAGAACCCTATCGTGGTTCCTGGGCCTTTTTATCAAGATGCGGGTTTGAGATTTATGGACGGGGTTCACGACTCATGGAATCATCCTCGGCTCGTGAAACCTGTCTGTGATTCCTGAGGAATTGATGACCCTCGGGTCTGAGATTCACGACACCATTCCACGACTCGTGGATCATTCCACGGTTTGTGGAAACAGGTCATAGTTTCATAGGGACAGTTGGGCCTCAGGCCTGAGTTCCATGAGTGGATTCCACAGCTCGTGGACTATTCCACAGTCCGTGGTCATGTCTCGTGGACTTGATATCAAAAAGGCTGACCTCTGTTCTGTGTTCCACGAGTCCAGTCCATGACTCATGGACTGTTCTACGGCTCGTGGATCTGACTGGAACTTGGAAATTTTTATTTTTCTCAATTGTGCCATTAGAGAATATGGGTGTGAAGGATAGCCTCACCTATGAAGAGGTTCGAATTGAGATTCTTGACCATCAGGTTTGTAGATTGAGAAATACGGAAGTCACTTCGATGAATGTTTTATGGAGGAATCAGTCAGTCAAGGGGGCTACTTGGGAAGCAGAAGCAGCCATGATGGCCAAGTACCCTCACCTATTTCCTTCCGATCCAACTCCAGCTTAAGGTAATAGTTCCTCTTCACTTTCTCAATTTTCCATGCATTTCAGCCTCAGTATCATGTTTCCTCACCTATTCCCACATTCTCAGCATATTTCCATGTCCTCGGGACTTAATTCAGTTAGACATCAGCTCTCAGTACTCAGTTGGTAGGGACTACAGCTCTTTCCCTCCAAACCCAGCTTGTTTAGTCTTCATTCTATGACGAATGATCCCAAGGGGTAGATATTAACACCCCAGAACTTCCAGGCCTAGACCCAGCTCAGGTCACCGAGACAGTTCTTCAACAACAAAATGTGAAAGAATGGATGAACCACTGCTAGTTCTGCTGGCAACTCTAACTCGTAATCCATATTACCAATCCTTCTCAGAATTCTGTAAGGACCTACATATAGGGGACTGAGCTTCCCTTTCTTGCCAAATCTCATCACACCCTTCATGGGTGACACTTTCAGGAAAACCTAATCATCGATCTCAAATTCTAAGTCCATTCTTCTCACATCTGCGTAGGACTTCTGATGATTCTGAGTAGTCTTCAACCTTTCCCTAATGATCTGAACTTTCTCCATAGCCTCATGAAATGAATTTGGCCCAATCAATGCTGCTTCACCTACTTCAAACCAGCCAACAGGTGATCTGCACCTACACTCATAAAGTGCGTCATATGGGGCCATTTGAATGCTGGAATGGAAGCTGTTATTATAGGCAAACTCTATGAGAGGTAAGCGATTATCTCAACTACCTTTAAAATCGATCACACAAGCTCTCAACATTCCTCTAAGGTCTGAATGGTACTCTCTGCCTGACCATCCATCTGTGGATGAAATGTTGTGCTGAGGTTTACCTGGGTACCAAGACCCTTTTGAAAGGATCTCCATAAATGGGCTATAAATTGAGTACCCTTATCTAAGATGATAGAAAAGGGAACCCTATGCAACCTGACTATCTTACTAATGTAGAGTCTAGCATAATCTTCTGTTGAATCTGTAGTCTTAACCGCTAAGAAGCGGGCTGATTTGGTCATCCGGTCCACAATTACCCAAATGGAGTCATGTTGTCTGTGAGTATGTGGTAATCCTGTAATGAAATCCATGTTGATCACTTCTCACTTCCAAGAAGGAATGCTAATCTCTTGAGTCAGACCACCCAGTCTCTGATGTTCTACCTTCACCTGCTGACAATTGGGACACTTGGCCACAAAATCTGTGATGTCCCTCTTCATTCCATTCCACCAATAGACTTTCCATAGGTCACGGTACATCTTTGTGGCACTGGGATGGATAGAATATGTAGAATTATGTGCCTCTGTCAGGATCCGCTGTCTCAAATCACCCACATTATGGACACATAAACGACCCTAGTATCGAAGCACACCATCTCCCCTTTGGGAGAAAACCTCTACCCTCTGCTGATGAACCACACCTTTTACCTAAAGTAAGATGAGATCACTGTCTTGCTTCTTCTTTATCTCGGCTATTAGAGAAGATTCTGACTCATTCTGAACTACTACACCTCCATATGTTGCATCCGTAAGGCAAACTCCAAGGCGAACAAGCCTATGAACATCCTTAGCCAATTTTTTTCTTTATTCCTTAACACGAGACACACTACCCATAGACAGTCAACTGAGGGCATCAACCACAATATTTGCTTTACTTGAATGGTAGAGCACATTCATATCATAGTCTTTGAAGAACTCAAGCCATCTTATCTGATGAAGATTCAACTCTTTCTGGGTGAACACATACTGGAGGCTCTTATGATCTGTGAATATGTCTACATGAACACCATACAAGTAATGTGTCCAAATTTTTAAGGCAAAGACAACTTCTGCAGGATCAAGGTCATGAGTCGGGTAGTTTTCCTAATGAATCTTAAGCTGTCTGGAGGCATAAGCTATGACCTTACTAGCTGCATCAGGACACAATCCAAGCCAACTCTGGATGCATCACAGTAAACCATAAAACCATCTAACCCTTCTAGTAGAGTCAGAAGTGGAGCTGTAGTCAACCTGGTCTTCAACTCTAAGAAGCCCTTCTCACATTTATTCGACCGCTGGAACTTGACCTTTTTCTAAGTCAATTTGGTCAATGGGGAAGCTATGGATAAAAATCCTTCAACAAATCTCTTGTAGTAACTAGGGAAACCCAAAAAGCTTCTGATGTCTGACAAAGAAGTGAGTCTAGGCCAGCCTTTCACTGCCTCTATTTTCCAAGAATCAACCTGGATGCCCTCACTAGACACCACATGACCAAGGAACGCAACTGACTTCAACCAGAATTCACACTTGCTGAACTTAGCAAATAACTGGCGATCCTTGAGAGTTTGCAACACAACTCTTAAATAATCTGCATGCTCCTTTTTGCTTTGAGATTAACAAGGATATCATCAATGAAAATAATGACGAACATATCTAAGTACTGCTTGAACACCCTGTTCATCGGATCTATGAAAGCTATAGGAGAATTCGTTAGTCCAAGAGATATAATTATAAATTCATAGTGATCATACTGAGTACTGAAGGCTATCTTCGGGATGTCACTATCTCTGACTCTGAGCTGATGATAACCGGATCTGAGGTCGATCTTATAGAAGCAACTAGCACCCTGAAGCTGGTTGAACAAGTCATCAATCTTGATTATGGGATATTTATTCTTGACTGTGACTTTGTTCAGTTGACGATAGTTGATGCACATTCCGAGAGAACCGTCTTTCTTATGCACAAAAAGAACTGGAGCACCCTATGGAGAGATGCTAGGTTTGATGAAGCCCTTATCTAGAAGGTCCTTCAGCTATTCCTTCAATTCCTTAAGCTCAGTTGGATCCATTTTATAAGGAGGAATTGAGATAGATTGGGTATCTAGAAGGAGATCTATTCTGAAGTCGATTTCCCTTTTAAGAGAAACTCCGAGAAGATCTTCTGAAAATACTTCTGGGAATTCATTCACCACTAGGACTGACTCAAGAGTTGGGGTCTCAGAATTTGAATCCTTAATTTGAACAAGATGATAGATATACCCTTTGGAAATTATTTTTCTATCCTTAAGGTAAGAGATAAATCGACCTACAGGCACTGAGGTATTACCCTTCCATTTTAGGACTGGTTCATTAGAAAACTGGAATCAAACTATGTTGGTTCTACAACTGAGGCATAATAGGAGTGTAACCAATCCATGCCTAGAATAATATTAAAGTCAGTCATTTCTAACTCTACTAGATCGGCTGAGGTGACTTTCTAGGAAATTGTGACAGGGCAATTTTTATATACCCGCTTAGCTATGATTGAGTCACTAACTAGAGTAGAGACTGAGAAAGGTTCTAGGAAGGTTTCTGGACTGACATCAAAATTTACTGCTATAAGTGGAGTTACAAAAAAAAGGGTAGCCCCTGGGTCTAATAATGCATAAATATCAAGATGGAAGACTTGTAACGTACATGTGACAACATCGGGAGAATCCTCCTGGTCCTGTTGAGTCTGAAGGGCATATAATCTATTCTAGCACTGACCGCCACCTACACTAGATGAGGCACCCTACTGAGTTGGGCGACCTGCTGGAGCTGTGGTAGAGTTAGCCTGATTCTGCGGACGAGTATCCCTGCCCTTCTAAGAAGTCATTGGGCGCTCTTTCATTCTGTGGCCCGGCTTGCCACACCCAAAATATTTTCCACTACCTTCCATACACTCAACTTGGTGGTTCCTACCATACTTGTTGCAAACTGGATGAGTGTGCCCACTAGTGACGCTACCTTGGGACTTAGAGCCTGGTGCCCTATCCCGCTGATCCTATCTGAACTTAGGCACTGGGGCACTAGCAGAAGATGGGGCTGGAGCTGAAGATTTCTAGCAGAACCTACCACCATCTGACCTCTACTGAGAGTAACTGAAGTTACCTCTCCTAGCCTTCTTGTTGTTGCTTGCCCTTATTTTGATCTTTCCCTCCTCAATCTGTTAGGCATGAGTCACTAACCTGCAGATATCCATGTCCTTCACCAGAATAGCAGTCCTACACTCATTGACCATATCATCTAAAACACCTGATACGAACTTGCTTATACGGGCCCTGGAGTTAGCAACCATTGTCGGAGCATACTTTGACAATTGAGTAAACTTGAGAGAATACTCCTTTCATGCTCATATTATTCTACCTTAATTTAATGAACTCCTGAACCCTTGCTTCTTTGAGTTCAATCAGGAAAAACCTATACAAAAATACAGTTTGAAAACAATTCCAATCCACTGGGCATGCATCAGCACCTCGTGACTCCTTTCATTGTTGATACCACACATGAGCCACTCCCTTCAACTGGAAAGCTTCTAAGTCTAAGTCTGCACTCTCAACCGAGTTGACACCCATAACCTCCATTACCTTTTGGATATCATCCAGGAATTCCTATGGATATTCTTCCAACTATGAACCATGGAACCCTGGAGGGTTCATCCGAGTGAAGTCTCAGACCCTAGTTACTGCAGAGTTAGTCTGTAGCGGGGCTGGTGCCACAGCTTGCTGATTGACCTGGGCAGTCATGGCCTAAGCAAGCACCTGAAAGGCAGCCCTGAACTCTACTTGAGTGACTTGCTCATTCAGAGGGTCTACTAGAGCTGCTGGTGCTCTGGTTGCCATTCCTGTTTTTGTTCCATCTTATGTTCCCTCTTCTGGGAGGGATTTTATATAACGCGTAGAACACGAGTTAGAAGGAGATTAAATAGAGTTCATACTCTATAGTTCGAGACAGAATAGAAAGAAGGGAAGTTTTCCTAAAAACACCTCATAGCCTCTCTCTCATAAGTGTGGTGCACTTCACACCCATAAAAAAAGACTCTACTCGATGCGGCTTTCAGACACTCTAGGACACCTGAACCTTGTACTCTGATACAAAGTTTGTCACACCCTTAGGCTACCTCCTAAATGCAACATGGTGCTTAGTGTCACGAGTGACCCCAAGCTAACCTATGGTCTGGTATATCTAGGCATTTTTAAATTAAATACAATTTGTGCGGAAGCTAAACTAGTTTAAATAAGTAGGTTGGAAATATAATCCAAGCATATCTGAATATATAAATATCTAAGAATGTAGTAAGACTGAAAATAAAACTGACAACCCAAAAGCTAATTCTAGTTCTATGTCTGAAAGCCTCTAACTGAAGCGAGTTGCTAGGACAAGCTCCCAGCAAACTCTAAAAGTCTGAAAACTGAAATATAAGACTGAAATGAATAAGCATAACTATTGTCCTCGAACTATGAGGACTCACCACTGAACTGCTGAGTAAGGACTGTAAAGTCGCACTACGCGCGGTATGGATACTGGGCGCCTAAACCTACATCATGATAAGATGTAGCACAAAAGTATGCGTCAGTACTCTGAATGTACTAAGCATGCATGATATATGCAAAGCTGAATATACCAATACTGAAGAGGTAAATGATATGCTGAACATGATAAATAGACTGAAACATGAACTAGGAGGTAAACTGAATGAAATCACCAAGTATTAAATCATGAACTGTAACATGTTGAACTGTACTGAAAAACTGAAAGACTGAATACAAGGTCAATGCAAGTACTAAATCTAAACTGTGGGAGCTACTATTAACTTACATTCCCCAACCTGAGCTAACTATGGGGCCAACCTGTAACCCTGGCTGGGAGGGTGTTCATACCTTGCCAAGGGTACAAACAAATCTAATGTGTATCCACTAAACTGATGTCTATAAGGGACAAGGGTGTCATGCCTAATCTGACTGGTGACCCCTTTTGAACCTACAATGGCGCTGTAGTTCTGGAACTTGGGGACTTCTTCTAAAGATCTCAGCCTAAACTGATGGGTGAGCCTTCATCCACTCGGTGCTAAATCTACTCCCAACTGAATATATAAGCAATGAATGCAAAATTGAAATACTGGATAGCTCAAATAATGATATAACTGAGAATGCACAATAATACTGAAAACTGAAGGTATTCAAATCATGAAGTATGACTGACTGAAATATCTGACTAGAAAGTATAAATTCTGAGTAGTGAAATTAACACATGCTAGGGTTACTGAATTCTGTACGTATGGCTATCCTAGGTTCCCAAGAAAACATGTAATGAAGTTTATACAAGCAATAAAATCTGAATTGCAATGGTTTCATAAGGTTTAGGAACCCTAGGTCTGAAGAACTAATTGAAAACTGAAAAACTAGACTAAATCTAGGGACTCAATGGGAGAAAGGGATCCATTGATGAAATCCCACATAACTGAAAGAAGGTTCTATGATGAAATCTTTGGGTTTTTAGGGATGAGCTTGAAGAAAACCTCCTGCTTGTTCTTGAGAGAAACCGTCGCTTCTTTTCTCTATTTTTCTAAGTGTCGGATGACTTTTAGGAGAATTGGAGATTTAGGTGTTTTTTGACTTATTAATTAGGCTTATACTAAGCAAAACGATATAGCTTAGTCCTTAAAAGAGATAGGAAAAGTCTAAAATACCCCTGGGAAAACAAAAGAAATCTGCTGAAAAAATTGCGACTCGAGTTCCACGGATAGGCTCTACAATCCGTGGATGCTTCCATGACTTGTAGAACCCTATCATGGTTCCTGGGCCTTTATATCAAGCTGCGGGTTTGAGATCTACGGACAGGGTACATGACTTGTGGAATCATCCACAGCTCGTGAAACCTGTTCGTGATTCCTGAGGAATTGATGATCCTCGGGTCTGAGATTCACGAGACTATTCCACGACCTATGGGTCATTCCACGGTTCATGGAAACGGGTCATAATTTTATAGGGATCGTTGGGCCTCAGTTCCGAATTCCATGAGTGGAGTCCACGGCTCATGGACTGTTCCATGGTTCGTGGTTTCACCTCGTGGATTTGACCACAAAAAGACTGACCTTTATTCTGAGTTCCACGAGTCCAGTCCATGACTTGTGAACTGTTCCACGACTCGTGCATATGACTCATGGATCTGACTGGGACTTGGAATTTTTTATTTTTTTGGTTTTTCTGAGCTGGGTCTAGGCCTGGAAGTTCTGGGGTGTTACAACTAGAACTCAAAATAATTATTCTGAATCTCAACTCTTTAGTGTATTTTCCTCTAAAACTCTTGGTTACGTGAGATTAGAGGAATGCTCCTCCAAAATCTCCAATCTTTCCCCAAAAGCCAACCTCTATTTCTTTAGGAAGGGGTTCATATAGGGGGATTTTTAGGTGAAATTGGGGGAAAACAGAGGGCTTAATAGGTATAACACTTGACGAGATTCAAATTTCGAATTGGGGATAAGGCTACAGCTCAGATATTGTACCGAATTGTATAGAATTTTCACAAAATTCACGAAGGAGGTGCCACCTAGGGCCTCCAGAAACTTCTGGGTTCTTTTTTGCTTGAGAACTGACGGAGTTAAGGGATTTAGATGGAGATTTTGATGGTTTGGAGCAATTGTGGTCGTCGTTTGGCTACTATAGTTGCTGCATTTGGTTGATGGAGCTGTTCTCCATGAACTTTGTTTGGTTTCTGGGTTCCTTCGTGAGAAAGAGATGAGGAAAGGATGAAGTAGTGTATTGGGCGCCTGATGTTGGGAGACAAATTCTTTCTTGAAAAAAAAACAATACGCATGAGGAGAGTGGGTGAGAATATAACTATGTGGGTGTGTATCTGATGAAAAGGAAGAGAAATTGGCGAGTTTGGGCTGGGTCAAGTGGCAAAGTTTTGGGTTGGGAGTGAATTAATTGGGCCAAAAGATTTGATAAAAAGGGAGTTAAAATTTGTTTGGAAATTGGATTTTAGGAATTGGCCACATTACTTTGCAAATGTGGCCTGATTTAATTTAAATGCTAATCAAATTGGGTTTAAAACATGGCCATATCGACTAAAATAGAGAATTTAAGCCGAATTTGACATAGAGACGAATTAAATTCCAAATTAATTAATTGAGCTTCTAGATTTAACAAAGTAAGAATAATTATTTTATAAAACATAATTATTTTATTTAAACCCGAAAAACTAATTAATTAATTAATTTCTTATTTTAAATAATTTTAAGGAATAATAAAACATCTTTACTGTAAAACGTGATTTTCACTCGAAATAATTTTCAAAATATTTTCTTAATTGAAACTTATATGATTCTACATAATTAGATATAGAATATATAAAATTAACCTCAAATTTATTTTGAAATCATTTCCTCTTATAAAACAACTATTTTAAAAAATTATTTAAAAACTAGGTGTCAACAAGTAGTGTACAGGTTGGCATTATTGCCAACCTTGTCGAAAGTGTATCCGGTATTCCATGTATCCATGCTTAAGAGATACCATGGGGATGGGAATTACATTATCAATTGAGATTCAGTTTTGTTAGATAAGGATCTCTCTTATGAGAAGGAGCCAGTTGCCATTCTTGATCGGGATATCCAAAGTTGAGAACAAAGGAGATCAGATCAGTAAAGGTTCAATGAAAGCATCATCCGATTGAAGAAGCCACTTGGAAAACCAAGAAGAACATGCGGGACTAGTACCCTCACTTGTTTGAGGATTCAGGTACTCTTTCATTTTCTTGTTTTGGCTCATTTTTCTTGTTTGATATTTCGTGGATGAACGATGGGTAAATTGGTATCTATTCTAACAACCCTTTGCATCATTATGGGTGAGCTAATCATGCAAGAATCGGGGTTATAATTTTTCCGGAATTGAAAATTAAAATTTTTAGGCTAGGCTAGTTTTGGACAAAATCCGAGTAAGGTGTGGTCTAGGGCAATCCGGGAAAGGATTGGGTAAATGAGCTAAAGTTTAGCTTATTTTTATTGTAGCTAAGACGATAAGGAATCCGTAGGACCTTTTGTAAGTGAATTTGGGTAAGTAGAACTCTCGATTTCGAACTTGACATAAAGGGGTTAGTCTAGGATATCATGAATTAAGGGTGCATTGCAAGAAAGGAAAAACTAGAAGAAATCTTGAGTTTCTGCCTCGTCACACCCGCTATAGCAGGTGGCAGGATGCTAAGGGGCTGCCGCTATAGCGAAATAAGTCCCGCTATAGTGAGAGTCAAAGGCGGTCAATCCCGCTATAGCGGGAGACTCCCTCTATAGCGGGAGACTCCCGCTATGATGGTGCCGTTAGGTCGTTATAGCAGGATAAATCGTTGTTAATGCAGAAATTTCTCCTAAAATATTTATTATTTCTAAGACACATTTTGGAAAAGGCAGAGGCAATTTGGGGTAACTTCTACCTATTTTTCACCAGATTTCTTCGTAAAAGTATGTTTTTTATCCCCACTAACTAGTATTTGTATTCCTAGTTCTTAAAATCACTAGTTTATGGGTATTGAGGAGGGTTTAATTTAAACTAGATATAAATTCTGGTGTAAGAGGGATAATGGGGTGTAAAACTTTTGGATTTAGATGAAAAGTTGATTATTCACGATTGCATGACCGTAATTCGCTAGTGTAACCATGAAATTGGTAGTTTTTATGTGAATTATTGGTGGGCATGCCCTAGGGTGGGAGGAATGATCATGAAACTTGGACTTGGAGTTCAGGATTAGACTGTAATCTCCAATGTTATAGGTTATTGGTTGAGTTTGTGTTTACATTCATGTTTTTAGACAACAATCAAGCCAAAGTTACAAGAAAAGGAAAAGCTCAGGTTTGGTAGAGCATTTCAGGCTTGGATTAAGGTAGGTTTTATTGTAGTTGAAAATCCAATTTGTTTTGTGTGTGCATGATAAATGTTCCTTAGTATTACTTATACAATACATGTTCAGGAAAAAGGGAATGAGTGTTTGATATCTGAAGTGTTAATCACATGAAATGAGTCTATTTGAAAGTTTGTTGGTTTTACAAGTGTTGTTTCTATCATTGTTATAGTTGTGATTGTATTGATATTTATCATTATTGTGGAATGTACCGATATTTGGACATCTGCACAGGATCGGTTGGTATAAGACTGACAGACACTTGATATTTGGTGTTTGGTACATGGACAAGAGCTCATCCCCCGTAGGTCATGGCTAGTGAGAGATCATAAGACCCTTAGCATATATGTACAGGTAATTGGTGAGTGTGACGGTTCCTTGAGCAAACCAAGGATTATCTGTTCTTGATTATGTTGGTTTCTTGAGTGAATCGGGATTAACATATTATTTGGCATATCTGTTGGTTCCTTGAGTGAACTGGGCTTAACTGTTTATTTGGCACATATATTGATTCCTTGAGTGAACCGGACTTAATGATTTATTTGGCATATATGTTGGTTCCTTGAGTGAACCGGGTTGATATGCTTAATTGCTAAGGTGATTTCTTATGTAAACTGGGGTGCATGCTAATTGCCATAGTTGTGGTCCAAGGGATCCTTGGGTGATCCGGGTTACTTGCGAAATGTGACATAACTCTATATTGTTGATTACTTGTGTAGTTTGACATGACTTATATGGTTGTTGAGTCAAAATTGTTGACTTGGAGTCTTATTGGTGGTTCTAATTGACTTTACTTATTATTTATGTTGACTCATATTGACTGAATTTTATGTAGTATTTGTCATAATAGGGAGTCATGGTTGTCTTGGTGTACTATGTTATAGTTGCACGTTCATATTTCATATTTTGGGTTGACCGATGATCCTACCAGTACATCATTATTTCTTGTATACTGATACTACATGTGCTCTTCTTTTATTGAGTACGGGGCATATTCCGGCAGCTGCTTCAAGACCTCATTTGTGAGTCATGCGATATCCAAACTCAAGGGTGAGATGCATCCTTTGGGCTACCATGAGTTCTTCATTCGTTTCCGGTCCATTATTCGGACTTAGACTTTATTTATTTTAGGGGTTGCATCCTCTTTATTTCAGACTGTTAATAGAGTTTTGATACGATGCCTTTCAGATTCTAGGGGTGTTTCATTTCCGCAAGTTGTTCTTATTTTTATTTTAAGATATGAATCATTGGTTTAATTAATGAGAATTGCTTTAATTACCTAATTTCGACTAGGTATTGATGGGTTAGTTGATTCTCCCACCGGGAATTTAGTGTGGGTTCCACTTACTGCGGGTTTAGATCATGACAAGTTGACCCCCACTCCCCCTCCAAATAACTTTGTAGGTCTTTTCTCTACTGTACCCGTTAAATTTCAGCAGAAAAACAAACAAAAGTTAATGAAATCCCTCACTTCTTCACCTCTCATCACCATCAATCCTTTTGTTCCACCACCACCAGTTATCCACCACAAAAATATCCCAAAATTCAATCTACACATATTTTCCAACAACTAAAAGAAGAAAAAATTTCAAAAATAGAGGAGATTTTTTAATACATTAATTATTTATTAAACTTTTAACTTATGTTCAAAGATAAATTCAATGTATACTTTGTATAATCAATGTATTATATAAATGTGTGTATATTATACATTGAATATATACTAATTATATATCAATTATTCATCGAGTATTTCTATGATTAAACACTAATGAGTAAATTTCACGAATGATAACTTAACTATCACTTTTTTTTACAAAAATAACTTAACTATCTTTTCTGACACAAAAATAACTTAACTATCACTTTTTTTCACAAAAATAACTTGATTATCTTTTCTTACCTAAAAAACACTAATGATGGAATCTATGATTCCACAACTGAAAAAATCAAATCAACAAGTAATAAACAATTACACAAAATTATTATCAAGATTAGAACAACCACCACGTCTTCACCGTGAGGGCACTAACAACTTCCTATTTTCTTTGAATCACCATCAATAAACACAGATCCATACATATGAATTTCATTACGTGAACCACCATCAAAACTCCTTCAAACACCACAAATTCAGCAAACTCTACCGGATTTTTATCATCTTGAATAAAACTCCACCTTAACAATTTAGATTTGGAAAACCCTTATCAATGACTTCAAACACTAAATAATTTATAAGAGATAGAGTGATGGAGGACATGAAGGGTCAGATATATAACAAATGAAGAATTTCAGAGAAGAAGAAAATAAGGGAAGGAATAGAGGACAAGAAAAGAAGAAAAGCTATTGTAGAGAAAAAGAGAAAGAGCACTATCTAAAGTTGTGATCTTTTAGATCCGAATATTCATATTTCAGAGAAGAAGAAAATAAGGGAAGGAATAGAGGACAAGAAAAGAAGAAAAGATATTGTAGAGAAAAAGAGAAAGAGCACTATCTAAAGTTGTGATCTTTTAGATCCGAATATTCATATAGTTTATAAATATTTAGGATTTTCTTTAAATGGTTTCAAAAGAAACTATTATATGTAAGGTAAATATTTCAATATTTAAACATGAGCATGATATACCTTTTGTATCAAATAAAATAAATCCTTAACTGATGAGAAAGCGAGTATATATGACTAAAAATAAATATATAATAAATTCCAAAATATTACTCAAATAACTTGGTTGACCGAAGAACATTGGTTCATTTTTTGAACAAAATAAAAAAGTTGTCATAAATAAGTAATATAATGCGAAATAGATTGAAAAATGAAACAAATTCAAATAAAAACTATAAAAAAAAGCAACATGAAAAATAACGATAGAACAAAAAAATATTACACTCTCAATCATGGTCCTTGGAATGTCCATCATTTTCAGCATTGATGGCATCCTCTTTCGTTGGTGCAGGCTTAGCACCGCTTTCACCCCCTAAGTCAAAATAATTTTGTTTAGTAGCCATAGTCTCAATAAACCATAGGTCATTGATCAAATCTTCCATTGAACTTGGTGATGGAGTAACATTTTCATTCGGGATCTTGAAATTGGATGGAGAATTTGAAGGTTCAGAAGGTTGATGTTGTTGCCTGAGTTGTTTCTTTCTTTCATTAAGTTTCGCCATCGTAGCAACAGACAACTTTATTAAACCTTTAATTTCTCTAACATCAAATTCAGTAATAATCTTTCCCTCCACAAGTTGGTTGAAGAGGAGTTTCATTTCCTTCTCCTCGTTCATTTTTTCTATTTTGCAATTTTTTTCTTGTTTTTCATTCACGTTTTTTAAAAGATAGGTTTCATATATAACTAACTTTTTAAACCTTTCGACCTCAGAAAAACCTAAATACCTCACCAATACCTCCTTAGCAAGACTTGCAGATTTCCAAACAATGGGTTGAATTTCTCCTGGGCTAAAAATAATTATGGCGACATCTACATCACATAAAATAGAAAACTCTTCTACTTTCTTAAATAAATTTGTTGCTCTTTTATCTAGAATGGAGTTTCTTACATTTTCACTATATTTCTTAGTATGTCTGAGCCTTTTTCTAGCCATATTTAATACTCAAACATAAAAGGTACTTTCTTTAGGAATAGAATACATCAAGCAAGAAGAGGTATGTGGCTTTTATAGACGCCTAACAGGAATTGTTACTATAGTTACATTAAGAAATTTCATGTTTATTGAGATAATTTAGTATAAATATTAAATAAGCTGATTAGCGTAATCTGATTTCGAGGAAATTTATTTTACTTTTTCATAAAATATTGATTAATTCTAAAATTCATATTAGATGATTGGAGTTAGAAAGTACAAATAATTCACTAGTGGCACGGTAACATTGGCTAAAAAATATTTTCTATAAAAGGTATGTTCTACAAAATATGTTACTATAATCTTAGAAAATATTTTTGGATCATATCTAAATATTTGGATGGATAAAAAGGTTTGATGGTAATTTTTTTAATTAAAGATTAACAATACTGATTGAAGTAACTGATGAAATATGGGATGAGAATTTTGTAAAAAAAAAATGATTCGTTTTTCATAAATAAAAGATGTCATTGTCAAAATATGTGTTTGGAAAAAAAAAATTCACAATTGTGTTAATCAAATACAAAAAAATATGTTATTTTGAGAAAATTTCTTCCATTTTGCTAAACACATACACCTCTAGTATATTATCAACTCCATCTAGCTGGTGCACTAAAGTTTGTTGTGTTGTCAAGGCATATCTCAAATTTTATGGTAGTGTGAAGTCAAGAGTATTTTTGGTTCCTTAGTTATCGATAAATTTTTATTTTAGTCCTTGTGGCATCTAACGTAACAAAATTTAACCTTCAATATTGCTATAAATGTGCATTTTTGAATTTTTTTTTACTTGTGAGTGTTCATAAATATTTTACAATTATTAATCTCCATAATTCGATTACTGATGTGTGATGTCAAGCTTGTAATATTAATACATATTTAAGGGTAATATATATTTAAGAATAGTCCAAATAAAATATATTTCCTATAAAAAGGATAAAAATATATATTTAATTAATTAAAGATTAAATATGGCTATTCATATATTATAAGAAAAAAATTAAAATTTATTAATAATTGTGAGACCAATGTGTTCCAATATTTTTCTTATTTAGGCATTTAACGTGATCATCTACGGCTAATGATCAATTGGTAATGACTTTACTATTTTAGTCTCTTGATAGGTATCTCATCCAATAGGATAACATTTTAATATCTTTACCTGTTTTAATCATACAAAAAGGATATGCTTTTAATATTTTTCCATTCATAATCATATAGTTATGACATTCCTATATTAAGAGGATCAAAATAAAAATTTATCAATAATTGAGAGAGAAAAATGTTATTATCCCCAATAATTTTCTTATTTAAGCATTTAAAGTAATCATCCAAGACTAAAATGATCAATTAGTAATGAAATTACCATTTTAGACTACTAAATAATATCTAGTCCTGTAGGATAATTTTTTTTATATTTTTTCCTTTTTTAATCATACAAGCAGGATATGCTTTTAATATTTTACTATTCATAATCATATGGTTATGACTCCATGGAAGGAAAAATAATAATTTTTCTCATGCCTCAAAAAAGGGGAATATGATCAACACTTGATGCCATTGACATGCATCAAGTGCAAAATTATGCACATACAATTATAAAAGGGATACATGCAAAAAAGTACAATTTATGTAGCCCACTATTTTTTTACAACAACGGTTATAAAATCTGGTATACTGCATTATACAGAACACCAATTTTTCTTTTACAACAATATTTAAAAACTTCATATACAGTTTTATGCACCCAATATACAAATATTATACAAATTATAAGCGGTGTTTATATATACTTATATACACTATTTTACAAAAACTTACTTCATCTTCTTCATGGAATTCTAGCACCAGATTCATCCAAAATACCTCAAAAACTACAAAACAAATCACCCTAAATTAAATATTTAGACTCCTCAATATTTACCTGATCTTTTGCTACAATATCCACTTGAAATAAAACTTACTTTGCGTAAATCAGATTTTTAAACTTTGAAGTATCAAGTTTCAGCAATGGCCGCCAATAGAATTTCTACTTTCTTTTCACATTAACGTCCTAAAACAAATGGATAACCATGTTTTTTTAGCTTCAAACAACATTCTTTAATAGATTCTATTCAACAAATTCATTCTCAAATAGTTGCAAATTAGTCTCGAATGAATCAAATCTCCCCACCCCCACACACCGCATGTGGTAGTCGTGGTTGATAATTTTAATTCGAGAATCTTTTATGATGGAGCAAACTCGTCTATCATGTTGCATTTTCTCTGGCGGATTCCCCTAGTCTATCATATTGGATTAATTCGAGAAGAATGAATAGGTGATATTTTATCCTTTCTGTAATGCCTATATACTAAGTGCTTTATTTCAGATAAATTCTTCGTTGTATCCTCATGGATCTTACCCCTCGGTGAAAATTATAATACACTCTGAGGAATTTCTACCTGCAGACTTTCTTGTACTTAAAGTGAATTGTCTAAGCACTCTCATTTATCTCATGGTTTATTTCATAATAATTTAAAAATGCCTTCGTGGGTGCGACGCCCTTCGGGTAGCCCATGAGGCGGCCCTTCTTTCCTGCAGTTTCTTATTTAAGTCTCAGGGGTATTTTAGTCATTACCCACCCTTTTAACTCCTAAATGATGTCGTTTTGACTATTTCAGGTAGGGTTTTCACCCTCATTAGCCTAAGTTCCTTCTCATTACCTCATTCATCTCCCTTAAAGGAAAAGGACTCTCTCAAGCTCAAGGTCTCAAGCTCCAAGTCCAAGTCTCCTAAGTCTTTTCAATTCAAGTGGGTTAGCTCCAATCAAGGTATGTGGGTATTCAACAATGGGTTTCTTCCACCCTTGTGCCCAAAACCTCGAATTCTTATTTTGAATTTGTGAAATTAGGGTTTTGATCTAGATTAGGGAATGCTTATGAAATTAGTTTCTATGAATAAATTCATGGTTTCTCCTGGTTTATTTATGATTTGATTAAGATTCCTTAATTGGTTTCAAAAGCCCATACATTAAAGTTGATTTCTAGCATGATTCCATTGAATTGCATGTTTTCAAGTGCAATTGGGCATGATTAGATATCATGGCTTTATGAATTTATGAAATTGCATGCCTAATTCTTCAAGTATGAATTTAGAAAGAAAAGCATGTTTTGGACTATGGCTATGTTAATCTTCATGAACTAATGATATGAGGATTTGCATGATGCCCGATGTGTTTTGATGCTATTTGAACGAGATTTGGCATGAGATTGTGCCACTAAGAAATTATGAGTTATATGTACATGTTTTGGGAGTATTATTTAGCACCGAGCGATGAGGGTTCGATTACTCAAGTCCAAAAACTATGTTGCCAGCGTAGGTTATGGATTGCCCTATGGGCTTGTGAGAGTGGTTCCACATCTTGATAATGGTGTCCTGTGCCTTAGCAGGCATTAGGAAAGCTTTGCCAACTAGGGTTATATAGTTGGGGATGGTGACTCATTCCTTGGCAGGGTTCAAGTCAGCTTTGCTAACTAGGGTTATATAGTTAGATTCCATGTAGCTCACATGGTCTATTGTCAGTTATAAGAAACTCTCACAAGAATGATTTCAAGTTTTTTTCTAAGCTTTATGATACGTTATTTTGGAATTTTGACTACTAAATCATGCTTATTACTCAAACTATGATACTTACTTATGACTTCTTCGATTATGCACGAACTCAGTTTTCAATTATGTTTTAAGCATGCTTTCATATTATTTATGCATATCTTGCATACTCGGTACATCCTATAGTACTGACGCATATCTTGTACTACATCCTTTGATGATGCAGATGCAGGTGTACCTCCTCAGGCTCGTGGCTAGAGTTTTCCGGCCACTCCCAGACAACTGTTGGTGAGTCCTCTTAGGTCGAGGACTAGTTATGTTTTTAGCTTGTGTTAGCTTTTCATTTCCGTACTTCTAGTTAGCTAGGATCTTGTCCTAGCAACTCTTTATGTCATGAGTAGAGGTTTTTAAGATATAGACAGTTTTTTTGAGTCTTCTTATGGATATTGTATTCCTATTTGACTTGATTCTCCATTTATGTTAATTTGACTTTATCTATTATACTTCCCCTTACCCTTTTTATGGTTGAGGATGCTACGACCAAGGGTTAACTTGGGACACTTGTGGTCCTAGGTCCCGTGTTATGTCAAGGGGGTAACCTCGCGGCGTGACACTTACAAAATTAAAACTCCCTCCACTTCTCCTTCTTCTATTCAAACTCCTAAAAATCCTCTACCTAATCATAAATTTCTCTCCTTATCACCCCCAAATTCCCCCATACAATCAGACTCACCTTTTTCTTCACCAAAAGTGCCAAAATTGACACACATGAGAAAAAAAAGTCGCGGGTCAAGTGGGTCAAAGTCTTTGTTTAATCACACAAATATTTACTCAAGCCTTTTCCATTATTTTAAGGTAAGAAGTCAAATTTTAACCTTATTTGAATTTTTGGGTGAAATAACTTGACCTAGGCTGAGTTTAGTATGAATTAAATTGTGTAAAACCCTAAGGGATGATAGTTGTTGAGTGAATACTTGGTGTGTGATTATTCTTTGTGTGTAAATGGGGAAACATGGGTTGAAAGTGTGTAAACAATTGCCAAAGAAATGGTTTCCTGCTGTTACAGTGATCACGAGAGCACTCTACGAGCCGTGGTTCATTCCACGAATCGTGGAATGCTCTTGTAGAAATTAGATCAGAGGTCTATTTTCAGGTCTGATTTCCAAGAGGGTCATCCATGAGCCGTGAATCAAACCACGAGTCATGGATGGCACACGTAGATCTCAAACCTGCAAATAGTTAAAACTATTTGAGATCCACGACGTGTTTTCACGAGCCGTGGTTTATTCCACTGGCCATGAATCCCACTCGTGGACCCCCAATGTTGAAAAACTGCACAAATTTTCTTGTGTTTTGTTTTGATTCTGGTATATTAATACTCTCCCCCGAAGGTACCATACCGCCTAAAAACACTCCAAAAAAGGGCAAATCATGCACTACAAAGGAAATTTGAGAAGGTGCTCGCCAAATAAAGTCTAGAATCTTAGACAATCCCGTCGAAGCCAAATAGAGAGGGTCCAAGGAAGTTTATAAAATTTAGCCTGATCCAAATATGGTGATCAAAACTACGAGGCAAGGAGCTCAAACACAGGATATTGATGAGGTAGCACTATATTTGGCCCTCACGATTGCACCACAGGCAGAGACTACTTCTCCCTAGATTGAAGAGGGAGAGGGGTCATTAGATGAAGGAAATAGTAATAGAGAGAGTAACACCGAGATTGGAACTGGGTCAGGAATAGATTCTTATGATGCTGAATCAGACACAGGTGAGAAGAGTTCCACTAGTACATCCATTCCAGAAACTGAAACCCATAGATGAGCTATGAAAGATAGAGTTCATAGATATGACGCTCGGGATAATAGGAGATAGTGTGTTCAGGGAATGAGGAGAAAGTATATTGAGGGTGCAACCCAATCTGAGAGGGGTTTTCCCAATGAGGTATCTTTGAGGGGCTGTGGATTCGAATTGATGGCCTAGCTTCCATCCCAGATATCCATGCTACATTTACTCACTACTATTGTTGTTGGATGGCTGAACCTTCAAGAAGCTACAGACCCGAGATAGTATAGGAATTCTATGCTTCTTATGTAGCCACAGGATCTCAGCTCCTTCAACCAAGGCAGTAGTACCAGGATCTTCCCCCACTTACTAGTGTAATGGTGTAACATGCACCCATTGACATATCCGAGTGCATAATTTAATGCTTTATGTTTGGGCCATAGTATGAGCTGCAGGTTGATACAACTGAGTTTGACCACAAAATAAAACTGGTCAAAGATAAACTAAAGATAATGGACTCGGTTTAGAGAGTTGATCTATTGAGATGGGTTGTGGGTTACATAGAGGAACATAGCAAGGATGCAAAATGGGCTACTAGAGGCGACATCAAAAAGTTCCTTGAACTTCACCAGAAAGTTTTGATGGGATATAGTATGATCCTATCTTTGTCTGACTCAGGCAGACAATACTCTGACACCTGATTGTGCAGTCCTAGTCACCAACATCATGGTTGGTTATGATATAAACATTCCCCACTACATCATAGAGGAGATTCATGAGTTGTCATTCAAAGACAACACCAGTATCCCCTTTCCTTCCTTGATTCATCACTTGTGAATGGATTCGGTTGTCCCCACTATACTTGATGTAGACCATATGATCAAGGACACGAACACAAGATGTAGGGTTGGTAAAGGATGATACTAACCTGGTCGCACACAGACGAGCTTCTTCCTCCACTTTACTGAAGCCGTGAGAGTTGATAGATCCTCAGTGTTGAGAGATCCGTTTGAGTTAGGTAGAGCTGAGTGGACCATAGAGTAGAGTGTTGATATTCCTTGTCCTGGGGTTGATACAACTTCAGAGGGTTCCACCACTTAGGTTTCTGCGCCATCGACTTCTAGGACACCATCTGCTATGCCTACTGAGCCCCTGGAGCTAGCTATTTCTGATATGGTCACTATCACCATTGAGTTTCTACAAAATCTTGTACAGTGCTAGGCCAATACAGTGAAGCAGATAGGTGACTTGCTAGATCAGCTGAGGCCTTAGGTAAGGTCCACCATTGAAGCCACTGAGGTTAGAGTTTAGAAGGAGATAGATCGGGTCGCTCATGATATCAATGGGTGAATAGATGGATCTAAGTATAGAGTGAATACTCAGCTACAAAATGTATAAATCCCTAATTAGAGAGGCATACGAGAGGCGATGGCATAACTTTGAGAGAAGATTGGATCAATAGTCACGTGCCATGCCCTAGTTATACCCTCCATTCTAATTATAGTCATAACAGTCCCTAGCCGAGTGGTTGATTTGTTTTCATAAGAGGATCCCGAGCTTCTGAGTGCTAGCGAGAAGAGGGCTCAGACTGAGAGTCTTTCTGAGGTTGAGTCATATCTAAAGAGATTGAGAAGGGACACTACTACTGCTATACGACTGTCGTTAGATGACTTGCAACTTTTTCAGGAGGAAAAGCAAAGTAGAATTTGAGCTGAGACCACAAGTTCAGCACCAGTTGTTTAGGGTGTCATACTTTCTATCATTACGATCCCAGAGTCGGCTACTATCGGTAAGGAACCTCTTGTTGGCCCTACCACTGCTGATCCTTTGACCGCGATGGTTACTGCCGCCGCCACTATTAATGCTATGGGTGACACACTACAGGCTCATCTCCATCACTAGATGCCAGTGCATAATCTCTACATGTATGTTCCTGCCTCTCTGCATATTTACTTTTCTTCGTGCATTAAGGATAATGCATATTCCTTTTTGGTGGAGTGGGGGCAGCCGTCCATGTATTTTTTATGGGTATCTGGGCAAAGTCTGAGTAGTCAAGACACCTGCATCGTGTTGTGATATTTAATTAAGTGCTACTTGGGAGGAAACCTAAAGAGTGTTCCATTGAGTATCCGAGTCTATGGTGTTTTCTTGTTGTGTTCTTTCCTTAAGGACCTTTATTTCTATTGAACCAGCATGTTTAGATAGGTTGTGTGTAGTGAAAGAAGAATAGGAACTTAGAGCAGTCTATGGCTTGATTTTAAAATTGATTTTGACTAAAAAAAACGAGACCCCTCCAATTTTTGGTGTGACATGATTAGCCATTTTTGATAGACCGACTGTTATGGATCTATGCATGACATTATGCTTATCGATGTGATGAATAGCTTAAGCTAGTCCATGAAACTTATAGTTATAAAATTGATAGTATGACTCTGTTCCATGTGTATGTGAGCTGTTTTGCATTGTTCTTTTTGTGTATGTCAATCCAGAACATGCTTGGTTAGTCTTGCCTAGGCTGTAGGATAGTTGATGAGGAAAGGATTATAAATCATTTTTCAAATAGTTCACTTAGCCTAAATAACCATCCAAATGAATTTAATATCCCTTGATCCCTAATTTTTAGCCTAATTTTTAGCCAAAATTGACCATTTTCATTGTTTAGCCTATTCACTTTTCCTGTTTTCTATGACCCTTCATTTGTCCCTGATCCCTCCTTAGATATTGTGCACCTCAACTCAGGCAAATAACCTAAGTTGAGAGGGGCTACTGTGAAGGAAAATGATATGTATAGGGTATGAAAAGAAAAAGTTAGTGATTAAAAAGGGAAAAATAATGAGTGTGGCATATGTATTAGAAAAAGAAAAGAGAAAAAAAAAAGAAGAAAAAAAATAAGAAAATATGAAAAGAAAAAAAAAGAGTCGAGTTTGAAATAAAAGCCGCACCCGTCGCTTGATAAGAAAAGAATAGAAAGGGACAATAAGGGAGAAAAAGAGTTGGTCTGAAAGTGGAAGAAAAATAGCATAGTGTCAAGGAGGGCATAGTCGCTATTTTCCAAATATACCATACCCATCCCCGAGCATAAGTTATAAGCTGAGTAAAGTCCTATAGTGATCCTAGTCCAACTGTTCAAAAGATGAGGCATAGAAAATAATGGCAAGTCTATGGTATTGTACATGCATTGCTTGAACTTCTTTGTGAGAGTGAGTGTTCTACTTTAGTCCCATATATTAAATGCAATGTTGTGTGATTGGGACTTCTTTATAGGGAGGGCACTAGAGTAACATTGATTGCTGACTGTTAGAGTAAGTGTTATCTATGTATGCTAGATTATCTATTAATATCGTGATGTCATCCATGGATCCTCTTGTGTTGTCTTGATAAACAGTACACATGCAGTTGTTTTATACTGTGAAGGAGGGGGGGTTTATCATGAGCTGAATCGCTTGAACCATGTGACTGTTGTAGTTCCTAGGTTTCTTTTACTTAACCATCGTTATTGGATAGTTTTGTTTTTCTTCTTGAAGACAAGCAATAGTTTTAAGTTTAGGGTGTTGATGTGCCATGATTTTGCAGCACTTTCAATGCTTAAAACTTGGAATGGGAGTATGTTCTTTAGTGATTTTTAGTAGATTTGATGTGTTTTAAAGTTTGTTTGCAGGAAAACAAGTGTCACGCCTCGAGGCTAGCCCCTAGATGTAACACGAGACCTAGGGTCATAAGTAACCCCAAGCTAACACTAAAATTGGCATATTGCAAGCATACTGAATATAATTCTAAACAAACAGAAGCATATCGAATAAGACATAACAGAAGGAGATAATTATTCTAAAGATATCTGAAGTAATAGTCTATTTGAAAATCAGGGGAACTACACAAGCCGAAGTCTGACTCTCTGTCTGAAAGCCTCTAATACTGATGAGCTGCTGGGACAAGCCCTCAGCTAACTCCAAATATTAAAAGTAAAGACAGACTGACTAACTCAAAAAGCATGTAAAAAATATGTCCTTGGATGATGAGGACTCACCACTAACTGTCGCTTATATGGCACCGGGCGAGCTAATCACAAGGCTGAAGCTGAGAACTTGAACCTGCATCATGGTAGGATGCAGCATATAGAGTATGCGTCAGTACTTCGGATGTACTGAGCATGAGAGATATGCAATGTTGACTAAATATGTAAATATGCTAAAATACTGAAAGGATGTAAAACTGAATTATACTGTAGTACATAGGCCTAAATCATAGTCGTGCATAAAAGAGCCTAAATGAAAAAGTAATCTGAAGACATACTAAAATATGATAACAAGCATAAACTGAGGGACTGAGGTACTTTACTAAACTAATACTGCGGGAGAGTCTATTAACTGACATAAACCACGTGAGCTAAATATAGAGTCTGATGTATACTCCCTATTGAGAGGACCCAATATACCTTGCCAGGGTACAAAGGCATGACTGATGTGCTCACTATTTCTGAGGCCCAAACAGAGGGGCTAAATAACCTATGGTGGCACGTAGTTCTTGGACTTTAAGGGTATGCTGAACCCTGGTCTAACTCGGTGCTAAACACTACTCCCAAACTGAAGATTAATAGCTCATTTAAAACTGAAATTCTGAATTAACTAACTGGTCTGAAATCACTAGTTTTCTGAAATATTGTAGTAACAAGAAACCTGATTGAATTCTTGTTTTTAACTCTAAACTAGTAGTCTAGGATAAATTTTGAGGAAAAGCTATTTCATTAGAAAATACCACAACTTAGGGGTAAATTCATAGTTTCTCAACTCCTGGTGAAAAGTCATGCAAATCATTAAAACATAATACAATTCATATAGAACACGATACAAATCATGTAGGAATCATAAACACAAAATATTGGAATAATTTTCATAATTGGGTAGGAACCCTAATCTTCAAAACCATGAATATTTGAAGAAGAGCCTGTATTTTTGGGAATAAGGGTGAACTAAACCCTTACTGAATACCCACATACTTTGTGGATGACAATCCCTGCGAGAAATCTGAAGATGGAGCTTGGAGAAGAAAGCCCTAGGTCTGGAAGTTTGGAGAAGAACGCTCTTTTCTGACTTGAGATTGAATTTATAGAATCTCACTTATTTTGGAGGATTAGACTTAATAAAATAAGCCTAAGGCTATTTATAGTCGGAGCCAAAATGGAAGGGAAATGTCTGAAATACCCCTGAGAAATTCTAAAAGAGAACAACTGAAATTTAAAACTCAGGTACCACGACTTGGTTGATGGACCTTTGTCCTGGACGATGGACCTTAAAACGATTCATGGTCCTGTCCAAGAACCTTGGGGGGTTCTCTGATCCGAGGAAACCACAACTCCATAGGACGGACCATAGTTCTGAATGATGGTTCATCGTGTGCCTCGTGGTTCCTGGGGATTTACTGAGGGTCCTCTGAGGTTCTGGTTTCATGATTCCATAGGACCGACCATGGTCCTGAATGACGGATCATCGTGTGACTCGTGGTTACTTCGCCCTGGACGGATGGTCCTTTAATTAAGGGAAACCATGAGTAATAGGATGGACCATGGTTCAAAACTAGGTCTATGGTCTGACTCATGGTTCCTGGACCATGAACTTGGGGTCCTCTAGAAATTGGAACTACGATTGAGACAACGGAACGTGGTTCCAAACTACTGTCTGCAATCTTAACCGTGGTTCCTGGAAACTTAAAATTTTCTAAAATTTTACTGCTGAGTACGGTCCAGTAGTTGGTTTAGATCCTGGGGTGTTACAATATCTCCCCCGTGGGATCATTCATCCTCAAATGAAGACTCATCAAATTGAGTTTGGAGGGAAAGAGCTACAATCCCTCCCAACTGAGCACTAGAAATTGTTACCTAATTAAACTTAGTTCCACGAACATGAAAATATGTTGAAATGCAAGGATATATGGAAGACTGGGTGCACTGATGCGAAGTCTGTGGGTAACTCCAACTCATAATCCACCTTGCCAACTCTCTTCAGAATCTTTGAAGGGCCTATATATTGGGGACTAAGCTTTTCTTTCTTACCGAATCTCATCACACCCTTCATTGGTGACACTTTCAGAAAAATCCAATCATCAACCTCAAACTCTAGCTCCCTCCTCCTCACATCTGCATAAGATTTTTGACGACTTTGAGTTGCCTTCAACCTTTCTCTAATAAGTTGAACCTTCTCTATAGTCTCATGGACTTAATATGGTCCTATCAAAGATGTTTATCCTACCTCAAACCAGACTATAGGTGATCTACACCTTTGCCCATAGAGTGCCTCAAACAGAGCCATCTGAATGCCATAATGAAAACTGTTATTATAGGCAAGCTCTATAAAAGGTAAGTGATCATCCCAATTACCTTTGACGTCGATTACACAATCCCTCAACATATCCTCTAAAGTTTGAATGGTGCACTCTGCCTGTCAATTTGTCTGTGGGTGAAAAGTTGACCTAAAATTAATCTGTGTACCAATACCCTTCTGAAACGATCTCTAAAATTGAGATGTGAACTGAGTACCCCTATCTGAGATGATGGATAAGGGAACTCCATGCAACCTTAGTATCTTATGGATGTAGAGTCTGGCATAGTCCTCTACTGAATCGATAGTCTTGACAGCCAAGAAGTGGGCTGCCTTATTCACCTGGTCTACAATCATCTAGATAGAATCATGTTGCCTACGAGTGCGAGGTAAACCCATAATGAAGTATTTATTGATGATCTGCCACTTCCAAGTAGGAATGTCCATATCCTGAGTCATACCACCCGGTCGCTGATGTTCTACCTTCACTTGCTTAGAGTTGGGACACTTAGCCACAAAATCAGCAATGTCCCTCTTCATACCATTCCACCAATAGACTTCCCGTAAGTCACGGTACATCTTGGTGGCACCAGGATGGATGGAATATCTGGAGCTATGAGCTTTTGCCACAATCTGTTTTCTCAACTCACCTACATTAGCAACACATAACCGACCCTGGTAACGAAGTACACCATCTCCCTCTTGAGAGAAGAACTGTACTCTTTGCTATTGGATAACCTCTTTTAGTTGAAGTAGGATGGGATCACTGTCTTAATTTTCCTTCACCTCGGCTACCAATGAAGACTTTGACCCATTCTGAATGATGACACCACCTTCTGATGAATCAGTGAGGTGAACCCCTAACCGAGCAAGTCGGTAAACATCCTTGGCTAATTCCTTCTTTCCTTCCTTAATGTGTGACACACCAACCATGGAAAACCTACTAAGTACATCAGATACTATATTGGCCTTGCCCGGATGGTAAAGCACGCTTATGTCATAGTCCCTGAGAATCTCTAGCCACCTCCTCTGTCGAAGATTCAGTTCTTTCTGAGTGAACAGTTACTGAAGGCTTTTGTGGTCCGTAAACACATCTACATGGACACCATAAAGTAGTGTCTCCAAATTTTCAAGACAAAGACAACTGTTGCTAATCAATATCATGAGTCGGGTAATTTTTCTCATAAGTCTTAAGCTGTCTAGAGGCGTATGTAATAACCTTACCATGCTACATCAGAATACAACCTAGGCTATCTCTGTACGCATCACAATATACTACAAAACCATTTGAACCCTCTGGTAGAGTAGAGACTAGGGTTGTGGTCAAGCTAGTTTTCAACTCTTGGAAGTTCCTCTCACACTCATCTGACCACTGAAACTTGACCTTCATCTGAGTCAGCCTGGTCAACGGAGAAGCTATTGATGAAAATCCCTCAACAAATCTCCTGTAGTAACTAGCAAGACCCAAGAAGCTCCTAATGTCTGTCAGAGAGATGGGTCTAGGCTAATTATTTACTGCCTCTATCTTCTGAGAATCTACTCGAATACCATCCTTAGACACCACATGACCCAAAAAGGCGACTGACTGCAGCCAAAACTCACACTTGCTGAATTTGGCGAATAACTGGCGATCCTTAAGAGTTTTCAACACCACTCTCAAATGATTAGCATGCTCCTCTTCACTCTGTGAGTAGACTAGAATATCGTCTATAAAGACAATAAAAAACATGTCCAAATACTGCTTAAACACCCTGTTCACCAAGTCCATAAAAGTTGTAGGAGCATTCGTTAGTTCAAAAGACATAACCACAAATTCATAGTGACCATACCTATTTATGAAGGCTATCTTTGGAATGTCACACTCTCTAACTCTGAGCTGGTGATACCCGGATCTGAGGTCAATCTTAGAGATATAGCTGGCACCCGGAAGCTGGTCGAACAAGTCATCAATCCAAGGGATGGGATATTTATTCTTGATTGTGACCTTGTTCAACTGATGGTAGTCTATGCACATCCTGTGGGTGCCATCTTTCTTAGCCACAGAGAGAACTGGGGAACACCATGAAGTAATGATGGGTCTGATGAAGCCCTTATCTAGGAGGTCTCTGAGTTGTTCCTTAAACACCTGAAGCTCAACTGGATCCATTTTGTAAGGAGGAATAGATATGGGTTGCGTATCTGGAAGAAGGTCTATCCCAAAGTCGATCTCCCACTCAGGAGGGACTCTAGGAAGATCTTCAGGAAACACCTCTCAAAATTCACTAACTACAGGAACTGACTGGAAAGGTGAGGTCTTGGACTCATAATCCTTAACCCAAACTATATGGTAGATGTAGCCCATTGAGATCATCTTCTTAGCTTTGAGATAAGATATGAAATGACCTTTTTATGTGGGAGGACTACCCTTCCATTCTAGAACAGGCTCATTTGGAAATTGGAATTTCACGACTTTTGTCCTGCAGTCGACTGAGGCATAACAGACATGTAGCCAATCTATGCCGAGGATGACATCAAAGTCGGTCATATCTAACTCTCTCTGAATTTACATACAACATACGGGGTTACAAAAAATAGAGAAGCCCCTGGGTTTATCAAGGCATAAACATCAAGAGAGAAGACTGATAACATACCAATGACTACATATGGTGAACTCTCCTAATCCTGGCATGAAAACATGGAATAGAGACGGTTCTGATGCTGACCGCCACCTGTGCTGGAAGTGGTACCCTATTGAGCTGTACGGCCTTCTAGAGTCGCTGAAGTGGTAGACTAAACTCTGTTACCTCCCTATCCTTTCCTGGAAGAAGGGCACTCCTTCAACCTATGGACAAGCTGACCATACCAAAAACACCCTTCTCTGCTAGCCAAACACTCACCTAGATGATTTTTACCACATTTGGGGCAGGCTACAAAAATACAGTTACCTGAAACACTGCACTAAGACTTAGAGCCTGGTGCTCACTTTTTCTAATCCTATCGGGGCCTGGGAGATGAAGCACTAGCTGATGAAGGCACCGGGGCTGCAGACCTCTGCTGAAACTATAAGCGCTTCCCACCACTTGACCTCTGCTGAGAATATTCATAGTTGCCTGTTCTAGCCTTTTTGTTATCCCCAGCCATTTCCTTGAGCTTATCTCCCTCAACCTGCTAAGAATGGGTCATTAGTCTAGAGATATCCATATCCCCTAATAGCATAAAATTCCTGCATTCTATCTTCACTAGATCGGATACTCCAAACAAGAACTTGCTCATTTGAGCCCTCAGATCGGCCACCATATATGGGGAATACCTGGAAAGCTGAGTAAATTTCAACCCATATTCTTAGACTGACATTGAACCCTGCCTCAAATTCATAAACTCCTGGGCCTTAGCCTCCCTCAACTCTCTCGGGAAGAAGCTGTCCAAAACATCTCCAGTAAAATAGTCCCATGTCACAGGATCTGCATTCACACCTTTGTTGTCTTTCCACTGCATGAACCATATATGAGTCACATCCTTGAGTTGATAGGATGCTAACTTCTCACTGTCAACACCAGTCACTTGCATCACCTCAAGAATCTTCTTGATCTCGTCAATGACATTTTGTGGGTCTTCACCAACCCTTTACCCTAGAAACTCTAGCGGATTCATGTGAACAAAATCTCAAACCCGGGCTGTAGCTGACATACCATTGGGATTTGCAAGAACTGGGGCCCACTGATTAGCCTAATTGGCTACAGTTTGAGCCAATAATTGAATCATATTGCAGAATTCTACATTTGTAACATCATGGTTCGGGGCTGGAGGATTTGCTTTAGCATTGCGTATATTAGCTCATGGAGGAGACATAGCATTGCGTACATTAGCTCATGGAGGAGGCATGATCTGAAAAGCATAATGAACGGATTAGAGAGGAGAAACTGAACTAAATTTCATCGCATGATAAACATAATGAGGGAAGTAAAGTTCTTCTTAGAACACCTCGTAGCCTCTCCCTCATAAGTGTGGCGCGCTTCACACCCATGAAAGAGACTCTACTTAGTGAGGCTTTCATACATCCTAGGAATCTTAAACCTGATGCACTGATACCAAGTTTGTCATGCCCCGAGACCATCCTCTAGACGTAACACAGGACTTAAGGTCACAAGTAACCCTAAACTAACCCTGAAGCTGGCATATCGCAAGTATACTGAATATAATTCTAAACAAATGGAAGCATATCGAATAAGACATAATAGAAGGAGATAATAATTCTAAAGATATCTGAAGTAATAGTATGTCTGAAAATTAAGGGAACTACACAAGCCGAAGTCTGACTCTGTGTCTAAAGGTCTCTAATACTAATGAGCTGCTGGGAAAAGCACCCAGCTAACTCCTAATACTGAAAGTAAAGACAGACTGACTAACTCAAAAAGCATGTAAAAGATATGTCCTCGGATGCTGAGGACTCACCACTGACTGTCACTGATATGGCACTGGGCGAGCTAATCACGAGGCTAAAGTTGAGAACCTAAACCTGTATCATGATAGGATGCAGTATATAGAGTATGAGTCAGTACTTCATATGTACTAAGCATGAGGGATACGCAAAGCTGACTAAATATGTAAATATGCTAAAATACTGAAAAGTTGTAAAACTTAATTGTACTGTAGTACATAGGCCCAAATCAAAGTCGTGAATAGAAATGCTGAAATGCAAGAGTAATTTGAAAACATACTAAAATGTGATAACAAGCATAAACTGAGGGTCTGAGGTACTTTACAAAACTAATACTATGAGAGAGTCTATTAACGGACATAAACCACGTGAGCTAAACATGGATTCCGATGTATATGCCCCATCGAGAGAACCAAACATACCTTGCCAGGTTACAAAGTCATGACTGATGTGATCACTATTTTTGAGGCCCAACTGAGGGGCTAAATAACCTATGGTGGCATGCAGTTCTGGGACTTTAAGGTTACTCTGAACCCTGGTCCAACTAGGTGCTAAACACTACTCCCAAACTGAAGACTAATAGCTCATTTAAAACTGAAATTCTGAATTAACTAACTGGTTTGAAATCACTAGTTTTCTGAAATACTGTAGTAACCTAAAATTGAACTGGGGCCCACTAATTAGCCTAATTGGCTACAGTTTAAGCCAATAATTGAATCACATTGCGGAATTCTATATTTGTAATCTCATGGTTTGGGGCTGGAGGATTTGCGTTAGCATTGCATACATTAGTTTTCGAGGAGGCATGATCTGAAAAGCATAATGAACGGATTAGAGAGGAGAAACTGAACTAAACTTCATCGCATGATAAAGATAATGAAGGAAGTAAAGTTCTTATTAGAACACCTCGTAGCCTCTCCCTCATAAGTGTGGCGTGTTTCACACCCATGAAAGAAACTCTACTTAGTGAGGCTTTCAGACATCCTAGGAATCTTAAACCTGATGCACTGATACCAAGTTTGTCATGCCCCTAGGCTATCCCCTAGATGTAACACGGGACTTAGGGTCACAAGTAACCCCAAGCTAACCCTGAAGCTGGCATATCGCAAGTATACTTAATATAATTCTAAACAAACGGAAGCATATCGAATTAGACATAATAGAAGGAGATAATAATTCTAAAGATATCTGAAGTAATAGTCTGTCTGAAAAATAAGGGAACTACACAAGCCGAAGTCTGACTCTGTGTCTAAAGGTCTCTAATACTGATGAGCTACTGGGAAAAGCACCCAGCTAACTCCTAATTCTGAAAGTAAAGACAGACTGACTAACTCAAAAAGCATGTAAAAAATATGTCCTCGGATGCTGAGGACTCACCACTGACTGTCACTGATATGGCACTGGGCGAGCTAATCACGAGGCTAAAGTTGAGAACCTAAACCTGTATCATGATAGGATGCAGTATATAGAGTATGAGTCAGTACTTCATATGTACTAAGCATGAGGGATACGCAAAGCTGACTAAATATGTAAATATGCTAAAATACTGAAAAGTTGTAAAACTGAATTGTACTGTAGTACATAGGCCCAAATCAAAGTCGTGAATAGAAATGCTGAAATGCAAGAGTAATTTGAAAACATACTAAAATGTGATAACAAGCATAAACTGAGGGTCTGAGGTACTTTACAAAACTAATACTATGAGAGAGTCTATTAACGGACATAAACCACGTGAGCTAAACATGGATTCCGATGTATATGCCCCATCGAGAGAACCAAACATACCTTGCCAGGTTACAAAGTCATGACTGATGTGATCACTATTTTTGAGGCCCAACTGAGGGGCTAAATAACCTATGGTGGCATGCAGTTCTGGGACTTTAAGGTTACTCTGAACCCTGGTCCAACTAGGTGCTAAACACTACTCCCAAACTTAAGACTAATAGCTCATTTAAAACTGAAATTCTGAATTAACTAACTGGTTTGAAATCACTAGTTTTCTGAAATACTGTAGTAACCTAAAATTGAACTGGGGCCCACTGATTAGCCTAATTGGCTACAGTTTGAGCCAATAATTGAATCACATTGCGGAATTCTATATTTGTAATCTCATGGTTTGGGGCTGGAGGATTTGCGTTAGCATTGCATACATTAGTTTTCGAGGAGGCATGATCTGAAAAGCATAATGAACGGATTAGAGAGGAGAAACTGAACTAAACTTCATCGCATGATAAAGATAATGAAGGAAGTAAAGTTCTTATTAGAACACCTCGTAGCCTCTCCCTCATACGTGTGGCGTGTTTCACACCCATGAAAGAAACTCTACTTAGTGAGGCTTTCAGACATCCTAGGAATCTTAAACCTGATGCACTGATACCAAGTTTGTCATGCCCCTAGGCTATCCCCTAGATGTAACACGGGACTTAGGGTCACAAGTAACCCCAAGCTAACCCTGAAGCTGGCATATCACAAGTATACTTAATATAATTCTAAACAAACGGAAGCATATCGAATTAGACATAATAGAAGGAGATAATAATTCTAAAGATATCTGAAGTAATAGTCTGTCTGAAAAATAAGGGAACTACACAAGCCGAAGTCTGACTCTGTGTCTAAAAGTCTCTAATACTGATGAGCTGCTGGGAAAAGTACCCAGCTAACTCCTAATTCTGAAAGTAAAGACAGACTGACTAACTCAAAAAGCATGTAAAAGATATGTTCTCGGATGCTGAGGACTCACCACTGACTGTCGCTGATATGGCACTGGGCGAGCTAATCACGTGGCTAAAGTTGAGAACCTAAACCTGTATCATGATAGGATGCAGTATATAGAGTATGCGTCAGTACTTCATATGTACTAAGCATGAGGGATACGCAAAGCTGACTGAATATGTAAATATGCTAAAATACTGAAAAGTTGTAAAACTGAATTATACTGTAGTACATAGGCCCAAATCAAAGTCGTGAATAGAAATACTGAAATGCAAGAGTAATTTGAAAACATACTAAAATGTGATAACAAGCATAAACTGAGGGTCTGAGGTACTTTACAAAACTAATACTATGGGAGAGTCTATTAACCGACATAAACCACGTGAGCTGAACATGGAGTCCGATGTATATGCCCCATCGAGAGGACCCAAGATACCATGCCAGGGTACAAAGTCATGACTGATGTGATCACTATTTTTGAGGCCCAACTGAGGGGCTAAATAACCTACGGTGGCATGCAGTTCTGGGACTTTAAGGTTACTCTGCACCCTGGTCCAACTTGGTGCTAAATACTACTCCCAAACTGAAGACTAATAGCTCATTTAAAACTGAAATTCTGAATTAACTAACTGGTCTGAAATCACTAGTTTTCTGAAATACTGTAGTAACCGAAAATTGAACTAGGGCCCGCTGAATAGCCTAATTGGCTACAGTTTGAGCCAATAATTGAATCACATTGCGGAATTCTATATTTGTAACCTCATGGTTTGGGGCTGGAGGATTTGCGTTAGCATTGCATACATTAGTCTTCGAGGAGGCATGATCTGAAAAGCATAATGAAAGGATTAGAGAGGAGGAACTGAACTAAACTTCATCGCATGATAAAGATAATGAAGGAAGTAAAGTTCTTCTTAGAACACCTCGTAGCCTCTCCCTCATACGTGTGGCGTGTTTCACACCCATGAAAGAGACTCTACTTAGTGAGCCTTTCAGACATCCTAGGAATCTTAAACCTGATGCACTGATACCAAGTTTGTCATGTCCCTAGGCTATCCCCTAGACGTAACACGGGACTTAGGGTCAAAAGTAATCGCAAGCTAACCCTGAAGCTGGCATATCGCAAGTATACTGAATATAATTCAAAACAAACGGAAGCATATCGAATAAGACATAATAGAAGGAGATAATAATTCTAAAGATATCTGAAGTAATAGTCTGTCTGAAAATTAAGGGAACTACACAAGCCGAAGTCTGACTCTGTGTCTAAAAGTCTCTAATACTGATGAGCTGCTGGGAAAAGTACCCAGCTAACTCCTAATTCTGAAAGTAAAGACAGACTGACTAACTCAAAAAGCATGTAAAAGATATGTTCTCGGATGCTGAGGACTCACCACTGACTGTCGCTGATATGGCACTGGGCGAGCTAATCACGAGGCTAAAGTTGAGAAACTAAACCTGTATCATGATAGGATGCATTATATAGAGTATGTATCAGTACTTCATATGTACTAAGCATGAGGGATATGCAAAGCTGACTGAATATGTAAATATGCTAAAATACTGAAAAGTTGTAAAACTGAATTGTACTGTAGTACATAGGCCCAAATCAAAGTCGTGCATAGAAATGCTGAAATGCAAGAGTAATTTGAAAACATACTAAAATGTGATAACAAGCATAAACTGAGGGTCTGAGGTACTTTACAAAACTAATACTATGGGAGAGTCTATTAACCGACATAAACCACGTGAGCTGAACATGGAGTCCGATGTATATGCCCCATCGAGAGGACCCAAGATACCATGCCAGGGTACAAAGTCATGACTGATGTGATCACTATTTTTGAGGCCCAACTGAGGGGCTAAATAACCTACGGTGGCATGCAGTTCTGGTACTTTAAGGTTACTCTGCACCCTGGTCCAACTTGGTGCTAAACACTACTCCCAAACTGAAGACTAATAGCTCATTTAAAACTGAAATTCTGAATTAACTAACTGGTCTGAAATCACTAGTTTTCTGAAATACTGTAGTAACCGAAAATTGAACTAGGGCCCGCTGAATAGCCTAATTGGCTACAGTTTGAGCCAATAATTGAATCACATTGCGGAATTCTATATTTGTAACCTCATGGTTTGGGGTTGGAGGATTTGCGTTAGCATTGCATACATTAGTCTTCGAGGAGGCATGATCTGAAAAGCATAATGAAAGGATTAGAGAGGAGAAACTGAACTAAACTTCATCGCATGATAAAGATAATGAAGGAAGTAAAGTTCTTCTTAGAACACCTCGTAGCCTCTCCCTCATACGTGTGGCGTGTTTCACACCCATGAAAGAGACTCTACTTAGTGAGCCTTTCAGACATCCTAGGAATCTTAAACCTGATGCACTGATACCAAGTTTGTCATGTCCCTAGGCTATCCCCTAGACGTAACACGGGACTTAGGGTCAAAAGTAATCGCAAGCTAACCCTGAAGCTGGCATATCGCAAGTATACTGAATATAATTCAAAACAAACGGAAGCATATCGAATAAGACATAATAGAAGGAGATAATAATTCTAAAGATATCTGAAGTAATAGTCTGTCTGAAAATTAAGGGAACTACACAAGCCGAAGTCTGACTCTGTGTCTAAAAGTCTCTAATACTGATGAGCTGCTGGGAAAAGTACCCAGCTAACTCCTAATTCTGAAAGTAAAGACAGACTGACTAACTCAAAAAGCATGTAAAAGATATGTTCTCGGATGCTGAGGACTCACCACTGACTGTCGCTGATATGGCACTGGGCGAGCTAATCACGAGGCTAAAGTTGAGAAACTAAACCTGTATCATGATAGGATGCATTATATAGAGTATGTATCAGTACTTCATATGTACTAAGCATGAGGGATATGCAAAGCTGACTGAATATGTAAATATGCTAAAATACTAAAAAGTTGTAAAACTGAATTGTACTGTAGTACATAGGCCCAAATCAAAGTCGTGCATAGAAATGCTGAAATGCAAGAGTAATTTGAAAACATACTAAAATGTGATAACAAGCATAAACTGAGGGTCTGAGGTACTTTACAAAACTAATACTATGGGAGAGTCTATTAACCGACATAAACCACGTGAGCTGAACATGGAGTCCGATGTATATGCCCCATCGAGAGGACCCAAGATACCATGCCAGGATACAAAGTCATGACTGATGTGATCACTATTTTTGAGGCCCAACTGAGGGGCTAAATAACCTACGGTGGCATGCAGTTCTGGTACCTTAAGGTTACTCTGCACCCTGGTCCAACTTGGTGCTAAACACTACTCCCAAACTGAAGACTAATAGCTCATTTAAAACTGAAATTCTGAATTTATTAACTGGTCTGAAATCACTAGTTTTCTGAAATACTGTAGTAACCGAAAATTGAACTGGGGCCCGCTGAATAGCCTAATTGGCTACAGTTTAAGCCAATAATTGAATCACATTGCGGAATTCTATATTTGTAACCTTATGGTTTGGGGCTGGAGGATTTGCGTTAGCATTGCATACATTAGTCTTCGAGGAGGCATGATCTGAAAAGCATAATGAAAGGATTAGAGAGGAGAAACTGAACTAAACTTCATCGCATGATAAAGATAATGAAGGAAGTAAAGTTCTTCTTAGAACACCTCGTAGCCTCTCCCTCATACGTGTGGCGTGTTTCACACCCATGAAAGAGACTCTACTTAGTGAGGCTTTCAGACATCCTAGGAATCTTAAACCTGATGCACTGATACCAAGTTTGTCATGCCCCTAGGCTATCCCCTAGACGTAACACGGGACTTAAGGTCAAAAGTAACCCCAAGCTAACCCTGAAGCTGGCATATCGCAAGTATACTGAATATAATTCAAAACAAATGGAATCATATCGAATAAGACATAATAGAAGGAGATAATAATTCTAAAGATATCTGAAGTAATATAGTCTGTCTGAAAATTAAGGGAACTACACAAGCCGAAGTCTGACTCTGTGTCTAAAAGTCTCTAATACTGATGAGCTGCTGGGAAAAGCACCCAGCCAACTCCTAATTCTGAAAGTAAAGACAGACTGACTAACTCAAAAAGCATATAAAAGATATGATCTCGGATGCTGAGGACTCACCACTGACTGTCGCTGATATGGCACTGGGCGAGCTAATCACGAGGCTAAAGTTGAGAACCTAAACCTGTATCATGATAGGATGTATTATATAGAGTATGTGTCAGTACTTCATATGTACTAAGCATGAGGGATATGCAAAGCTGACTGAATATGTAAATATGCTAAAATACTGAAAAGTTGTAAAACTGAATTGTACTGTAGTACATAGGCCCAAATCAAAGTCGTGCATAGAAATGCTGAAATGCAAGAGTAATTTGAAAACATACTAAAATGTGATAACAAGCATAAACTGAGGGTCTGAGGTACTTTACAAAACTAATACTATGGGAGAGTCTATTAACCGACATAAACCACGTGAGCTAACATGGAGTCCGATGTATATGCCCCATCGAGAGGACCCAAGATACCATGCCAGGGTACAAAGTCATGACTGATGTGATCACTATTTTTGAGGCCCAACTGAGGGGCTAAATAACCTACGGTGGCATGCAGTTCTGGTACTTTAAGGTTACTCTGCACCCTGGTCCAACTTGGTGCTAAACACTACTCCCAAACTGAAGACTAATAGCTCATTTAAAACTGAAATTCTGAATTTATTAACTGGTCTGAAATCACTAGTTTTCTGAAATACTGTAGTAACCGAAAATTGAACTGGGGCCCACTGAATAGCCTAATTGGCTACAGTTTGAGCCAATAATTGAATCACATTGCGGAATTCTATATTTGTAACCTTATGGTTTGGGGCTGGAGGATTTGCGTTAGCATTGCATACATTAGTCTTCGAGGAGGCATGATCTGAAAAGCATAATGAAAGGATTAGAGAGGAGAAACTGAACTAAACTTCATCGCATGATAAAGATAATGAAGGAAGTAAAGTTCTTCTTAGAACACCTCGTAGCCTCTCCCTCATACGTGTGGCGTGTTTCACACCCATGAAAGAGACTCTACTTAGTGAGGCTTTCAGACATCCTAGGAATCTTAAACCTGATGCACTGATACCAAGTTTGTCATGCCCCTAGGCTATCCCCTAGACGTAACACGGGACTTAGGGTCAAAAGTAACCCCAAGCTAACCCTGAAGCTGGCATATCGCAAGTATACTGAATATAATTCAAAACAAACGGAAGCATATCGAATAAGACATAATAGAAGGAGATAATAATTCTAAAGATATCTGAAGTAATAGTCTGTCTGAAAATTAAGGGAACTACACAAGCCGAAGTCTGACTCTGTGTCTAAAAGTCTCTAATACTAATGAGCTGCTGGGAAAAGCACCCAGCTAACTCCTAATTCTGAAAGTAAAGACAGACTGACTAACTCAAAAAACATGTAAAAGATATGTTCTCGGATGCTGAGGACTCACCACTGACTGTCGCTGATATGGCACTGGGCGAGCTAATCACGAGGCTAAAGTTGAGAACCTAAACCTGTATCATGATAGGATGCATTATATAGAGTATGTGTCAGTACTTCATATGTACTAAGCATGAGGGATATGCAAAGCTGACTGAATATGTAAATATGCTAAAATACTGAAAAGTTGTAAAACTGAATTGTACTGTAGTACATAGGCCCAAATCAAAGTCGTGCATAGAAATGCTGAAATGCAAGAGTAATTTGAAAACATACTAAAATGTGATAACAAGCATAAACTGAGGGTCTGAGGTACTTTACAAAACTAATACTATGGGAGAGTCTATTAACCGACATAAACCACGTGAGCTAACATGGAGTCCGATGTATATGCCCCATCGAGAGGACCCAAGATACCATGCCAGGGTACAAAGTCATGACTGATGTGATCACTATTTTTGAGGCCCAACTGAGGGGCTAAATAACCTACGGTGGCATGCAGTTCTGGTACTTTAAGGGTACTCTGAACCCTGGTCCAAATTGGTGCTAAACACTACTCCCAAACTGAAGACTAATAGCTTATTTAAAACTGAAATTCTGAATTAACTAACTGGTCTGAAATCAATAGTTTTCTGAAATACTGTAGTAACTGAAAATTGAACTGGGGCCCGCTGAATAGCCTAATTGGCTACAGTTTGAGCCAATAATTGAATCACATTGCAGAATTCTATATTTGTAACCTCATGGTTTGGGGCTGGAGGATTTGAGTTAGCATTGCATACATTAGTCTTCGAGGAGGCATGATCTGAAAAGCATAATGAAAGGATTAGAGAGGAGAAACTGAACTAAACTTCATCGCATGATAAAGATAATGAAGGAAGTAAAGTTCTTCATAGAACACCTCGTAGCCTCTCCCTCATAAGTGTGGCGTGTTTCACACCCATGAAAGAGACTCAACTTAGTGAGGCTTTCAGACATCCTAGGAATCTTAAACCTGATGCACTGATACCAAGGTTGTCATGCCCCTAGGCTATCCCCTAGACGTAACACGGGACTTAGGGTCACAAGTAACCCCAAGCTAACCCTGAAGCTGGAATATCGCAAGTATACTAAATATAATTCTAAACAAACGGAAGCATATCGAATAAGACATAATAGAAGGAGATAATAATTCTAAAGATATCTGAAGTAATAGTCTGTCTGAAATTCAAGGGAACTACACAAGCCGAAGTCTGACTCTGTGTCTAAAAGTCTCTAATACTGATGAGCTGTTGGGAAAAGCACCCAGCTAACTGCTAATACTGAAAGTAAAGACTGACTGACTAACTCAAAAAGCATGTAAAAGATATGTCCTCAGATGCTGAGGACTCACCACTGATTTTCGTTGAAATGGTACTGGGCGAGCTAATCACGAGGCTAAAGTTGAGAACCTAAACTTGTATCATCATAGGATGCAGTATATAAAGTATGCGTGAGTACTTCATAGGTACTAAGCATGAGGGATATGCAAAGCTGACTGAGGGTCTGAGGTACTTTACAAAACTAATACTATGTAAGAGTCTATTAACGGACATAAACCACATGAGCTAAACATGGAGTCCGATGTATATGCCCCATCGAGAGGACCCAACATACCTTGCCAGGGTACAAAGTCATGACTGATGTGATCACTATTTTTGTGGCCCAACTGAGGGGCTAAATAACCTATGGTGGCATGCACTTTTGGAACTTTAAGGGTACTCTGAACCCAGGTCAAACTTGGTGCTAAACACTACTCCCAAACTTAAGACTAATAGCTCATTAAAAACTGAAATTCTAAATTAACTAACTGGTCTGAAATCACTAGTTTTCTGAAATACTGTAGTAATCGAAAATTAAACTGGGACCCGCTGATTAGCCTAATTGGCTACAGTTTGAGCCAATAATTGAATCACATTGCGGAATTCTATATTTGTAACCTCATGGTTTGGGGCTGGAGGATTTGCGTTAGCATTGCATACATTAGTCTTCGAGGAGGCATGATCTGAAAAGCATAATGAGCGGATAAGAGAGGAGAAACTGAACTAAACTTCATCGCATGATAAAGATAATGAAGGAAGTAAAGTTCTTCTTGGAACACCTCGTAGCCTCTCCCTCATAAGTGTGGCGTGTTTCACACCCATGAAAGAAACTCTACTTAGTGAGGCTTTCAGACATCCTAAGAATCTTAAACCTGATGCACTGATACCAAATTTGTCATGCCCCTAGGCTATCCCCTAGACGTAACACGGGACTTAGGGTCACAAGTAACCCCAAGCTAACCCTGAAGCTGGAATATCGCAAGTATACTAAATATAATTCTAAACAAACAGAAGCATATCGAATAAGACATAATAGAAGGAGATAATAATTCTAAAGATATCTAAAGTAATAGTCTGTCTGAAAATCAAGGGAACTACACAAGCCGAAGTCTGACTCTGTGTCTAAAAGTCTTTAATACTGATGAGCTGCTAGGAAAACCACCCAGCTAACTCCTAATACTGAAAGTAAAGACTGACTGACTAACTCAAAAAGCATGTAAAAGATATGTCCTCGGATGCTGAGGACTCCCCACTGATTTTCGTTGATATGGCACTGGGCGAGCTAATCACGAGGCTAAAGTTGAGAACCTAAACTTGTATCATGATAGGATGCAATATATAAAGTATGCGTCAGTACTTCATATGTACTAAGCATGAGGGATATGAAAAGCTGACTGAATATGTAAATATGCTAAAATACTAAAAAGTTGTAAAACTGAATTGTACTGTAGTACATAGGCCCAAATCATAGTCGTGCATAGAAATGCTGAAATGCAAGAGTAATTTGAAAACATACTAAAATGTGATAACAAGCATAAACTGAGGGTCTGAGGCACTTTACAAAACTAATACTATGGGAGAGTTTATTAACCGGCATAAACCACGTGATCTAAACATGGAGTCTGATGTATATGCCCCATCGAGAGGACCCAATATACCTTGCCAGGGTACAAAGTCATGACTGATGTGATCACTATTTTTGAGGTCCAATTGAGGGGCTAAATAACCTACGGTGGCATGCAGTTCTGGGACTTTAAGGGTACTCTGAACCCTGGTCCAACTTGGTGCTAAACACTACTCCCAAACTGAAGATTAATAACTCATTTAAAACTGAATTTCTGAATTAACTAACTGGTCTGAAATCACTAGTTTTCTGAAATACTGTAGTAACCTAAAACCTGATTGAATTCTTGTTTTTAACTCCAAACTAGTATTCTAGGATAAATTTTGAGGAAAAGGTATTTCTTTAGAAAATACTACAACTTAGGGCTAAATTCATAGTTTCTCAACTCACGGTGAAAACTCATGCAAATCATTAAAATATAATACAATTCATACAGAACAGGATGCAAATCATGTAGGAATCATAAAGACAGAATACTGGAATAATTTGCATAATTGGGTAGGAACGCTAATCTTGAAAACCATGAATATTTGAAGAAAAGCCTAGAGTTTTAGGTATAAGGGTAAACTAAACCCTTACTGAATATCCACATACATGGTGGATGACAATCCCTGCAAGAAATATAAAGTTGGAGCTTGGAGAAGAAAGCCCTAGGTCTGAAGTTTGGAGAAAAATGATCTTTTCTGACTTGAGATTGAATTTAGGGAATCTAACTTGTTATGGAGGATTAGACTTAATAAAATAAGCCTAAGGCTATTTATCGTCGGAACCAAAATAGAAGGGAAAGGTCTAAAATACCTCTGAGAAATTTTAAAAGAGAACTGCTGAAATTTTCAAATCAGGTACCACGACTTGGTTGACTGACGGTAGTCCTGGAAGATGGACCGTCAACCAATTCCTGGTCCTGTCCAAGAGCCTTGGGGGGTTTCTATGATCTAAGGAAACCACGACTCTACAGGACGGACCATAGTTCTGAATGATGGTTCATCGTGTGTCTCGTGGTTCTTGGGGCTTTACTGAGGGTCCTCTGGGGTTCTGGTTCCACTAGTCCACAGGATGGACCGTGGTCTTAAATAATGGTTCATCGTGTGACTCGTGGTTACTGGGCCCTGGACGGATGGTCCTCTGATTAAGGGAAACCACGAGTGACAGGATGGACTGTGGTTTTAAACTACGGTCCATGGTCTGACTCATGGTTCTTGGACCATGAACTGTGGGGTCCTCTGGAAATCGGAACTACGATCAAGACGACGATCCGTGGTTCCAAACTATGGCCCATAATCTTAACCGTGGTTCCTAGAAACTTGAAATTTTTTGAAATTTTCCTACAGAGTACAATCCAGTAGATGGTTCATATCCTAGGGTGTTACAACAGGGTTCAGAGGCTAAGTTCAGAAAAAGACTACAAAAAGGGTCGGAATTGACTTCTATGGCTCAACTCTGTGATTCGTAAAAGCATCCACGAGTCGTGGAAGTCAATCATGGAAATAATACTACAAAAAATTCCTGAAACCTTGAGATCCATAATAGGGTTCCACGACACGTGGACCTTTGTATGAGCTGTGGTTCTTATTCGTTGAAACTGATCAGATGATGATTAAAGAACCTGAGATCTATGAGGCCAGTCCATGAGTAGTGGATCAATCCACGAGCCATGGAATGACTTTGTGGAGTTGAAACTGCAAGAGTACAAGAGGCCTTCTTTACACGAGGAGCTTCCACGAGTCATAGAAGGTTCCACGGACTGTGGATTGTGTCCGTGGAAGATGCCGAACTCAGTTCTCCTAGTTTGTTTTAGATAGTATTTGTAATGTCTATAAATACCTTTCCTAGGTTTTCTTTTACGTTTTTATGCTAGATATTTTGTAGGAACTAACTTCAAAAACACTTGGTATTATATTGTTCTTGATTTTGAGAGATTTATACATCCATTGGCTCTTGATTCTTGATTCTTCTTTAATTATTCAAGATTTCGGATTTCTTTACATCATCTTGTAAGTATATGATTATGAATTCTTCAATAATTTCTGATTGTTTTCTTATGAACATGAGTAGCTAAATCTAAAGCTAGGGTTGTGGGAACCATGACTGATTAACAAAGTAGGCAATGTACTTAGAAATTCTAGGATGGTGTTTATGTATATATTGTTCTTCCCTTCGCTTTGATTGCTTTTAAACGGTTCACAATGTTAGAATTTTCTTTAATCTTACTTGCCGAACCAAGGGGCTAACGAATGAGAAAATGGTTGTTACAATGGATATTTAAGGCTACCAACCCTTGTTTAATAGCTTGACCATGTTCAGGAATAGCTAATCTGGGATCAAAGGTAAGGGTTAGTATAGCATACACCCATAGACGGACCAAGTTTCATGGTGAAATTCATCTATCTAGCGGACCAACCATTTAGGTGAACTAAACTTACCAATCTTGTGTGCTAAGCACCAGAATAGATTGCTAGTACAATGCCTACTACGTTATGAACTCATGGGGAAGACACTCCTAGTTCATCCTCTCTATTAATTACAACAATATTAATACTTGATGTTACTTGTTACCTGATATTTTACAAACATTACTTTTTACTTAAAACCCCCCATTAGGGAAATGAGATGGCTAAGAGCGCAAATACACACAGTTGATCGAAATCCTACCATATTCCCTGTGGGATCAACTCTAACCTTGGTTAGGTTCTATATTTGACCAACGACTACTTTATACTTCCCTTTGGAGGTGTAATTTGGGCGTATCACCCCACACATAAAAGATAGCACTATCCTTAGAGCAAAATAAACACAACTTAAGTGAGTGAGAGAGAAGAACTTCCTGGGCCCCAGTAGTCATCATTATCTATGGAACCAAGTTCTTAGTTCCCTGCCTCCGAGTTAACTCTATAAGAATCATCTTTCTCTATGTCTGCATCCTTGTTATCTTGCTCCATCTCGGTAGGAATATCATTATCCACTGGCTCATCAAAAGTTGGACCAACTCTACACAACACCTTGGCATTCTCACTCAGTGGGTACTCATCATTTAACTGCCGTATATTTTCCTCTGTAATGAACATCCCACCTAGTTGTAACTACAATAAGAAATTCCATACATATGGCTATCATAACTATCATCCAGAGTATTACACCCGACTACGATCAAAGAGGGGACATACTATGTATCTGACTCTTTGGTCTTGATCCCATCAATTTTGTGACTATCTCTGAGGGGGTGGTAGTCAATTATCCTCCTCCTCCACATAAATCTTTCTTATGTACTGGGTCATTAGTCTCCCAAAGTTGTACCTCATGCAACCATGCACCCTTGCCTTTCTCATAGGGGACTTAAGGATTCTCCAGCATTGGTAGGTTCCCTTGTCATTAGCAAATAGACCAAGCAAACCCTGTCACGGGTGAGATAAATGGTGTGCTTCCCCGAACTAAAGCAATTACATATAATATTTAGCCACTCTAGGGCCTCTCTAGTGAAGTGGCTATAAGGGTACGCAAAATGAGTCCCATTAGTCTGATATCATATCTACCTAGAAAATGATCTGACACCACATTGAATATAACATATGGCTTGGTAAGGAGAACGGGAAACTATCGTATGAAGAGGCATAGTGTCAATAATTGAGGTGCGCAAAAGCTTATTCAAAGTAGTGGCAGTGAAGTCCACCACTTGACTCCTTATCTTACTTGGTTGTTGCGGCTCAGTGGGTCCAAATTGGCATAGAATTCTCTCACTATGTTGAATCACAATTGACAAAGAATTCTCTCACTAAGGTAATCAAATATGTAACCCAACCCCAAGGTGTACAACCTGTCCATTATGTGAGAAAATGTTACTGCAAGCTTCTCCCGATCAACTTGCTCATTCTGAAAGTACTTTGTTTCCTTGTTATCCTTGAACCACGTATGTCCATGCTCTTCTACATAATGGAGCCCAAACCTCTTTTTCTGGTAGAGGTGAGACTTATGGCACGACCTTCATTCTTGAAGTCTATCTCTTTCAGGGCCTTTTCCTTGCTTGTCTAGCGAAAGCCTTTTCTTTCAATTTTAAAGCCATGGTACCGTCAAGAAACCTATTTGCACAAATCAATATAAGAGTCAAATTGGTTATCCTAATCAAGTTTTTAAGGGGTAGGAATGACCTCACACTTAATTCACTAGTATGGCATCACTAGTTTCCATTTTTGGGTACTCAAACTTCCCCTAAAACATAATTCATTGATTAAACACCGTATACAACAACATTCCAAATACTACACAAGGTTTTCTCAACAATCAATCAATATACACGCACCCTAATCAAAACATATTTTTAAAATGATAGGGCAATTTCAACTGCTATTCAACACCCTCATTCAGGATTTTAAACAATTAGGGAAATTTACATAAATTTATCTCCCTCATTCAATAATCTCATTCCCCATTTCAAAGTCATGATTTTTTACTACACTAACAAGCACCAGTTCACACTTTTCTAGCATCATAATACAATTTTGAACATAGTGCTTCAATTATTATCACCAATTTCAACATACTACCATGGCAAGATTTTTGAAATCTTAGCCCTAGTTTATTGGGAAAGCGGGAAATGGGAGAAACATGGTGAACATTAGGTAAATAAAGTAATTACACATGAAGAACTTACCTTTGTTACTTGAAGAAGTTGAAAAAACATAGGAAGAGAGTTGAGAAATTATTTTCAAAGCATTATAGAGAGATAAATGAGAGGAGTGTGCCGCTTAGGGTGAGTATAAGAAGAAACAAGTTATTTTGTTATTCATATTGGTCCCATGGGTTGGGTTTTACCCATGGGTTATAATAAATTATTGATCAAAAATAGTTGAACACCACACGGAGGTGAACATATAGGCTATTTAATGCACCATGGTGTAATAACCCATACCTTTTAATATATGTACGACTAAGGTAACGTCGATAAATTTATTTGGACATGTATCAATAAGAGTGAATTTGAGCTAATTTCTAAGTATACAACTATACTAAAGTAGATAATATAGTTTGAGGGAACAAGACTTGAAAAGACAATTGAAGTTGGAAACAAGAAAGTCGCCTACTTGCTAGAGATACGTGTTTCACCTACTAGCATAAATGTCTTATGTGTTTGGACTTTCTACGTGGTTGAGTTATTTATTTTTGTGTACTACTTGCTTGAAATATATGAATATAATACTAAATCTAATGGATTGGATAAATTAAATAAGGCCCAAAGTTTAAAAGATATAAGGCCCAAATATAAAAGTTATCATGTAGGTGGATCACCTACCTTGAAATTTTGGCCCAAATCAAGAACAAAATGGAAGGGTGGGCTGGGTAAAGGGTCAAGTTTCAAAACCAATATGAAATGAGCTAATATATATCCATCATACTCAGCTAAATTTCTAGAATAATCCTCAATTAGAACAGCTCACAAAAGAACTTCTCTTTGAAGCTAGTAAGGGAGAAAGAACCTCCCCTTTTTTTCTCCACTAAATATTTCTTGCTTCTTCAGGTTTTTCCAAAGATTAAAGGTAATTCATTGCTGTATTTTATCATGTTTTTAACATGGTTATTATGGTGGATACTAACACCACACATTTTGGGAGTTTGGGCAATCTTTGGAGAAAGAAACTCCTTGGCAGCCCCTTTCAATATAGTAGCATTTTTTACTTGTTTCTTGTTGTTTTAAGATGTTGTTGTGAAGATAAAAGTTTAGAATTGAAGAGGAGTAGTATTAATACAAAATTTATAGAAAAATCTAGGTAAAGTTTTGAACCCTCATCCCTTATTATATATGAGAAGAAAGAGGCAATTCTAGACGTAATTGTTGTATGAACTCATGAGATGGTAATCGGAAGCCATGAGTTCTGGTTATTCTAATTTTCTTGGACTGTTTGGTGGATATATTATATATGTTGTTAGCTTTATTGGTTGGATACCTCATAGTTGGGGTTGGTTGCGATTGTTTTTGGATTAGAATTGAAGGGTGTTGCGATATGCTGAGTTTTTAACTATCGTACGGACATGCTACTGGTTTAATTACAAAAAACTATTTTGTAGTGCCCACATAGTTATTAGCTTCCATAAATATATTCAATATGTGTCTAACTTATGGTTGTAATAATAGAAGGGAATTAGAGTGAATCATAAGTATAAAGAGAATCCAATGAGAAAGTCGCTCGCCTAATAGCTGACATGTTGTCGATATTTGTAGACTATCTTTATGGGATGTTTTTAATAATTGTACCACCTGATTTTGTATAGATTATATTCTGGTAGGAAGAGGTACTGTCCACTAAAGTTTTTGGAGCTCAGAATCGAGGTATGTTAGGCTAAAACCTCCTTTACCGCAAAGCATGACACTGCATCACATGTTTCTCTATAAGGGTTTATATAGTTTATATTATTTATAGAGAATTATATTCAGTTGTTATGTGCCATATTCTTCATAGTAATCACCCTTGCATATCAGTTTTTCATTATCCAAATGTTCAGAATATTCGAGCTAATTGTTACGAGTCATAGTGTTCACATAGTCATCAAAGCTATATATGTGTCTTCATTTGTATTCCATGCCTACGGGCTGACCCTCAGACCTGAGCCTTTATAGCGTACCTTCAGAGATTATAGACTACGAAACTTAATATTTTAATATAACAATCAAAGATAACAGAGTTCATAGCTATCCAGCTGATATAAAGCCCTCGAGGCCCATATTTAGAGGCTATCATTTATTCATTTGAAAGTAACTAAGTTACTTGATTCCACAGAGAATTATATCATTGGATACCATATTAATAAAGAACCAAGAAGACACTTGTATAATAATTTCAAAGTAATTTCATATGATTTACAATTTCATAGGTTACATCTTGGTAGAGGTATATCTCAGTTGAGCACATTATTGATTCTTTCGTTGTTATATCTTACCTATACTTGTTATTATGTCTGCCTTACATACTAGTACATGTTACATATGTACTGACACCCCTATGAAATATGGTGTTGCATTCTTTTAAATGCAGGACCAGGTACATAGAGTTGCAGACCTCCTCAATAGGCACTATCATGTATTAGTAGAGCAGTCGGTGAGCTTCATTTCCCCCTGGAGATAGTTTTGAGATAGTACTCTCTTTTGTTATATATATTTGCATAGTATGGGTATGTTGGGTCCCTATCCCAACCATTTTACGGTATCTTAGTTACTTACTTTTTTAGAGGTTTTGTGGACACTATAGTACGATCATTTTGTATTAGTTGGTCATATGACATTGTATATGCATGTATCATCCTTATTAGTAGTCTCTAGTACAGGAGTCCTTGATATATCATTTGTCATATATTATCTGCATAGCATTAATGTATATATGGTGCTTGTCGGCCCCATCTAGACTTGAGGCATGACAAACTTGGTATCAGAGCCTAGGTTCAAGTGTCTCAGGGAATTGTTTATGAAGCCGTGTCTAGTAGTTCCTTACTTATGAATGTGTTGCGCACCACATCCATAAGTAGGGGGCTTTATGGACATTTAGGAAATGTGACCTTTTTTCATGTTCTAGATTGTGCCATAGAAAACAATTATAGGAAATTGATTCTAACTCATGCGTTAATCTTTATCTATAGAGATGCCTGCAAAGAAAAAGACTTGGACTAGTTAATGATTCACCACAACTACAGAGGCAGGTCTTAGTACACAACCAAGTACTGTTGAGGATCAGACAGAGGCCCAGGATAGCACCATTAGACAAGCTATCCCAAACCCACAACCACAATAGGCAGAAGGGACTATAAGAGCCCCAATGACTCTAGCCCCTCCATTTGACCCCTCAGACTAGGATGTCAGGGGAGCTATTTTTTTGCTCACCCAGCTAGTTGTTTCTCAGTTCGGGAGACAGGAAGAAGCATCCTCTAGTACATCTTCCCAGGGAAAGGCATTTGGTTCACATATTAGAGAGTTCTTACATATTTTCCATTCTATTTTCATGGGGTCTAAACCCACTGAGGATCCACAGAGATTCATTAATGAGATTTGGAAAATACTCAGGGTAATGCATGTGTCTGATACAGAGGCAGTTGAGTTAGCAATATGTTAGCTGAAAGACGTGGCTATAGCTTTGTATGACATGTGGAAAGATTCTAGAGGAGCGGATATACCTCCACCTATTTGGAAGGAATTTACAGAGGCCTTTTTAGATCATTTCTTTGCTCAAGATATTCGAGATGCAAAGGCTGAAGAATTTTTGGCACTTAAGCAGAATAAAATAAGTGTTAAAGAGTTCAACATCAAATCCACTAATCTAGCTAGATTTGCACTGGATATGGTCAGTACTATACACGCCAGGGTACGTCGAGTTGTGAGTGGCCCTAAATCTGACCAGATACAGCCTTGTTCTGTTACAGCATTAGATAAAGAAATAAGAATTGCTCGGATAATGACATTTGCACAGTAGACTAAGGAGCTTCAACAAAAAATTAAGCAGAGTGTGAGTGGGATCAAAGTAAGAGGGCCAGCACATCTGGCATTTATTAGGGCAATGATAGAGAATCTTTTATAAGAGGTCCACAAAGACCACCACCACCAACCTATTCTACCGCTCGACCTCCCACCCAATTTTGGAGGTCGAGGCCTGAGCAGAGCCAGCAGTCTAGGGCACCAGGTCCACAATTTTAGAGAGGTAGGGGTTAGGGATTACCACCTAGGCCCCATTGTATTCACTTTGGTAGATCGCACCCTGGTGAGTGCTGACTAGGCTCTGACGCTTGTTATTGGTATGGATTCCCTGGTCATGTTACATGGAATTATCTAGTCGTTATAAAGAGAGAGGATGAGAGACAAGGTAGAGCACAATCAACAGGGTCCATGGTAGACTTATCATCAACTACTCCTTTTTCATCTGGTGGTCCTCAGGCACCAGTAGACTGGGATAAGGGCAAAGGTAGAGCTTCTCATTAAGGAGAGGGTCCGAACCATATGTATGCATTAGCAAGCCGACAAGATTCAGAGGCATCACCAGATATGGTCACAAGTATCTTATCTATATTTTCACATGATGTTTATGCATTAATAGATCTAGGAGATACTTTTTCATATATTACTCCATTCTTCACTAAAAAGTTTGGAGTAGGACTAGAATTATTAATTGTAGAGTCAGTTATAGTTTAATGACTCTATAATAATTGCATAGTGATGGTATGTGGTTGAGACACTATAATAAATTTATTTGAGCTGGATATGATAGACTTTGATGTCATCATAGGTATGGATTGGTTATCATCTTATTATTCTATAAGTTATTGTCGAGATAAGATTGCTCTCTTTCACTTTCAAGATGATCCAGTCCTTGAATGAAAAGGTAGTTTCATGATTCTTGTGGGTAAGTTTATTTCCTATCATAAGGCCAGGAAGCTAATTTCAAGGGATGTTTATATCACCTAGTCAGAGTAAGTGTAACACCCCAAAAATTCTAAGCTAAGACCCAAACTATTTCCATAAGTGTAATGATCATTTCCCTAGTGTTGTGAGTGCTTTGGATGTGAATCATGTTCATAAAAAACTCCTAGAAGCAAGTTAAGTTGAAAGCACCCCAATCAAAAAAGTTTTCATGTAAGACTAAACTAGGGTCAAATTCCAACGCTCATAACTCCTAGAATATGAAGATTTAGGTGTCCCAGTACCTACCAAATTAAAGGACATTGAGTCTTCTTTACAACTCCACTGATCGCGTCTTAATCTGAGTCCGAAGCAAAAAGTTATCAGTGTTTTACTAATGGGTGTCTGTCTATCAAAATGACAGACAACAACCACGAGAAGGTTCCACAAGTTGTAGAAGTTTCCATGAGTCGTGAAACCAACTCGTGGAAATTAGTTTTTTCACCTGAAAACTACGAGTAGGTTCCATGAGTTGTGAAAGTTTCCACGGGTCATGAAACCAACTCGTGGAAACAATCCAGAGGCTTAAAAGTGTCCTGAAAACCACGAGGAGGTTCAGCGAGTCGTGGAATGTTCCACGAGTCATGAAACCAACTCGTGGAATTCAGTTCAGAGTCTAGAAAAGTGGTCTGAGAACCACGACCCCAATCCACGAACCGTGATCCATTCTACGAGTCGTGGTTCATATCCGTGGAACCCGACGACGAGCTTTTTCAGCAGTTTTTAATTTAGTATTCCAGGGGTATTCAGACCTTTCATTCCTCTTTTAGCTACGACTATAAATAGCTCTAGGCTTATTTTTATTAAATCTAAACATCAAAACATATCAGTTTCCTCTCCAGTCAGTTTTAAGAAAAGAAAAGAACGTTCTTCTCCAGATTTCAGGCCTAGGATTCTTCTCCAAAGCTTCAAACCTCAGTTCCAGTTCAAGAATATTCTTCCACCAGCTATGTGGGTATTCAGTAAGGGTTCAGTTCACCCTTATGCCCAAAACCTCAGTCCTCTATTTTGAATTTCATGATGTTAGAAACTAGGGTTCTTACCCAATCATGCTAGATTTTTACAGAACTCAGTCCTTACTATTTCTACATGAATTATAGCCTATTTTAGAAGATTCGTTCCATGTTTTTAATGACTTGCATGATCTTTTACAGGAATCTAAGAAATCAAGAACTTAGCCTGAAATTGTAGTATTTTCATGAGAATTGGTTTTCCCTCAGAATTTAACCCAGATTACTAGCATTCTATTTTAAGCATGAAATTAGCCAGTTTTCAGTTTACAGGCTTTCTTTAAATTTTTCCAAATTCAGCGCTCTTTTCAGAATCTAGTCCAGCTAGTTGGCATTCAGTCTAAACAAGGTTAAGTCTCCTCATGATTATTTTAACTATGGGTTTTGCTTATAGATAAGCATTCATGATTTCTAATTACTTCAGTCCAGTTATTTTAGTAAGAAAGAACTATGCATGATCTAGCAGGCTTCAGCTTACCCTCAATATGTTTTACAAGAATATGTTTCTAAATCTAGACTTTCAACATATACCGTCAATGATTACAAATTTAGTAAGTTTTGTGATTAGTATGACATCTAAATATGTCCACATACTTTATGAATAGTCTTCAGTATACAATCTTCCAGAAATCATCCAGGCACTCGGTCAGCCAGAATTACATGATTAGAATGTTTCAGCTTCAGTTATATTTTGTATTTTTAGATTATATCATTATTTTGAGCTATCTAGTATTTCAGTTGCATCTATAGGTTTATATTCTATTGGGAGTAGACATAGTACCGAGCGGATGAAGAGATGAAGGCTCAGCTGCCAGACTAGGCTGGAACCTTTAGTAGAAGTCCTTAAGTCCCAGAACTACGGTGCCACCATAGGTATTAAAGGAGTCAGCGGTCGGACTAGACTGAACATCCTTGTCCCTTGTGAATATCAGTAGTGGATCCACGTCAAATTTATTTGTACCCTTGGCAAGGTATGAACACCCTCCCAGTCAGGGTTACAGGTTGGCCCCACAGTTAGGTCAGCTTGGGGTATGTCGGTTAATAGTAGCTCCCAAATTCCATATTCCATATTGCACGACCTTGTATTCAGTTATCCAGATCAGTTCAGTATTATACAGTTTCATGTTTATATACTTGGTCATTGCATCAACTTATGTCTTTCAGCTTTCATTCAATATACTGCATCAGTACTTGCAGACATACTTTATCTTGTTAGTCCATGAAATCCCAAGTAACAGGTTTACTTATCTTTAAACATCATGATCTCACAAGTTACAGTCCAGCAGCATGATTTACATTCTCTTCAGTAAAAGAGTCTATATTATACAACTTTGGCTTATGCACTTTAGATATTATACATAGTTCAGTTTTCAGCCATGCTTTCAATATACATGTATCTTCTCATGATTTACAGTAAGCGCAAATCTCACATGCTCAGTACATTTAAAGTATTGATCGCATACCTTCCTTGTGCTGTATCATTTTTTGATGTAGGTTTCAGTGCTAGCTCTAGGATCATGGTCAGACGGATCACAGCTTCCAGTCAGCAGAGATCGAGTTCTCCCTTTTTTGGAAACTCCAGTCAGTTAGCAGTTATAGAAGTTTGTTCAGTTACTTATACATTGATTTAAGCTAGTTGGGGGTCATGTTCCGAATAACTATAACTCAGTGTTAGTAAAGGCTTCATAGATAGTCAAACAGTCAGTCACTCAATTGTATAAATTTTCAAATACTATTGTATCTCAGTTTATGATAGTTCATTTGTTTATAATATTTTCAAAGGAGCTAAGCACATTTCAGTTTCCGCATTTACTTTTAATTTTTATCTCAGAGGTATGCCAGGCCATGGGTTAGATTGGGGTCACTTGTGACTCTAAGCACCGTGTCACGTCCAGGGTGTAGGCTCGGGGCATGACAAACTTGGTATCAGAGCACAGAGTTCAAGTGTCCTAGGGTGTCTATGAAGCCGTGTCTAGTAGAATCTTGCAGAATGGTATGGAGATATCTGTACTTTTCTTCGAGGGGCTACAGGGCATTTAAGAAATGTTTCCCTTTGTTCATACTCTAGTTCGTGCAGTAAAGTTGTTCCTTTAGAAACTTATGCAGATTCATGCGTTGATCCAATTCCTCTAGACATGCCTCATCTTCGAGGTAGTAGAGACTGTATAGTTCAGATTTCTATCAGTGAGGTTCTCTCAGATAGAGCCATTAGAAAGTTAATAGACTGCACAAGGGCTTGAGAGGATCCCACTAGTGCGTTAAAGTCTACTGATTCAAAGCATGTATCCTTTCTCACTCGTCCAGTTGAGCCTACAGTAGAATGTTCTTTCAGACCCTTTTCCAGAAACTCTACCTCGATTGGCACCTTAGCCAAAATTTTCATCTTTTCTAAGAGCTTGGGTAGTATAGTCACTCAGCAGTTAGTGTAAATAGAGATGTTATTGTCCATAAGTGACAGAATGACCCCAGAACTAGGTGTACGGATTCAAAATTATAGCAGCTATAAGATGTATATGTGACTCCTAGGTGGATTGGTAAATTGTGACTAAGTCATGAGATCAAGAAGAGAGCCTTAAGCATCAGAAAGATAGATGTGCACCCAGAGTAGTTATTGTTGTATGATGTTGAAAATATTATAGATAGATGATGTTGAGTCCCTTAGCGTGGTTTAATTCAGTTGATTTTGGTGGATGTGAACTTAGAGATGTGATGTTAGTAGACGAATAGGTGAAGGTCAGATTGCTAAATATTAGAAGAAGTGGCTATCCACACCAACAAGAGTATGAATCCTCTAGTGATAACCTTAAGGGTAAAGAGGAAGCTAAGAGATGCCTCAGAAGAAGACCTAGCAGGGGTTTAGCATCTTTAAATATAACCTAGTTCAGCAGAGAGATCTGCAGACTTAGAGAGGTGACTTTAAAGCTAAAGGGGAGATGATAGAAGGAAGAACCAAGTCAAGTCTTGTGACTCAACCTGTATAGAATTCTAGAAAGGGCTACGATGGGATATCGATTCATTCCTATACCAGTAGATTTCCTAGCATTTCAGTCCAGACGACACTATACTCAGATGTATTTATGTCGTACTCATGTATAAGTTCATGCACTCCCTAAAGATTCATGTCCATACTCAGCTCTTAGTACAAACAAAACTTCTCTCCAGACAACGATTCCAGTCTTACTCCACCATTCTATGAATTCCAGCTTTATGCCATGAGACTCGGTAAATATTTAAACTCATGTCTCACAGTGTGCTCAGTTCTATGTACTCAGTTCAGTCCTCAGGATATGCCTTGATGGCTAATGAAATTATGCTACTTCATGTATATGCTCAAACCAGATTTCTCTAACAGTTCATGCTTACGATTCCTTACTCCAACCATGCTTCAGATGTCTAGTATGTGGGACTCAGACCCCTGTACTTGACTTCTCAGACCTCACTTTGAGTGGCTAGATTGCACTAAGTGTGTTAGTGGGGGAAGCTAAGTAGTAGCCTAGATGGTAAGTACTAGATTTTCCTCTTCAGAATGTCCCTCTTTGTAGAAGTTCTTGCAGTTATGGTTCTATATATGCTAGGGAAGAGGATAAAAACCTCAGATAGTGCCAGCTATATAAAAGCCTTAAGATGATCATGGTACTAGGCTTGAATATCATGATGAAATACATATGGGACTTTGCTTTATGCGACTAGTAACTCATTGATTAGAACTCAAGGTTAATTGATTTTGTGATAAGGAGGAATACCATTATTGGGAGATCACTCTTGATGCAAGAGATTTAGTCGAAATAGGCTTGAACAGGTGAAAGAAAATAGTTAGTCTCAGACCTCATAATCTATATGTATGCTGATAAGAAGTTTAGTTGCAAACAGTAAGTGTGGTATTCAGAGAAGTTGGGGTAGTTAAAAAGGGTGTTCCTAAGCTTAAAAGATGTCAACCGTATTATTTGAGGCGGGAATAGTCTTGTTCTTACTCCCTGCCCAGGATGCTCATACCTTATGTCCAGTGACTTCAGATGGCAAGGTAGTAGACTCCTCATATTAGACAAGTTCAGACCTGTCAGTAATTATTCCTAAGGCCAGAAGGCACTATGCTCAGTTCAGTCCATGCTGGTAAGTTCAGTTTAGAAGAGAATAGTTTTCTTGTATAGCTATTCCTCTCAGTTTGATGCTCCTTCCAGTTAATTGTGATTTCTAACTATTGAGTTTGTTCTCTATGAGTTTCATATGAGACCCTACTCTCGCTCCAGATCGGTTATCATGTTGGACATTCAGTTTTATGTCCTATCAGTGTTCTTATGCTCTCCATATGCATACATGCCTTATGAACCCAGCTCAGTTCATATTTCAGTCAGAATTCAGTTACCATGTCAGAACTCCAGCTTTGAGAACTCAGTTGGTGAGATTGAAGCTCTTTCCCCACCATCTCAGCCTAGTTAGTCTTCATTCGAGGATGAATGATCCCAAGGGAGAGATATTGTAACACCTCAAAAATTCTAAGCTAAGACCCAAACTATTTCCATGAGTGTAATGATCATTTCCCTAGTGTGGTGAGTGCTTTGGATGCGAATCATGTTCATAAGAAACTCCTAGAAGCAAGTTAAGTTAAAAGCACCCCAACCAAAGAAGTTTTCATGTAAGACTAAACTAGGGTCAACTTCAAACGCTCATAACACCTAGAATATGAAAAGTTAGATTTCTACATGAATCATAGCCTATTTTAGAAGATTTGCTCCATGTTTTTAATGACTTGCATGATATTTTACAGGAATCTAAGAAATCAAGAACTTACCCTGAAATTGTATTATTTTTATGAGAATTGGTTTTTCCTCAGAATTTAACCCAGATTACTAGCATTCGATTTTAAGCATGAAATTAGCCAGTTTTCAGTCTACAGGCTTTCTTTAAATTTCTCCAAATTCAGCACTCTTTTCAGAATCTAGTCCAGCTAGTTGGCATTCAGTCTAAACAAGTTTAAGTCTCCTCATGATTATTTTAGCTATGGGTTTTGCTTCCAAACAAGCATTCATGATTTTCAATTACTTCAGTCCAGTTATTTTAGTAAGAAAGAACTATGCATGATCTAGCAGGCTTCAGCTTACCCTCAATATGTTTTACAAGAATATGTTTCTAAATATAGACTTTCAACATATGCCGTCAATGATTACAAATTTAGTAAGTTTTGTGATTAGTATGACATCTAGATATGTCCACATACTTTATGAATAGTCTTCAATATACAATCTTCCTGAAATCATCCAGGCACTCAGTCAGCAAGAATTACATGATTAGAATCCTTCAGCTTCAGTTATATTTTGCATTTTTAAATTATATCAGTATTTTGAGCTATCCAGTATTTCAGTTGCATCTATAGCTTTATATTCAGTTGGGAGTAGACTTAGTTCCGAGCGGACGAAGGGATGAAGGCTCAGCTGCCAGACTTGGCTGAGACCTTCAGTAGAAGTCCCTAAGTCCCAGAACTACGGCGCCACCATAGGTATTAAAGGAGTCAGCTGTCAGACTAGGCTGCATATCATTGTCCCTTGTGGACATCAGTAGTGGATCCACGTCAGATTTGTTTGTACCCTTGGCAAGGTATGAACACCCTCCTAGTAAGGGTTACAGGTTGTCCCCACAGTTAGCTCAGCTTAGGGTATGTCAGTTAATAGTAGCTCCCACAGTCCATATTCTTTATTGCACGACCTTGTATTCAGTTATCCAAATCAGTTCAGTATTATACAGTTTCATGTTTATATACTTGGTCATTGCATCAACTTATGTCTTTCAACTTGTATTCAGTATACTACATCAATACTTACAGACATACTTTATCTTGTTAGTTCATGAAAACCCAAATAATAGTTTTACTTATCTTTAAACATCATGATCTCACAAGTTACAGTCTAGCAGCATGATTTACATTCTCTTCAGTAAAAGAGTCTATATTATACAGCTTTGACTTATGCACTTCAGATATTATACATAGTTCAGTTTTCAGCCATGCTTTAAGTAAACATGTATCTTCTCATGATTTTCAGTAAGTGCATATCTCACATGCTCAGTACATTCAAAGTAATGACCGCATACCTTCCTTCTGTTGCATCATTTTCTGATGTAGGTTTCAGTGCTAGCTCCCAGGATCATGGTCAGATGGATCACAGCTTCCAGTCAGAAGAGATCGAGTTCTCCCTTTTTTGAGAACTCCAGTCAGTTAACAGTTATAGAAATTCTTTCAGTTACTTATACATTGATTTAAGCTAGTTGGGGGTCATGTCCCGACTAACTATAACTCAGTGTCAGTAAAGGCTTCATAGGTAGTCAAATAGTCAGTCACTCCGTTGTATAAATTTTCTATTACTATTGTATCTCAGTTTATGATAGTTAATTTGTTTATAATATTTTCAAAGGAGCTCAGCACATTTCAGCTTCCGCATTTACTTTCAGTTTTTATCTCAGAGGTATGCCAGGCCATGGGTTAGCTTGGGGTCACTTGTGACTCTAAGCACCATGTCGCATCCAGGGTGTATGATCGGGGCATGACAGTAAGGGATCTTGATGTTGATAAAGAGACATCGACTATTCAATCCTTGCCAATTGTGAATGAATATCTAGATGTGTTCTCGGAGGAGCTTCCAGGACTTGCTCAAGATAGAGAGGTTGATTTTGGTATCAATTAGATCCCAGTACTCAACCTATATCAATTCTACCCTATAGAATGGCCCCAACAGAGCTAAAAGAGTTGAAAGCACAACTGAAAGATCTCCTTGATAAAGGATTCATACAACCTAGTATATCACCTTGAGGTGCACCTGTGCTATTTATACAAAAGAAAAATGGCTCATTACGCATATGTATAGACTATCAACAGTTGAACAAAGTTACTATAAAGAAAAAGTATCCACTCCCCCAAATAGATGATTTATTTGATCAGTTTCAGGGTGCTAAGTGCTTTTCAAAAATTAATTTAAGGTCTAGATATCATCCGTTGAAGATCAGAGAAGCCGATATTCCAAAGACAGATTTTCAAACTTGGTATGGGCACTTTGAATATCTTATTATATCTTTTGGTTTGATTAATGCCTCTGCAGATTTTATGGATATGATATATAGGGTCTGCAAACCCTTTCTAGATTTTTTGTAATTGTATTCATAGATGACATCCTTGTATATTCACGTGGCGAGGAAGACCACGCAGATCATCTTAGAGCAGTATTGCATACTGTTAAAGAATATCAGTTATATGCAAAAATTTCCAAATGTTTGTTCTGGATGGAGTCTGTAGCTTTTCTTGGACATGTGGTGTCTAGTGAGGGAATCAATGTGGACTTTCAGAAGATTGAGGTTGTGAAGAATTGGCCTAGGCCCACTACTCCTAGAGATGTATGTAGTTTCTTGGGGCTAGAAGGTTAAAAAATAAGATTCATATCACGCCCCGAGCCTACACCCTAGACATAACATGGTTCTTAGAGTCACAAGTGACCTCAAGATAACCTATGGCCTGGCATACTACTGAGATATAAACTGAAAGATAATGCGGAAGCTAAAATGTGCTGAGCTCTTGAAAGAATATTAAAACAAAATAAACTTTCATAAACTATGATACAATAGCATTTGAAAACTGATACAATTAACTGACTTACTGTCTGACTGTCTATGAAGCCTATACTAACACTGACTATGGTTAGGCGAGACATGATCCCCGACTATCTTTAATCAATATATAACAACTGAAATAATCACTATAACTACTAACTGACTAGAGTTCCTAGAAAAAGGAGAACTCATTCCTGTTGGATGGAAGTTACGATCTGTCTGACCATGATCCTTGAAGCTAGCACTAAAACCTGCATCATCAAAAGGATGCAACACAAGAAGGTATGCAATCAGTACTTTGAATGTACTGAGCATGTGATATAATGCACTAACTTTGGAATCATGAGAAAACATGTATACTGAAAGCATGGCGAAAACTGGACTAAGTATAACATCTAAAGTACATAAGTCAAAACTGTAAAACATAAGCCCTTTTACTGTAGAGGGTGTAAGTCCCATTTTTGAACTGTAACTATGAGATCATAATATTTTAAGATAATTAAAACTGTTACTTGGGAAACTCATGGACTGGAAAGATGAATTTTGTCTATATATCATGAAATAGTGCAACTGAGCTCAAAGTCATGAGTCATGCTAAAAGTCATGTTTAAAGTAAATCCTTAGGTGAGTTCCTTCTACTTAACATGCTGAAAATACTGAATGCAATATGAAAGGTATAAGCTGATTCAATAACCAAGTATATAAACATGCAACTGTATAATATTGAACTGAATAACTAAATACAAGGTCATGCAATAATGAATATGGACTTTGGGAGCTATTATTAACCGACATACCCCAAGATGAGCTAACTATGGGGCCAACCTGTAACCCTGGATGGAAGGGTGTTCATACCTTGCCAAGGGTAAAAACAAATCTAATGTGGATCCACTAAACTGACATCCACAAGGGACAAGGGTGTCAAGCCTAATCTGAGGGGTGACCCCTTTAGAACCTACGTTGGCGCTGTAGTTCTGGGACTCAGGGATTGCTACCAAAGGTCTCAGCCTAAACTGGTGGATGAGCCTTAATCCCCTCTTCTGCTCGGTGCTAAGTCTACTCTCAATTGAATATTAATAAATAAATAAACTGACATACTGGATAGCTCAAAATACTGATTTTCTGAGAATGCAAAATAATACTGAGACTACAAGCATTCTATTTTTCTGAAAAGTTGAAGGCTGATAACTGGGTAATTTCATGCTTTAAAACTGAGTACTAGTAGACTAGGCAGAATTTTGAAGAAAAGTTAGTTCATGTGAAAATACTACAATTTCATGCTAAGTTCTTAAAAAGAAAGCTAATTCATTTAGAAGATTCTGTAAATCCAGGCTATGTCTGTTTCATCAAAATTTCCAGAGATTTAAGAAAATATCTGTAAAACTTCTTGCAATATCACTTAAACATATACGGGGAACATATAGTATCATGTGGAATTTAATTTTGTAAGAATATGCATAGTTGGGTAAAATCAGGCTATAATTCACTTCTTATAAAATCTAGGGTTTTGAAATGTAATTGCAGGAAATCATGTAGAAATCGTTCTAACAATAATAGTAGTCATGTAGGATCCTCAAGAGATTGAATTCATAGTAAAACACTTATTTAAGTAAAAACCCTAGAATTATAACTTGTAGAAATCATAACTGAAAACTGAACTTTGGGCATGAGGGTGAAAGGAGATCCTTAATGAATACCCACATACGTAGTGGAAGATAATCCTTAAAGAGAACCTGAAGTTTGAAGCTTGAAGGAGAAGCCCTAGGTCTGAACTTTGGAGAAGAACGCTCTTTTCTTCCTTGAAACAGACTTGAGAGAAAGAATGAGGAAAACTAATAGTTTGGAGGTATTTTACTTAATAAAATAAGCCTCCAACTATTTATAGTCAGAGCTAAAAGAAGGAATGGTCTGAAATACACCTGGGAAATTATATTAAAAATTGCTGAAATTCCCATAATATCAAACCACAGATTGGTTGACGGGCCATGGTTCTGAATGATGGACCATCAATTGAGTCATAGTTCTGTCCTTGAGTTTGGGGGTTCACTGAAGGTGATGTCACGAGTTACAGGATGGACTGTTGTTTGAAACGATGACCCGTGAAGTCACCCATGGAAATTTGGAAGAAAGGCTGAAAATTGACAATTCATGGGTCATACTACGGACCGTGGTTTTGGTCTACGGGTCATGGACAACTCATCATTTTGAAGGTGAAAATTCTAAGTTGCAGGTCTGTTTTCACGAGTCACAGTACGGATTCGTCCGTGGTCACTGATAGTACTACAGTAAAATGCCCATAACTTTTTACTCCGGACTCAAATTAATGCGTGGCCAGTAGCATTGGAGAGAAGAATCAGAAATCTTTAATTTGGGGGGTACTAGGCTACCTAAATCTTCATATTCTAGGAGGTGTGATCATTTGAAGATGACACTTTCTTAGTCATTCCTGAAAACTTCTTAGGTTAGGGTGCTTCCAACTTAACTTGCTTCTAGGAGTTTCTTATGAACATGATTCACATCCAAAGCACTCACCACACTAGGAAAATGATCATTACACTCATAGAAATAGTTTGGGTCTTAGCTTAGAATTTTTGGGATGTTACAATATCTCCCCCTTGGGATCATTCATCTTCGAGTGAAGACTAACTAGGCTGAGGTTGTAGGGAAAGAGTTGCAATCCCACCAACTGAGTTCTAAAAGCTGAAGTACTAGCTTGGTAAATGATTTGTGACTGAAATATGAACTGAGCTAGGTTCGTGAGGCGTGTATGCATACTGAGATCATAAGAACACTGATAGGACATAAAACTGAATGTCGAATATGATAACTGGTCTGGAGTGAGAGTAGGGTCTTAGCTGGAACTCATAAAGAATGCATTATTAGAAATCATAGTTAGTTGAAAGGAACATAAAACTGAGAGGAGTAACTATACAAGAAAACTATTCTCTTCTAAATTGAACTCACTAGCATGGACTGAACTAAGCGTAGGGCTTTCTGGCCTTAGTAATGATTACCAACAAGTCTGAACTGATTTGATGTGAGGAGTCTACTATCTTGCTATCTGAAGCTACTGGACGTAAGATATGAGCACCATGGGAAGGGAGTAAGAACAAGACTATTCTCGCCTTAATAATACAGTTGACATCTTTTAAGCTTAGGAACACCCTTTATAACTTCACCAACTTCTCTGAATACCATGCTTACCATTTTCAACTAAAATTCTCATCAGTGCACATATAGATGCTAAGGTCTGAGCCTAACTACCTTCTTTCACCATGTTCAAGCCTATCTCGACTAAATCTCTTGCATCTAGAGTTATCTCCCAAGAATGATATTCTTTCTTATTACAAAAATCAACTAACCCTGAACTCTAATCAATGGGTCACTAGTCCCATAAAGAAAAAGCCCACATGTATTTTATCACGACATTCTAGCCTATTAATGTGATCATCTTATCAATTCTTTGTAGCTAACACTACCTGAGAATCATTTCTTCTTCCCTAGGATATCTAGAAACTGTAACTGTAATAACTTTTACAAAAGGACATGAAAAGAGGAAAATCTAGTACTTCCCATCTAGGCTACTACTTAGCTTCCTCTACTAACAGTTGTGACTATATAAGCTAAGTTCACTGAAGGAATAGAGTGGGAGCATGAGCATCATGAATGAAGGCATACTGATCGATCTTGACTTATACATAGTGTGATCTAGCCACTCAAGGTGAGGTCTGAGAAGTCAAGTGCAAAGACCTGAGTGTCTCACATCCTAGACATATGAAGCATGGTTAGAGTAAGGAAATCATAAGTATGAATTGTTCAAGAAATATGGAATGAGTATATACGTGATGTAACATGATTTCACTAGCCATTAAGGCATATCTCGAGGATTAAACTAAGTACATATAACTGAGCAAACTATGAGACATGATTTTACTTATATAATGAGTCTCATGGCATAAAGCTGGAATTTATAGAATCTAGAGTAAGACTAGAATCGCTGTCTGGAGCAATTTTGGTTTGTTCTAGGAGCTGAGTATGGACATGAATCTGTATCGAGTGCATGAACTTATCCATGAGTATGACAAAAATACGTCTGAGTATAGTGTCACCTTGACTGAAGTGCTAGGAAATTCGCTGGAATAAGAATGGATCGATATCCCATCATAGCCCTTTCTGGAATTTTGTACTGGCTGCATCACAAGACTCAACTTGGTTCTTCATTCTATTATCTCCCCCTTAGCTTAAACGTCACCCCTCTAAGTCTGCGGATCTCTCTCCCAAACTAGTCTATAATTAACTAACCCTTGTAAGGTTGGGGTATCACTGTATTTATGGACACTAAACTCTCCTTGATAGGCTATAACTAAAGATGCTAAACCCTTGCTAGGTATTCTTCTGGGGCATCTCTTAGCTTCCTATTTACCCTTAAGGTTATCACTAGAGGACTCATACTCTTACGGGGGTATATAACCACTTCTCTAACACTTAGCAATCTAACCTTTGCTTATTCATCTACTAGCATCATATCTCTAAGTTCACATCCACCAAAATCAACTGGATTATAACCACGCTAAGGTACGCAACATCATCTATCTATGACCTCCTGAATGTCATGCAACAACATACTACTCTGGGTGCATACCTACCTTTCTAATGCGAAAGGTCCCTCTCCTTTATCTAATCACTTAGTCATAATTTACTAATTCATCTAGGGGTCATATATACATCTTACTTACACCACCGTGCTCATTGCAAATTAATCAACTTAATTCTATGCATACATTATGTCAAGCCTACTAGGTCAATTCTATAAAACTAGTATCATCATACTCATTTTATAACTACTATGTTTTTGATTTCGTACATCTAGTTTTGGGGTCATTCTTCTACTTATGTCCCATAACATCTCATTCACACTAACTATTTATAACATCCCAGAATTTGATTCAACTTTTAAACTCAGAACTTCCAGGGACCACGGGTCAAGTCCACGAGTCGTGGAAAGTTCCATGAGTCATGGAAATGACTCGTGATTCCAATCCTGCAGACCACCCTCAGGTCTGAGGACCATGGGTGAGTTTCACGATTCATGGATGTTTCCACGGATCGTGGTTCATACCCATGGAAATCAGACAGAGAGTGCCCATTTACCCTGGAATCACGGATTGGTTCTACGACTCATAGAATTTTCTACGGGTCATCCTGTTAATCCGTGAAAGATGATCCGCAACCTAGAATTTTGGCCCAGGAACCATGACTCTAGTCCATGAGCCGTGTTTAGTTCTATGGTCCATGGAAGGGACCCATGGAACCTGAAGCTAAGTTTTAAAATAGCTTTTTCTTTATTAAGTTCCAGGGGTATTTCAGCCATTACCCACCCTTTTAACTCCTAAGTGAGGTCGTTTTGGCCATTTTTAGCATGAGTTCTAAACCTATTAGCCTAATTCCCTCCTCATTACCATATTCATCTCCCAAAAAGGAAAAGAACTCTCTCAACCTCAATGTCTCAAGCTCAAAGATCAAGTCTCCTAGTTTTTTCAATTTCAAGTGGGTTAGCTTCAATCAAGGTATGTGGGTATTCAACAATGGGTTCCTTTTACACTTTTCAATTTCAAGTGGGTTAGCTTCAATCAAGGTATGTCGGTATTTAACAATGGTTTCCTTTCACCCTTTCACCCTTGTGCCCAAAACCCCTAATTTCTATTTTGATTTCATGAACTTTCAAATTAGGGTTCTTACCCAATTCTTATGGGTTTTGCTATAAATTGCCTTCTCATGATTTTATTATGAAATTACTACTAAATTGCATGATTTTGCATAAGTTTTTACATATGAACTCCTATTTCAAATTGAAGGCTAATTATGGCAAATTCTACATGCATAAATTGATTCAAGTAAATTGGGTATTTGATAACATTTTTTTTTATAAATTTCAAGCAAGTGCATGACTAGTTCCTATGTTTTATGAAAGTATATGTTATTATGAAATTGAACTAGTTCCATGCAAGTTTTCAAGTTATGAATTATTATGTAAGACAAAACACCTGATGTGCCATCAATGCTCATGAATTATTTTCTAAACCAAGATTCGTGAGTAGTATAAAGATCCAGGGTATGAACATGTTTATGAACAAGTTTTGACATCTAGATATGTCAAATGTATGTGAGCCTCATGTTATATATATATATATATATTGGGAGTAGTATTTAGCACCGAGTTGGACCAGGTGAGAGTACCCTTAAACCCAGAACTACGTGCCACCGTAGGCGCCTTCTATGGCTGATGACAGGATCCTGGTATGGCATGTTCTAACTTTGGACAGTTAGGACAACCTTTTTCAGTGTGGGTGCATGACACTGGACTCCATGTAGCTCAGCATGGTTTATGTCGGTTAAGAGAAACTCCCACTTGATTATTTTCAAGCTATGAAGTTATATGATACTCTATTTTGAATCTTAACTTTACTTCATGTTTTACGTCTTATATCTTGATAATTTCTTATGCTATCTCTTGTTATGAGTGAGCTTATCTTAAGCATGTTTTAGGTGTGTTTTATCATGATCATGCATATCTCTCATACTCGGTACATTCCATAGTACTGACCGCATACTTCTTTGTGCTGCATCTTATTATGATGTAGATTTTGTAGCCCGTTCCCCAGTCCGTGGGTAGTAGATCAGCAACACATCCAGTCAGCTTGGTGAGTCCTCCTCCTTTGAGGACTTGGAGTTTAGTTTCATTTCAGTATTTAGATCGTGTATTCAGTATTTCAGCATTTAGAGTTAGTTGGGGGCTTGTCCTAGCAACTCGCCAGTAGTAGAGGCTTTCAGACATACAGTCAGATGTTCAGTTGTATTCTGATTTTCATCCTTAGACTTCTACTTATATCAACAGATTTGGTTGCTCATTACATCAGTAAAGCTTCTGTTCTTATATTTTTTTTAGTGTTTAGGTCATGCTAATGCCAAAGCGTTATCTTGAGATTACTTGTGATCTTGGGTCTCGTGTTACATCCAGGGGGTAGGCTCGGGGCATGACAAACTTGGTATCAGAGCATCAGGTTCAAGAGTCCTAAGGTGTCTGAAAGTCGTATCAAGTAGAGTCTTTTTCATGGTGTGAAGCATGGCACACTTATGATAGGGAGGCTATGAGATGTTTTAGGAAGAACTTCACTTCTTCATGTTCACTATTATGCGATAGAGTTTGACTCTATTTACCCTTTTAATTTGTTCCTTACGTATTTCAGATAATGTCTCCATAAAGAAACCCCATGAGGAATGCTAATCTTACCACTCCAGATCATGAGGTTACGAATGCAGAATTTCGTGAAGCCATCTGTATGTTGGCTCAAGCCATGACAACTCAGTTTAATGAGAAGGAGAAACTAAAGAAGATGAAGAGGAAGAATAAGAAGGCCAGAACATGGAACCAATCGTCTTCTCTTCAGTTAGCACACCTGCACTCGATTCTCATTCTTGTCACAATAGGGCTCCGAAGACCTTGAGGTACCCTCGTTGTAGTAAATGTGGTAAGTTTCATATAGGTGAGTGCCTCACTGGCAAAATGAGGTGTTTTAGGTGTGGTTAGTTAGGCCATAGGATCAGGGATTGCCCCTCAGCTAAGCGGAGCAACTGTGGTGTTCAGTTCTAAAACCAATTCCTTTCATTGCCTAGCCAGCCGGGTCAGCGTATTCTTCCAGAAGTTGAATCAGGTACGTCACTAGATTTTCTTCCTTTATGCATCCATAGTCCCTGGACCCATATTCTTGTCTGGTTGTGAGTTGTCTTAACCTGGAACAAAGTGGAGATGGAAGGGTTGAGGCCTAGACTTTTAGGCAAAGGAGAATCTTAGACTATAGAAGGAAGTGGGTATTTGTGCTAGATTCTGGAGTAGTGTATGCTCTGTTAGGGTAAAATGATCATAGTTCCTTTGAAAGGTTGGGGAGAGGTCCATAGACTTATAAAGGTAGCATGAATCTAAGGGGGAGATAGTGGGATATAGAATCTGTCAGGTTTTTGGAGGCTCAGGTAGTGATGCTTTTGGGGGTTAGAACAGAGTTAAGAGGGGAGGTAGAAGCTCATTTCCATCCTAGCATCCTAAGTATACTTTTGCCATTATGGTACCTTTTTGCATGCCTTGGGTGTCAGCGGCATGGTCCTATTTCAGATTTACGCACTCCATTCAGATTCACGCTTATGTTCAGATTCTAGGATGACAAGTGATTGTTTTAGACAACGACTCTATTCTTATCCTGCGATTCTATAAATTCCAGCTTTATGCCCAGAGGGTTGGTATCCATGTAAACTAATGTCTCTAAGTATGCTCAGTTCTATTTGCTCAGTTCATTCTTCAGACATGCCTATATGGCTAATCAAGTCATGCTACATCATGTATATGATCTGACCTGATTTCTTAAAATGGTTCGCGTTTATGATTTCCTAGCTCTATAACCCATTGACCTTGTCTTGGATGACGAGGGGTGGTGATCCCCACTATTCATGCCTTACGTGCCTCGTATATGATTCACTCGTACCAATTACACTCAATTCCCCAAGCCTCACCTTGAGTGGCTTGATTACGCTAAGTGTAAGTCAAGATCAATTGGCAATCCTTCATTTGTGATGCTCATGCTCCCGCTCTTTTCTTTCGGTAATTCTGGTTTATGTTGTTATAAGCGTTAGGGAAGGAGACCTTGTAATATCCCAGATGGGAGGTAGAAGATTTATTTTCCTTATTGTTGTACTTGTTCCACCTTGTCTTCTAGGTGTGGGCAAATTGGGAGGTAAGGATTGTTCAGGCAAAATGGCTAGTTGAAGAATTTATGTATGTCCCCCTGTAGAAGTTCTTGAAATTGTGACTCCTAATTATGATATGGAAGGGGAGGGACGTCTTGAATAGGGTAGGCTACAAAACCATAAGGTGACCATGGTGATAAGGTTGAATATCATGATGGAATATATGTGGACCCTTATTTTGGAGCAACTAGCGACCCATTGATTAGGAGCTCAAGGTTAGTTAGTTGTTGTGATAAGAAGGAATACTATTCTTAGGAGATAACTCTAGATCCAAGAGATTTAGTCGAGCTAGGCTTGAGCATGAAGAAGCTGGTAGTTAGACTCTGACCTTAGTATCTTTATGTGTACTTTTGAGATTGCTAGTTGCATTTGGTAAGTGTGGTATTTAGAAGAGAATAGTTTTCACGTATATCGACTCCTCTCAGTTTGACATCCCTTTCGATTAATTGTGATTTCTAAAATGTGTTTGTTCTTTATGAGTTTCAGCTGAGTCCCTGCTCTTAATTCTAACTAGACGTCATGTTAGATATTAAGTTCATGTCCCATTATCTGTTCTTGCGCTCTCAGTATACATACATGTCTCATGAATCCAACTGAGTTTTTATTTCAATTAAAAGTTGGTTACCACGTTAGTACTTCAGCTTTCACAACTCAGTTGAAAGAGCTACTTGGGAAGCAGAATCAACCACAAAGCCAAGTACCCTCATCTATTCCCTTCTGATATTGTTTCAGCTTGAGGTAATAGTTTCCTCCTTAGTATGTTCCTCCGAGTCAATTCCATCAGTTTTCCTCATGATCCTAGCATGTATTCATGTTTTCAAAGCTGATTCAGTCATGTTTTAAGTTGAAAAGTTCAGTTTTCATGTTTGCTCTTCATATTTTATGTTTTGTTGCTTTGTTGGGCTAGTTTCTCTCTAGTTTTCCTTGTTTAGTCTTCATTTGAGGACGAATGATCCCAAGAGGGAGATATTGTAACACCCCAGAATTAGATTCATCTTTTAAACTCAGAACTTGCAGAATTTTGAGCTTCTAGGGACCACGGGTCAAGTCCACAAGCCGTGGAAAGTTCCACGAGTCATGGAAAGGACTCGTGATTCCAGTCCTGCAGACCACCCTCAGGTCTGAGGACCATGGGTCAGTTTCACGGTTCGTGGATGTTTCCACAGATAGTGGTACCAACCCGTGGAAATCAGACAGAGAATAGCCATTTCCCCTAGAACCACGGATTGGTTCCACGACTCGTAGAAGTTTCTACGGGTCGTCCTGTTAATCCGTGAAAGATGATCCACAGCCTGGAATTTTGGCCCAGGAACCACAACTCCAGTCCACGAGCCATGTTTAGTTCTACGATCCGTGGAAGGGACCCGTAGAACCTGAAATCGCGCTTTAAAATAACTTTTTCTTAATTAAGTTCCAGGGGTATTTCAGCTATTACCCACCCTTTTAACTCCTAAGTGAGGTCGTTTTGGCCATTTTTAGCATGAATTCTAAACCTATTAGCCTAAGTCCCTCCGCATTACCTCATTCATCTCCCGAAAAGGAAAAGAAATCTCTCAAGCTCAAGGTCTCAAGCTCCAAGTTCAATTTTGCTAGTCTTTTCAATTTCAAGTGGGTTAGCTTCAATCAAGGTATGTGGATATTGGGTTCCTTTCACCCTTGTGCCCAAAACCCCTAATTTCTATTTTGATTTCATGAACTTTCAAATTAGGGTTCTTACCCAATTCTTATGGGTTTTGCTATAAATTGCCTTCTCATGATTTTATTATGAAAATACTACTAAATTGCATGATTTTGCATGGGTTTTTACATATGAACTCCTATTTTAAATTGAAGGCTAATTATGGAAAATTCTACATGCATAAATTGATTCAAGTAAATTGGATATTGGATAGCATGTTTTTTTATGAATTTCAAGCAAGTGCATGGCTAGTTCCTATGTTTTATGAAAGTATATGTTATTATGAAATTGAACTAGTGCCATGCAAGTTTTCAAGTTATGAATTATTATGTAAGACAAGACACCCGATGTGTAATCAATTCTCATGAATTATTTTCTAAACCAAGATTCATGAGTAGTATGAAAATCTGGGGTATGAACATATTTATGAACAAGTTTTGACATCTAGATATGTCACGTGTATGTGAGCCTCATGCTATATACATATACATATATATATATATATTTTGGGAGTAGTATTTAGCACCGAGTTTGACCGGGTGAGAGTACCCTTAATCCGAGAACTATGTGCCACCGTAGGTTCCCTCTGTGGCTTATGACAGGATCCTGGTATGACATAGTTCTAACTTTGGTCGGTTAGGACAACCTTTTTCAGTATGAGCGCATGACACTGGACTCCATGTTGCTCAGCATGGTTTATGTCGGTTAAGAGAAACTCCCACATGATTATTTTCAAGCTTTGAAGTTATATGATACTCTATTTTGAATCTTGACTTTACTTTACGTTTTACGTCTTATATCTTGATAATTTATTTTGCTATCCTTTGTTACGAGCGATCTCATCTTAAGCATATTTTAAGTGTGTTTTATCATGATCATGCATATCTATCATACTCAGTACATTCCATATTACTGACCACATACTTCTTTTTTCTGCATCTTATAATGATGTAGATTCTGTAGCCCACTCTCCAGTCCATGGATAGTAGATCAGCAGCACATCCAGTCAGCTTGGTGAGTCCTCCTCCTTTGAGGACTTGGAGTTTAGTTTCATTTAAGTATTTAGATCGTGTATTCAGTATTTCAGCATTTAGATTTAGCTGGGGGCTTGTCCCATTAACTCGCCAGCAGTAGAGGCTTTCAGACATAAAGTTAGATGTTCAGTTGTATTCCGATTTTCATCCTTAGAATTCTACTTATATAAACATATTTGGTTTCTCATTACATCAGTTAAGCTTCCATTCTTATATTTTGTTTAGTTTTTAGGTCATGCTAATACCAGAGGGTTATCTTGACATCACTTGTTATCTGGGGTCTCGTGTTACGTCTAGGGGGTAGGCTCGGGGAGTGACACTATTCAGTGATTTTGATACCCAAATGCTCATAAAACCATACCCTTAGGCTAAGGCACCATTCATAGTAAAACATCTAGGAGGAGGTCTTAGAGCACATTCTACTATAGGCTCAACTGCACGAGTGAAAATGGATACATGCTTTTGAATCAGTAGAATTATGCATTAGTGGCTCCTCTCAAGCCCTTGTGCAGTCTATTTACTTTTTGATGGCTCTAATGGAGAGAATCTCCCTAACAGGAATCTGAACTTTACTGTTCCCACCACCTCAAAGATGAGGCATGATTGGAGGAATTGGATTAACGCATGAGTCTACATAATTTTCTGAAGGAACTACTTTATTGCACGATATGGAGTATGAATAAAGGGAAACATTTCCTAAATTCCCTATAGCCTCCTGATTATATATGTGGTGCACAACACATCCATAAACAAGACTATACTAAACATGGCTTCACAAATACCCTAGGACACTTGAACTCTGTGCTCTGCTATCAAGTTAGTTTGTCATGCCCCGAGCCTACACCCTGGATGTAACATGGTGCTTAGTGTCACAAGTGACCCCAAGCTAACCCATGGCCTAGCATACTACTGAAATACAAACTGAAAGATAATGCAGAAGCAGAAATGTGTTCAGCTTTTGAAAAAAATATTAAAATAAAATAAACTTTCATAAACAGAGATACAATAGCATTTGAAAACTAATACAACTAACTGACTAATTATCTGCCTGTCTATGAAGCCTCTACTAAAACTGACTATGGTTAGCCAGGACATGACCCCTGACTATCTTTAATCAATATATAACAACTGAAATAACCATTATAATGACTAAGTGACTGGAGTTCCTTGAAAAAGGATAACTCGTTCCCTGCTGGCTAGAAGTTGTGATCTGTCTGACCATGATCCAGGAAGCTAGCACTAAAACTTGCATCATCAAAAGGATGCAGCACAAGAAGGTATGCAATCAGTACTTTGAATGTACTGAGCATGTGATATAATGCACTAACTTTGGTATCGTGAGAAAACATGTGTACTGAAAGCATGGATGAAAACTGGACTAAGTATAACATCTGAAGTACATAAGTCAAAACTGTAAAACATAATCCCTTTTACTGAAGAGGGTGTAAGTCCCATTTCTGAACTCTAACATTGAGATCATATTATTTTAAGATAAGTAAAATTGTTACTTGGGAAACCCAAGGACTGGAAAGATGAATTATGTCTATATATCATGAAATAGTGGAATTGAGTTGAAAGTCATGAGTCATGCTAAAAGTCATGTTTAAAGTAAATCCTTAGGTGAGTTCCTTCTACTTAACATGCTAAAAATACTGAATGCTAGCTGAAAGGTATAAGTTGATGCAATGACCAAGTATATAAACATGCAACTGTATAATACTGAACTGAATAACTTAATGCAAGGTCATGCAATAATGAATATTGACTGTGGGAGCTACTATTAACCGACATACCCCATGCTTATGGGGCAAACTTGTAACCCTGGATGAAAGGGTGTTCATACCTTTCCAAGGGTAAAAACAAATATGATGTGAATCCATTAAACTGACATCCACAAGGGACAAGGGTGTGAAGCCTAATCTGATGGGTGACCCCTTTAGAACCTACGGTGGCACTGTAGTTCTGGGACTCAAGGACTGCTACCAAAGGTCTCAGCCTAAACTGGTGGGTGAGACTTCATACCCTCATCCGCTCGGTGCTAAATCTACTCCCAACTGAATATTAATAAATAAATAAACTGACGTATTGGATAGCTCAAAAAAATAACTTTCTGAGAATGCAAAATAATACTAAGACTGAAAGCATTCTATTTTTCTGGAAATTATTTGGCTGATAAATGGGTAATTTCATGCTTTAAAACTGAGTACTAGTAGACTAGGTTGAATTCTGAAGAAAAGTTAATTCATGTGAAAATACTACAATTTCATGTTAAGTTCTTGAAAAAAAAAAAGCTAATTCAAGCAGAAGATGCTATAAATCCAGGCTAAGTCTGTTTCATCAAAATTTCTAGAAATTTAAGAAAATATCTATAAAACTTCTTGCAATATCACTTAAACATATACGGGGAACATATAGTATCATGAGGAATTCAATTCTGTAAGAATATGCATAGTTGGATAAAATAAGGCTATAATTCACTTCTTCTAAAATCTAGGGTTTTGAAATCTAATTGAAGGAAATCATGTAGAAATCATTCTAACAAGAATAGTAGTCATTACACTCATGGAAATGGTTTGGGTCTTAGCTTAGAATTTTTGGGGTATTACAATTCATTGAAGGCTTCTCTTCTATAGTTGTACCATTGACTAAATTAACACAAAAAGTAACAAAGTTTCAGTAGTCAGAGAAGTTCAAGCAGAGTTTACAAGAGTTAAAAGACAGGTTAACTATGGCAGCAGTACTAATATTTCCAGAAGGCACAGAGGGGTATCCTATTTATTGTGATACTTCGAGAATTGGTCTAGATTGTGTATTAATGCAGTATGGTAAGGTTAGAGCATATGATATAGGCAATTAAAGAAACACGAGCAATACTATCCAACACATGACCTAAAATTTGCTGCAGTTGTATTTGCACTAAAGATGTGGAGGCATTATTTATATGGGGTCTATGTTGATATATTTACTGATCTAAGAGCCTTCAATACTTATTTAAGAAAAGAGGGCTAAATTTGAGGCAGAGAAGGTGGCTAGAATTATTGAATGATTATGATGTTGATATTCTCTACCACCTAGGTAAAGCAAATATTATAGCAGATGCTCTTAGTCGCCAATCTATGAGAATCCTAGCATACTTGCCGGTATCAAAGCATAATATAGTCAGAGAGGTTCATAATTTATCAATCTTAGGTGTCCGTTAATTGACCTTGAAGATAGGGGCATAGTGGTTCAGAGTACTGCAGAGTCATCGTTAGTGAAAATAGTGAAGGAGAGACAATATGATGACCCCATATTAAAACAATACAAAGAAGGTATTTTCCAGCATAAAGTACAACATTTGAGCTTGCAAAAGATGAATCTTTAAGGTGCCAAGGCAGGTGGAGTGTTCCTAATATGGATGGATTATGGGAGAAGATTTTGGCTGAGGCATACTATTCACAGTATTCTATCCACTCGGGTGCTACAAAAATGTATCACGATCTGAAAGAAATTTATTAGTGAGACAATATGAAGAGAAATATAGTAGATAATATTGCACAATGCACTAATTGTCAACAAGTAAAAGTAGAGCATCACCAGCCTGGAGGTCTAGCACAAACCATAAAAATCCCAATTTGTAAATGGGAAGCTGTTAATATGGACTTCGTCACAAGTTTGCCTCATTCCTTCCATAAGCATGATTCTATTTGGATAATCGTTGATTCATTGACAAAATAGTCTACTTCTTACCTGTTAAATCCACCAGTACATCAGAGGATTATGCTAAATTATATGTAAAGGAAATTTTTCGCCTACATGGTACTCTTATGTCCATTATTTTTGACAGAGGTTCCAGTTCACAACTCACTTCTGGAAATATTTCTAAAAAGGTCTGGTTACTCAGGTGAATTTTAGCACAGCCTTTTATCTGCAGACAGATGGCCAAACTGAGTGCACTATTTAGACTCCCAAAGATATATTAAGCGCATGTGTTCTAGATTTTAAAGGCAATTGGGATGATCATTTGCCCCTTATCGAATTTGCATATAATAATAGCTATCATTCTAGCATCCAGATGTCACCCTTTGAATACCTATATGGGCAATGTTATAGGTCTCCTATTGGCTGGTTTGAGGTAGGTGAAGCACAGGTGTTTGGTCCAAATTTGGTCCACCAGGCAGTTGACATAGTTAAGTTGATTCGAGAGCGATTGAAGACTACTCAGAGCTGCCAGAAATCTTATTCAGATGTAAGGCGCAGAGACTTGGAATTCCATATAGATAATTGGGTGTTCATAAAAGTCTCACCTATTAAGGGCATTATGAGATTCACCCCTCCTTGCAGTTAAGGTAATGACGTCGGGCATGGCCAGCTCCCATAGTGTGATGGGCAGTGTGTACAAGGCTTGAGAATGAATTCACCACCGTATGGATGTGTTAAGACTCACTCTTCTACCCAAAGCCTTTTGTAGGCTCTGCCACAAGGCTAAAGTGAACCGTGGATCTCTGTCTGATACTATGGATGATGGTATCTCGTGTAGGCGCACTATCTCATCAAAAAACTTGGAGATCCAACTACAAAAAGACAGGAAGTCTGATACAACATTGCTTTGGTATCTTTCTTTCTACCTTATTTTCTTTCTTTTACTTTTATTGACATAGGGTACCAGAGAAATCTTTATTTGAATAAACTTTGTTTTTACTCTTGTTCGTTCTTTATCTGGAAGATGATAAAAAAAAGAAAATAAAAAAAAACATGTATGAAAGCTATAATTGTAAATCACGATCAAACCTATGGAAGCATTAGTTTATACATTCCTCTTAGTCTCGACTCTAGGGATAGTTTTTTTTGCTATCTTTTTTTGAGAACCGCCTAAAATTCCAACTAAGGGAAAGCTAAGCCCAAGATATATTGGGTCTTACAGAATCATACGAAGAGTTGGCCATATGGCATATGAGGTGGAACTACCATACGATTTAGCTACTGTATATCCAGTATTCCATGTGTCTATGTTGTGTAAGTTTACAGGGGACTCATCACTTATTATCCCAATAACAGATATAGAGATCATAGAAAACTTATCATATGAAGAGGTTCTAGTGGCTATTCTTGATAGATAGATTAGAAAATTGAGAACAAAAGATGTTGCCTCCGTTAAAGACCGTGGAGAAATAAGAATATTGAAGAAGCCACTTGGGAATATGAGGAGTCCATGAGGTTGAGATATCCACACTTATTTCAAGAACTTGGAGAAGGTTTCTTATAACATACATCCTATTCATACGAATCATAGTTTCAGTCGAACCTATAAATAAATATTTATTTATCATATGATATGTACACATATTCAGGTCTATCACCGGTGCCTGCTAGTTCATAACATCCATATGTCACACTACAAGTCCAAACATAGGGAGGAATATAAGGTAAATCAGATGCATAATTATTTCCTTATGTAGCATATCAGAACCGTACTTCCAATTTATACTACAACTTTTGTGATGTCCTATGAGTTTCATTATGTGTATTTTGATTAGCTGACAAATTTTGGATACCCCTATTTCAAAAGAAAATCTGGCAAAATTTTAGAAAAAATTTCAGAGTTAAATCTATTCAGATCTAAAGTCTATATTCAAGGACAAATGGTTCAAAGGGTGGATAATGTAATACCCCATACTTTGAACATATGTACGACGAAGGTAACATGGATGAATTTATTTGAAAATGTATAAATGAGGATGATTTTGAGACAAAGTCTAAGTATCCAACTATACTAAAGTGGAAAATATAGTTTGAGGTAACGATACTTGAAAAGTCAATTGAAATTGGAAATAAAAAAGTCACCTACTTGCTAGAGATATGTGTTTCATCTACTAGCGTAAACGTCCTATGTGTCTGGACTTTTTACGTGGTTAAGTTATTTATTTTAACATCATACTTACTTGAGAAACATGAATATAAAATTAAATCTAATGGATGGGATACATTAAATAAGGCTTAAAGCTTAAAAGATATAAGGCCCAAACATAAAAGTTATCAAGTAGGTGAATCACCTACTTTGAAATTTTGGCCCAAATCAAGATCAAAATGGAAGAGTGGGCTGGGTAAAGGGTCAAGGTCCAACATCCATATGAAATGAGCCAATATATATCCATCATACTCAGCTAAATTTCCAGAATAATCCTCAATTAGAACAACTCACAAAAGAACTTCTCTTTGAAGCTAGAAAGGCAGAAATAACCACCCTTTTTTTTCTCCATTAAAGAGTTCTTGCTTCGTTAAGTTTTTCTAAGGATTAAAGGTAAGTCTTTGGCTGTATTTTATTATGGTTTTAACATGGTTATGGTGGTTTATATGAACACCACACGTTTTGGGAGTTTGGACAGCCTTTGGCGAAAGAAACTCCTTGGCAGCACCTTTCAATATAGTAGCATTTTGACTTGTTTCTTATTGTTTTAAGGTGTTGTTGTCAAAGAGTAAAGTTTGGAATTGAAGAGGAGTAGTATTAATACAAAACTTACTAAAAAAACTCACGATAATGTTCTTCCCTCTCATCCTTTATTATATATGAGAAGAAAGAGTCAAATCTAGATGTAATTGTTGTATGAACTCATGAGACGGTAATTGGAAGCCGTGAGTTCGAGTTATTCTAATTTTGTTGGAATATTTGGTGGCTTTATTATATGTGATGTTGGCTTTATTGGTTGTATACCTCATAGTTGGGGTTGGTTGCGACTGTTTTCGGATTTAAATTGAATGGTGTGGAGATACGCTGAGTTTTTAACAATCGTGTGGACATGCTGCCCATTTAATTATAGCGGACTATTTTATGGGCCCTCATGATTATTAGATGCCATAAATATTTCAAATATGTTTCTAAATTATGGCTTTAATTAGAGAAGGGAATTAGAGAGAATCATAAGTATAAAGAGAGTCTGATGAGCAAGCCGGTCGCCTAATAGCCGACATGCTGTCGATATGCATAGACTGTGTTTATGGGCTATTTGTAATGGTTTTTTTACTTGATTTTGTATAGATTATCTGCTGGTAGGAATAGGTACTATCCACTAAAGTTTCTTGAGCTCGAAATTGAGGTATGTAAGGCTAAAATCTCCTTCGCCGCAAGGCACGACCCTGCGTCACATGTTTCTCTACAAGGGTCTATATAGTTTATATTATATACAATTGTTCTATGTCCTATTCTTCATATTAATCATTCATGCATATCATTTATTCATTGTCCATACGTTTAGAGCATTCAAGCTAATCATTACGAGTCATAGTATTCACATAGTCATCAAAGCTATAAATGTGCCTTCATTTATATTCTATAGAACTCATATAGTACATTGGTTATATGTCTCTATATAAATTCTCTTTTCATAGCATATTTATCATCTATATAGTAAATACATGTCCATATGATTCATTTGAAATAGTGCACTATTTACTAGTTGATTCACTTAATAAGACATTACCATCGGTTACTCAGTGTTCATAAATTATCATTCAGAGCTTACTATTTGTACAATTGATTTCATCTATAATTAATTATTCATAGGACCTCATAGCATCAGTTGTTAAGATATAAATTAAGCAATGGCAGTGGAAGGTCAGAAATGTTATATTCACTTGACTCACGATGCGGTGCTTCCTTGTGCACATGGCTGAGACCACAGACCCTCAGAGTGAACCTATGGGCGTATTAGCCTATTATGGCTATGTACCCTTAGAGTAAAGCCATATATGACGTACCTTATTATGGGCTGACCCTCAGAAATGAGCCTTTATGGCGTACCTTCAGATATTATAGACTATGAAACTTAATATTTTAATATAACAATCAAAGATAACAAAGTTCATATGCTATCCAGCTGATATAAAGCCCTCGAGGCTCATATTCAGAGGCTATCATTTATTCATTTGAAAGTACCTAAGTTACTTGATTCCACAGAGAATTATATTATTTGATCACATATTAATAAATAACCAAGAAGACACTTGTATAATAATTTCATATGATTTACAGTTTCATAGGTTACTTCATGACAGAGGTATATCTCAGTTGAGCACATCATTGATTTTTTCATTGTGCTATCTTACTTGTACTTGTTATTATATCTGCCTTTCATACCAGTACATGTTACATATGTACTAACACCCCTATGAAATGAGCTATGCATTCTTTTAAATATAGGACCAGGTATACAGAGTTGCAGACCTCTTATGTAGGCACTATCGTGTATCAGCAGAGCAATCAGTGAGCTCTATTTCCCCCTGGAGCTAGTTTACAGATAGTACTCTCTTTTGTTACACATATTTGCATAGTATGGGTATAAGGGGGGCCTATCCTGACTACTTGACAGTTGCTTAGTTTCTTACTCTTTTAGAGGCTTCGTGTATGCAATAGTACGATCATTTTGTATCAGTTGGTCATAGGCCATTTTATATGCATATATCATCCTTATTAGTTGTCTCTAGTACATGAATCCTTGATATATCATCTGTCATAGATTATCTGTATAGCATATATGTATATATGGTACTTGTCGACCCCATCCAGACTTGGGGCATGACACATGGACCTCAACACATTAGCCTATCAATGTGTGAACCCTCTAAAGTTCATCGACAGGTGAGGCACAAAGGCTATTTCATTATGCCTCAACATGCCATGTTGGCCAATGCTTCAAATTGGGAATTTTACTTCCGAGTAGATTTTGTAAATTTTCACATTCCCCGATGTTTTCCTCGACCATCATGCACCTGCAACATATAAAAATTATTGGAAAAGTGGGTTGTATCCCACCAAACGCCTTATTTTTTATCGTGGTAGGACATATTATTTTATATTTTTATGTGTTTTGATTTTTTTGATTTTTTTGTTTTATATCTTACACTACTACAATACAATCTCGGGTTGCCTCCCGACCAGCGGTTGATTTAATATCACAATATGATGCACCTCTAATAAATCATCGTACAAGTCAACTGAGGTCTTTTGCCTATCCTAGTCCTCAACCCAATAGTGCTTCAGTTTCTACCCATTTACCATGAATTTCACAGTCTTATCTTCCCTCCATAGCTCTACCGCACCATGAAAAGTCATGCAAACCATCTTAAATGAACAAGAAAACCATATGGTTTGGTTCAAAAGAGAGAGAAGGATGTTCTTGTCATGCCTAATCTCAGTTTTTTCCTTGTAGAGCTTAGCATTCTTATAAGCATGCAACCAAAATTCATCAAGCTCCTGTAGTTGTAACATTCATCTCTACTATGCTAGCTTCATATCAAAGTTGAGATATTTGATATCTCAATAAGCACAATGCTCTAGCTCAATCGACAAATGACAAGCTTTGTCATAAATTAATCGTTAAGGTGAAATCCCAATGGGGGTCCTGTACACAATGCGATAAGCCCATAGAGCATTATCAAGATTGATTTCCCAATCTTTCAGCTATGCATTGACCGTATTTTGAAGAATATGCTTCATCTCTTAATTAGACACCTCTACTTGTCCAGTAGTTTGTAGGTGGAAAGCAGTTTCCACATTTTTAAACACCCCATACTTAGCCAAGAAATTCTGAAGCATATTGTTAATAAAGTGAGTACCTCCATCACTAATGATCACATATCTTGTGAAGATGTAATTTTTCACGAATTCTACCATCACCTTTGCATCATTGGAAGGTAGAGCAATGACCTCCACTCATTCTAATACATAATCAACCACAACTAGAATGTACTTTTTGCCAAAGGATGGCTAAAAGGGCTTCATAAAGTTTATATCCCACACATCAAAGATCTCTACCTCAAAAATGTTGTTAAAGGCATTTCATGCCTTTTAGAAACCGTTCTTTGACATTGATCACACTCCTTAACATAAGCTTCTGCATCCTTGACAAAGTGTGCAAATAGAAACCAGATTGTAATTCCTCTTGTGCAGTCCATTTACCTCCATGATGTCCACTACATGGAGAAGAATCACACTTCTCAAGAACCTGGTTCACCTCACTCTGTGGAATTCATCTCCTAAGCACTTGGTTGGCCCCTTGCTTGAACAAATAGGGATCATCCCATATGTAGAATCAAGAGTCATGATAGAGCTTCTTCTCCTGTTAGGCCTTTGCCCCATGAGGATACACCATTCACCAACAAGTTCACGATATCATCAGACCATGGTAGCTCTTCAATGCCCAATGCAAAGAGTTATTCATCAAGGAAATCTTCACAAATCTTTCCATCTTTAGTAGCATGAGCTAATCATCAAGTCTGGAAAGATGGTCAGCTACCTGGATTTCTGTGCCTTGTCTATCCTTAATATCAAGATCAAACTCTTGTAACAAGAGAAGCCACCTTACGAGCCTCAGTTTTGTATCTTTATTATCTCATAAGTAACAAATATTATCATAAATCATATGACCAATCACCTTAGTCCCCACAAGATAAGAGAAACTTTATCAAATGCGTACACCACTGCTAGCATCCCTTTCTCTATCATAGTATAATTCATTTGAGCAACACAAGAGTCTTTCTAGCATAATAGATAGAGTGAAAGATCTTGTCTTTCCTTTGTCCCAACACAGGCCCCACAACCATATCACTCGCATCATATTTCAACTCAAATGGCAACTCTTAATTGGGTGCGATCAAAATAGTAGCTGCAACTAATCTCTTCTTCAGTTCCTCAAAAGCCTTCACATAATCCGTGAAAAAAAAGAAACTTTACCTCTTTCTCTAAAAATTAGCATAAGGGTCTAGAGATTTTAGAGAAGTCCTTGATAAAGTGCCTATAGAACCCAACATGTCCTAGATTACTATGCACTCCCCTTACAGACATAAGGTTGGAAGTTTTTCAATAACCTCTATCTTGGCATGATCTACCTTATGACCTTGAACAATCCCCTTATAATGACCCTCCAGGTCATTTTCTATTTTTCATCCTTTTTTTGTATTCTAAGCTTTCTCTCAATGGCTACAAGTCATTTATGACTTGCCAAGACAGACGGTTTGGCGCTCGATCCATTTGTTAGGTCATTATGACCATTTTCTTATTTTAGAACTTAAACTTAGAAAATCTTTGACTTCTTTCAACTTTCTGGGTAAACATGCTCAGAATCAGATTCTGACAGTTTCATTGGCTCCGGAATTGAGATTTTGGTCTAGTGGGACCATAGGTCTGTGCTTGAGTACTTTTGATTTGTTTTGGTGTTGCTTTTTGTGTTTTAAGCCAGTTTGGCTGGTAGGGTTGACTTTGGTCAACATTCAAAGAAGACGGCCTCGGATAGAATTCCCGTTAGTGCTGTTAGCTCCAGAATGTCGACTTTGGGCTAGAAGGACCTTGGGTTCGGGTCTTGGGGCTTCCTGACTTATTTTTAGGTATTGAGTTTCGAGTCAGTTTTGGGCAACGGGCCCACTTTTCATTAAAATAATCTCCATTGGGAATTTCATCAATTATATTGAGTCTGAAAAATTATTTCTGGTTGGGTAGCATGGTTGGTTTCTGTTCACGGGATTCTGAATGAATCCCGAGTGTCTTTTGGATGCCCTTTTCTGCCTTGTGAATTGCTGGTTCTGCTATAAAAGTTGCAGACCATTTTGGTCATTGCGATCGCGAGGTGGCCATCGCGTTTGCGATGGTCAAGTTTCTTGACTAACGCAATCACGAAGGTTGCTCTTTGCGTTCGCGATGAAGTAGGCAGGGGCTTACTCTATGCGATCGTGTGGTTGTCCTATCGTGATTGCGATGGTCCGGCTCGCTCTTCTTCACGAACGTAGGGGTCCTATCACGATTGCGATGAAGGACCCCAAACATCTATTTAAGTTGTCCACTTCATTTTCTCCTCCAACATTTAGAGTTTCTCCATTGCTAAGCTTCTAAGCTTCGTTTCCAGCCTTCTTGTATCAGCTCTCTTCACTCGGTAAGTCCCCTCGTTACCCCTCTCCTCTTTTCTGTGTTAATTCTCATAAATTTCCCACTAAAACTCCATCGTTGGTTAATTATGGGAGCTTGGATGATCCTTGTAGAGGTATATTCTTGAGTTGCATGTTAGTGGGTCAGTGAAGTTCACTTTCTAGGTATTTGTTCTCTCAGTTTTGGATAAGTTTCCACCCTCCAAATCCTTGAATTTTCCGTTGTTGGTTTCTTGAATTAGTAGCACTTCGGGCTGTTTTGGGCCCCAAAATGCGCTCCGTTCGCGCTCAAATTTCGAGCATGAGTTCCTAAATCCACAACGAGCATTATTATGTATTTTGTTTTTTGTTTCATTGTGCGGGCCTCGAGGGTCATTTTTCCAACCTAATTTTCAACCTAATTTTTTGTATAGCAATATGGGTGTAATTCTTCTTGTTTTGACACCTAGATTATGTTCTTGATAGCGTGGAAGCTTTCTGAAGCTGTTTGGAATAAGAAGGGACACGAGTGATGATTCGTTCTTGCAGTTCGGCCCTGAGGTAGGTTACGATTTAATTTCTAGATTGAGTGTAGTGTGATTTTATATATTTATTTAATACTGAAATGTTAGGTTAGATTTTAGATAGATTTAGGCTTAAATTTTGTTTACCTCTTATAATTGGCTATTTTGAATTATAGGGTAGAATTATCATGTTATTCTTAGCCTAGGAGCTTATAGTATCGTTGTGGCTAGCTTAGAATCCCTAGTTTGCTTTTAGGAGGTTTTAGAGGTACAATAGAGAATCTTAGTGAATTTTTGCATTATTTCCCTGTTTTATTTGCTTTGTTTTACTGTTGTGTATAACTGTGGGACCGAGGTCATAACTTGGATTTGGATGGAGTTTCAGGTCAGTTCTCTTGGTTTGGAGGGTATTTTGCCCTGTTTTTTCCTTGTTGTGAATGGTTTTACCCTGGTTGGTTATTTCATGTTCATATTGCATCGCACATCATGGATATAGAAGGAAAGCACTTCAAAGGTTTTTGGTTAAAAAAATGAGGTTTACTATGGCTACAACGACTTTGGAATTTGAAATGAATCGTGTTGGAATTTTCTACGGAATTTTGAAGGAAAATGGGAAAATACTATTTTTATGCATTATTTATACTCCAATGTGGTATTCTGGACCCCCGATGCATTATTTCAGGTTTTTACCTTCCATTCATCTACTCATATATATATATGCATAGTCCGATGCGATAGTTCGGGCTCCTGATGCGGTATTCCCAGTTTATACTATTATGCATTTATACATTATATCATTCTTATGGCATTACATTGGTTGGTGCTTTTGTATTGTTGTTGTTTTGTGATTGGCTCCTATCGTGCTTCACTTTTTATTGGTTTGTTTCTTTCGATTTTGGTTTTATAACTAGATTTAGGTGGATCACAATGTTTTAACTGCTTTCATGTATCTTATTATCTATATATTATCTTTCTGCGCTCGGTCGGCCTATGATGCCTACTGAGTACTCGTTGTCTTGGTACTCATACTACACTCTGCATCTTTTTATGATGCAGGACCTAGTACGAGCCACCCTCATTAACCTTCCTGTCATTCGAGGTCTGTTGTAGTTTGGATTGCGGTGATTTCCCGACGCTTTTGGAGACTTTACATGCTTTCCATCTTGTATATTATGTCTATATTTTTGTATTTTGAATAGACAGAGTCTATTGTATAGTTACTCCTTGCATAGTCGCTCTTGTAATAGTGACACCAGTCCGAGTTAGCTATCGTCTTATTTTGTCTATTCGATCGCTATAGGTCCATCTTTTGTATATTTTGTATGTCGGTATGAATATATGCTATAGGTCGTGTCATTTCATTTATATCTTCCGCTTTTCCTTAGTTTAATTATTATTATTGTATTCCGCATCATTAGATTTTGTGTAACACCCCGTACCTTTCAAAACCTATGTGAGTAAGTAAGTATCGACGAAGTTATTTGAGCTCGAGATTGTGAAGGGGTACTTTGGCCTAGAATTTGAAATGGTCAAATGTATATAAGTGTTAAGTTAAATTATAAGGATGAGGGTTTTGAAAATGAGATAAAACAAGTGAGGTACTTGCTCGACTTATCTAAGCTCTTAGGTGACAAGTAGGTGCATCACCTACCTACGCTAACGAACTAAGTTTCGAGGGCCGATTACGGGCAGCAACACAATGGATTATTAGACCTAATGGTATCCCAAATGAAGCTTAAAGTTGTCCCATCAAAGCACAACCAAATCTGGCCCAAACAACTACAAAAGGTAGCCATCAATATTGACCACATTTTGACCCAAGAGAAGCCCAAAATCAGCCACAAAACTTAACCCTTTTGAGGCCCAAGCAAAGGGTAATTTTGGCCCAAGTTTCTTGACCCATTTTGGCCCAAATATACTCAAAAAAAGTCGGCCAAAAAGGTCCCTTTATACAGGCCTTTTGCTGATCAATGTTGATCAAAAAAAGCTGGAAAAATTCTCTCTTATCTCCTTTCCTTTTTGGCAGCCCTTCTTTCCCTTTAGGGTTCTAAGAAGATCAAGATTAATTCAACCTTAAGGTGAGTTAAACCACTTTTTATCTTGGTATTAATCTACTACATATAGCTAGGATATCCTATGGTAAGAAAGACATGAACTATGGCAGCCCCTTTCTTAAGATTTAATACATAGAAATTGTGTAACAATTAAGAGATTTCTTCTTCTCTTGTTGGTGTATGTGTAGGGGGTACTTAAGCTTTTCAAGGCATCAATAAAAAGAGGATAAAAACACCCCTTCAAGTGTGGTAAGTACTCTGCCCATAATCATATTTTTGGATTGAAGTTCGGATGGACAATTGTTGTTGAATTGTTGTTAAGAACTCACGGGACGATGATCGGAAGCCGTGGGTTCAATGTGTTGCTATTGTATTTCGGCATGGTGAGTTGTGTAGGGGCTGTTTTATGTGTTTTGTATTATTGGAGGCATTAGGTTGGTGTGTGTGTGATGTGTATTGGATAGGGGAGAAAGGTGTGACGATACACCTTTAATTAATGCAAAATACGTAAATCTGCCCGGGAAATGTTTAGCTACTGTTTTGGGAAAGTTGCATCACCTTTAAGAGCTAATATTAGCTTCATTATACCCTTTTGTTGTAGATTAACTTAATAAATAAAAGTCCAAGTTGTGGTAAGCGCAATCTTCGGAAGGAACGAGGTATGTTAAGGCTTCTTTATTTCTTATCGGCATGAATCTAGAAATAGAATTCTAAATCTCCGAAAGAAGGAATTTGAGTATTCTGTTGTAAGAGAGCTGATTTGGTAACTCAAAAAGTCTTAAGGAACTAAGTTATACATTATGGTGATTCAAGTCGCCTTCTTATAAAAATCTGATTCTTTTTGCACGAAACGTAAGTTATCTTTTTGTCAAGTTTCTTCTTTGTAGTGTGATCCCTAATCAAGCTTTAGAAAGTATACAAGGAAAGTTAGCAAGTCAAATCCCCATTTATATGTGTTTGGTATGTTGAGTCCAACACCTAGTAAGTCAAGGCTAAAGAAGTTATCTAAACGAACCTTCATAAATAACAAGAATAGCTTTGAAGGTAAATCTAGTAATACACTTATTATGTGTGGTTTGCGTGTTAGTGTGCACCGAGGTGCTACTGCCATATTGAGGCTATTATATACATAGTGTGCACTGAGGTGCTACTGCCATATTGAGGCCATTATATACATAGTGTGCACCGAGGTGCTACTGCCATATTGAGGCCATTATATACATAGTGTGCGCCGAGGCGCTACTGCCATATTGAGGCTATTATATATAGGGTGCACCGAGGTGCTATTGTGGTTCAGCGTGGGTTATAAAGAGTGATTTGTGGTGTGGGTTAATGCATGTGTTGTATTCTAAAAATAATAAAGGAGAAAGAGCTTAACGAGTCTTACCAATTACAGTTTACAAGTTTCATATTATATCTTGTTCAAATTTACTACTTGCGACTTGCTTTTATGTTTCTACCTTACATGCCAGTACATTATTATCGTACTGACGTCCCCATTGCCTGGGGGCGCTGCATACATGCCTGCAGGTCTAGACAGATATCCAGACAGATCTCTTCAGTAGGAGTTGCAAAGTTCAGCCATTTTGGTAAGCTCCATTCTTCCTGGAGCTGACGAGTCAGAGGTCTAGCTTATATTTTGACCAGGTTATGTATATGTACAGCTGATGGGTAGTCCAGGGCCCTGTCCTGGATATGAGATATTTTACTTACTCCTAGAGGCTTGTAGATGTGTATATATACATCAGTGTTGGGTATGGCCTTGTCGGCCTTGTTATTAGCTATCTACTATGATAATAGCCTTGTCGGCCTTGAGTTGCTTACCTACTATTGAGCTTTTAGTGTTTCAAATTGTTATTCTTAGAGACCTTGTCGGTCTCAGACCCCAGCAGGTTCAATAGAGATACACTCTATTTTCGCAGCCTCGACCTTTTGGGGCTTCGGGTGTCGGTCATGCCTCCCATAGTTTGGGGCGTGACATTTTAGCTTATCTACTGGGGGGTTATGTATACACCATCATGGCCCAGTTTTGGGTCATGACAGAGTGGTATCAAAGCTCTAGGTTCACCGGTCTCGCCAGTTTAGGAGTAAAGTGTCTAGTAGAGTCTGATGGATCGGTATGATGACGTTCGTATCCAATCTGCGAGAAGCTATTGTACATTCCTAGGAAGTATGTCATACTGTTTGATTCCTTGTCGTGCGTTCTTGACTTGATCAACTTCTAAATATCTTTACTTCACTCTTTCTCAGATGGTTCGGATGAGATCTGCAGTGGGTGAGGACGAGGCCCCTGCGCCTGCAGTTAGAGCCTTAGCTATGGGACGGGGTAGAGGTCGACCCAGAGGTTGATATAGGGCACGGGATGCGGCACCAGCTCAGGCTCGGGCTATACTACCATCACCCGAGCATGAGGTTAGAGTGGATGAGGTATGATATGAGCCAGAGGATATAGGGCCAGCCCAACATCCAGCAGGTTTTGTAGCTACTCTAGTGTTGCAGGATACCTTGGTTTGATTGTTGGGGTTCCTCGAGGGTATGACTCCACCAGCAACTTCACCGGCCACTCCGAATGGTTTTCAGGTTAGAGATGAGGGTCAAACTTTAGCTCAGGCAGTAGCACAAGGTTCAGGGGTGCAGCCTGCTGCTGTGGCTTCCAGATTAGAGGTATTATCAATTTCTACAGCTGCTCCACCTCTTCCGGTCGTGCCAGTTATGTCTTTTGAGGAGAGGAAGATGTTGGGTAGGTTCTTTAGATTGGGTCCTCTGAGGTTTTCAGATGCTTCTAAGGAGGATGCACATGAGTTTATGACTAGCTGCCAGGAGAGGTTACATAATTTGGGTTTAGTTGAGTCACATGGAGCAGATTACACCACATTTCAGCTGGATGGTCCAAAACAATAGTGGTAGAGGTCATATGTTGCTTGCAGACCAGCCGGGTCACCTCCGCATACTTGGGCCATATTCTCCATAGCTTTTATGGAGAAGTATGTACCGTATAACATGAGATAAAGGTTGATGGATTTGTTCTCTCAGTTGGAGTAGGGCTCCATGACTGTGACTGAGTATGAGGTTTGATTTCACCAGTTTTCCATACATGCCACTATGATTCTGCCCACCAAGCACGAGAGAGTACACCGATTTGTTCAAGGTTTGACCTTGCATCTTTGCTTGGCCACAGAGGGTATTGTAGCATCGGGTTAGTTTTTCTTGGAGATAGTTGATCATGCCCGTACTATTGAGGGCATATTTTGCGAGGCCCAAGGGGGAAGCGATAAGAGACCCCGCCATCAGGGCAGTTTCAGTGGTTCACAGGCCCATGGTAGAGGCTACTATGGTAGAGGTCAGTACCATCAGCGCTTCTAGCCAAGTCGACCTATTTAGGCGGCTTTATAGAGTTCTAAGGGTCAAAGTAGCCATAGTATTGTTCCTGCTCCACGAGGTGGTTATTTAAGGTCCACAGGTCATGGTAGTCATTCTGATTCAGCTGGATCTTCACAGTGGAGTATGTTTGGTCGGGTTTGTTATGAGTATGGTGATATAGGTCACTTTTCTAGAGAGTGCCCATTGGTACACCAACCTAGGCGTCAGGATCAGTTAGTTCAGGCCCCCAAGGCTCCAGCACCACCAGCTAGAGGTGGTTCACAGGGTAGTAGATGTAGCCCCCAGGGTACTAGAGGTGGTCCTCAGTCTGGTAGGTCAGGTGGTCATGGCAGTCAAAGCCACATGTATGCGGTTCTGAGCCAGACAGAGGTCGAGGCTTCAAATATTGTGATCACAGGTACAATCTCTATTTGTCATTAGTCTGCTTCTACTTTGTTTGATCCAGGGTCTACATTCTCATATGTATCTGCTTATTATGCTGCTTGTCTGGAGTCTGCTTATGAGTCCTTGACTGCGCCCTTGCATGTATCTACCCAGTAGGTGATTCTTTAGTAGTGAATCAGGTGTATCGGGCTTGTGTGGTGACTATCTTGGGGTATGACACGTGGGTGGACTTGGTTGTACTCGATATGGTTGATTTTGATGTGATCTTGGGCATGGATTGGTTGTCTCCTTATCATGCGTTCCTGCATTGCTTTGCCAAGACTGCTACTCTTTGGAAGCTTGGTATCCCTCTTATCGTATGGAAGGGTGCCAATAGCCACATGTCGAGGGGTGTTATATCCTTTCTGAGCACCTAATGGTTGGTTGGGAAGGGGTGATTATCTTATCTTGCCTACGTCCATGATACTAGTGCCACCATACCTCCTTTTGAGTCAGTTCTTGTGGTTTACGAGTATTCAAATGTGTTTCCTTCTGATCTTTTGGGTCTTCCTCCTGATCGTGACATTGATTTTGGTATCGATATTGAGCTGGTCACTAAGCTCTTTTCTATTCCTCTATATTGTATGGCACCTGCTGAGTTGAGGGAGCTTATGTATTAGCTCTAGGATCTGTTGAGTAGAGGATTCATCAGGCCTAGTGTGTCTTTGTGGGGTGATCTGGTTCTGTATGTGAAGAAGAAGGATGGGTCTATGTGTATATGTATTGACTACATGCAGTTGAATAAAGTGACAGTTAGGAACAGATATTGGATATCGCGTATTGATGATTTGTTTGACCAGCTACAGGATGCAGCAGTGTTCTCTAAGATAGATTTGAGGTCCGATTATCACAAGGTGAGGATTAGGGCTGAGGACATCCCAAAGATTGCATTTAGGACTTGATATGGACAATATAAGTTCCTAGTCATGTCTTTTGGGTTGACTAATGCCCCAGCAGCATTTATGGAATTGATGAACCGTGTGTTCAGTGCCTACTTGAACTCATTTGTGATTGTGTTCATCAATGACATTCTGATTAATTCGAGGAGTAAAGAAGAGCATTAGCAGCATCTTAGAGTTGTACTTCAGACCTTGCGAGACCACCAATTATATGCCAAATTCACTAAGTGTGAGTTTTGGCTTGAGTCTATTGCATTCTTGGGGCACGTGGTGTCCAAGGATGGGGTTATGGTAGATCTGGCGAAGATTTCAACAGTTTGTGATTGGGCTAGGCCTACTTCTCCTACCAAGGTTCATAGTTTCATGGGGTTGGCAAGATATTACAGATGGTTTGTGGAGGGATTTTCATCAATAGCAGCTTCATTGACTAGATTGAATCAGAAGAATGTTCCTTTCTAGTGGTCAGATGAGTGTGAGGCGAGCTTTCTGAAGCTCAAGGCCTTTGTTGACCTCATCTCCAATTCTTACTCTTTCGGTCAAAGGTCAGGGTTTCACCGTATATTGTGATGCTTCATGTATTAGTTTGGATTGTGTGTTGATGTAGCAAGGCCAGTGTCATACCCTGAGGCTACCCCCTAGGCGTAATATGGGACCTGGGACCACAGGTGCCCCAAGCTAACCCTTGGTCATAGCATAACTCAGGTATATCAATTAAGCATAGCGGAAGCATAATATGAATTAGATAACTCAATCCATAAGATAAAATCAAAATAACATAATTCGAAGAGGACCCGAATATCGTCTGTCTGAAAAGCCTCTATACATGACATAGGGAGTTGCTAGGACAAGACCCTAGCTAACTCAAAGTGCGAACATAAGTAGTCTAAAAAAACTAGAGTCATAACTAGCCCTCCAACAATGAGGACTCACCAACTCTGACTGGATACCCGGCTTCGTCTAGCCACGAGCCTGATGGGAAACACCTGAACCTGCATCATCAAGAAAATGCAGCACAAAATATGCATTAGTACTATAGGATGTACCGAGTATGTGAGATATGCATGATCATGATAAAGACATACTTAAAACATGCTTAAAGTGAACCTTTTCATATAAAAATAACATCAGAAGATTATCAAGATATAAGACATAAAACATGAAGTACGATTAAAATTCAAAGTATGATATCATATAACTTCATAGATTGAAAATAATCATATGGGAGTTTCTCTTAACCGACATAAACCATGCTGAGCTACATGGAGTCCAGTGTCATGCACCCACACTGAAAAAGGTTCTCCCAATCGGTCAAAGTTAGAACCATGTTCATAAGGATCCTGTCATAAGCCACGGAGGGCAACCTATGGTGGCAACATAGTTTTGGACTTGGGTTATATAGAACCCTCATCGCTTGGTGCTCAATACTACTCCCAAAACATATAACATAAGGCTCACATTCATGTGACATATCTAGATGTCAAGTTGGTTCATAAACATGTTCATACCCTGGATCTTCATACTACTCACGAATCTTGGTTTGGAAAATGATTCATGGGCATTGATGGCACATCGGGTGTCTTGCATTGCATAATAATTCATAACTTGAAAACTTGCATGGCCTTAGTTCAATTTCATAATAACATATACTTTCATAAAACATAGGAACTAGGCATGCACTTGCTTGAAATTCATGAAATCATGCTATAATTTTCCCCAATTTGCTTAAATCAATTCCTGCATGTAGGATTTACCATAATTGACCTTCAACTCTTGAAATAGGAACTCATATGTAAAAACCCATGCAAAATCATGCAATTTAATGAAATTTCATAATAAACTCGTGAGAAGGTAATTTAGAGCAAAATCCATAAGAATTGGGTAAGAACCCTAATTTGAAAGTTCATGAAATCACAAATTGAAATTTAGGATTTTGGGCACAAGGGTGGAAGGAACCCATTGTTAAATACCCACATACCTTGATTGGAGTTAACCCACTTGAAATGGAAAAGATTAGGAGACTTGGACTTGGAGCTTGAGACCTTGAGCTTGAGAGAGTTCTTCCCCTTTTTGGGAGATGAATGAAGTAATGAGAAGGGACTTAGGCTAATAGGGTTAGAAATCATGCTAATAATGGTCAAAACGACCTCACTTAGGAGTTATAAGAGTGGGTAATAACTAGAATACCCCTGGGAAATAATTAAGAAAAGCTGAAAAAAGGGGTTGGCTTCAGGAATCACGGGTCGATTCTACGGGTCATCATTTGAACCACGACTCATAGTTCCCACTCGTAATTCCTGGCCAATGATCAAGCTACAGAAGGCAAACTATGGGTCAACAGGACGGACCCGTAGAGTGAATTACAAGTCATCAACCTGACTCATCATTCCTGAAAGACCTGGCATGTCTCTGATTAGGTTCCACGAGTCAACAGGATGGTTTGTAGTTCAAACTATGGGTCATATACTGGACTCGTGGTTCCTGAGGATCAGTCAACCCTTAGGTCTGATACCACGAGTTGACTGGACGGGCCATAGAATGAACTACAGTCCGTAGAACCAACTCGTAGTTCTCAGACCAGAGTCTGAGCCTGGAAAACATAAACCATGGATCCATTCCATGACCCGTCGTTCAAACCATGGTCCGTAGTTCAAACCATGGTCCATGGTTTGGACCTGTCATCCCTGGAAACTTGAAATTTTCTGAGATTTCTTAAGTTCAAAGCTGGATCAAGTTCTGGGGTATTATAGTCGTGTTATTGCATATGCTTCCAGATAATTGAAGGTTCACGAGAGGAACTACCCCACACATGACTTGGAGTTAGCGGTAGTATTCTTCGCCTTGAAAATGTAGAGGCATTATCTTTATGGCATGCATTGTGAGATCTTTACTGACCATCGTTGTCTTCAATATATTTTCATCCAGAAGGAACTAAATTTGAGGCAGCGTAGCTAGTTGGAGTTACTAAAGGACTATGACATCTCTATTCTCTATCATCCGGGCAAGGCAAATGTGGTGGCGGATGCCTTAAGCCGAAAGGCGGTGAATATGGGTATCTTGGCTTTCTTAGTGACAGAGGAGTGACCTTTAGCTTGGGACATCCAGTCCTTGGCTAACAGGTTGGTTAAACTTGACATTTCTTAGTGAGGTTGTATTCTTGCTTGTGTTGAGGCTAGATCTTCCTCGCTAGAGTAGATTCGAGCACAGTAGTTTGATGATGCAAGGTTGAGGCTCATTCGTGACAAGGTGTTGAGTGGTAAGGCTAGGAAGGCAACTTTAGATTAAGAGGGCATTCTGAGAATCAAGGGTCGTATTTGTGTTCCTAGATGTGGTGATGTGGTCAGATTGATATTGGAGGAGGCTCATTGTTCTAGATATTCCGTTTATCCCGGGGCAGCTAAGATGTATTGTGACTTGAGGCAGCACTACTGGTGGTGTGGGATGAAGAGGGATATTTTAGCTTTTGTATCTAGGTGCTTGAACTGTCAGCAGGTGAAGTTTGAGAAACAGAGTCCCGGTGGTTTGTCTCAGAGGCTACCTATTCTAGAGTTGAAATGGGGGCAGATTGCCATGGATTTTGTAGTTGGTTTACCACGTACTTTGTGGAGATTTGATGCTATTTAGGTTATCGTGGATAGGTTTATGAAGTCTGCTCACTTTCTACCGATTCAGACTTCCTAGAGTTTGGAGAGGTTGGCTCAGATCTACTTTTGGGAGATTGTCCATTTGCATGGTGTGCTAGTTTCTATCATCTCTGACCGAGGTACTCAGTTCACTTTGCACTTCTGGTGGTCTATTGAGAGAGAGTTGGGTACTAGAGTTAAGCTTAGCACCGCTTTTCATCCGCTGACAGACGGTCAGTCAGAGCATACCATTCAGGTTCTGGAGGATATGTTGCGAGCCTGTGTTATTGATTTTGGTGGTCTGTGGGACCAATGTTTAGCTTTGGCAGAGTTTGCATATAATAGTAGTTACCATTCCAGCATTCAGATGGCTCCATTTGAGGCTTTGTATGGTAGACGGTGGAGATCTCCAGTTGGTTGGTTTGATTCTTTCGAGGTTAGGCCATGGGGTATTGTCACGACCCAATTTCTCGGTCATGATGGCACCTACAACCCCCCAGTAGAGGAACCAATTCCCGTAGCCCAGGACAGTTAGTAATGGGCTACTATCTAACAAATAAGCGAAAGAATAGTTTAATAAGCAAAAGTAAGGGAGTAAGATGAGGAGAATAGATAACAGGAGTATATATATATACATATGCGGAAACTAAACCAAACTCCAAGACCTGGTATCATAGTATAGAGCCGAAACTACATACATGGAGTGCAAACGATCCAAAACAATATATACAGATGTCTCTGAATGGTAATAGAGTACATAAAGCAAAAGATAAACTAAAGCTAAGCTCCGATCGCCAAGAGCTCACCCTCAGTCTGAAGTAGTCCCCAACAGATCTCCAAGCACAAATCACAGCGATCTAACGGCGATGGCCCACGCTAGGATCTGCACCCAAAGATGCAGGGGGGTAGGGGTGAGCACCAAATGCGAAGCATAAGGTACCCAGTAGGTATCATAGGCCGACTGGGCACATATAAGATAAAAGCGTAGTAACAGACAGAATAGAAGCAAGCAGTCACAGAAATCAACGAAAGGTACACAGGAACTAGCCCAGAGGGAAATCAACAGAACCACATGTGAGGCTAGTAAGCAGAATATACACACCATAGGCACAGGTGAAAGTAAGAAACAACGCACCTGGGGTCCTTGCAATAACAGTGTATACAAAATAAGTTTACAAAATGGACGGTATACCGGTAACCTCAAGTGTAAGAAGAAGAGAGAAAGAGTAATGATAGGCATACTCAGAGACATGAATCAAGCCCAACTAATCATATCAATCTCACACCCAGCAACTAACAGTCTAGCAGTAACCAATTTCATAATTAACCGTAACAGGAAATAATTCTACAAGTAAATAGAAAGAGTCTACTTACAGTCCCTCGGCCGCCCATACAACCGAGGAACACAAACAAGTGAAAACAAACCATCCCATACTACCGGAGCGTACAATCAGCAAACAACAAACAAGGGTGGAGCCTCAAACAATGAATGATATGATGCATGAAGATCTCAAGTGAAATGGTATCTCTGTATGTACCTCCTCCGGCGCCGATCCGGCCCAGCAGATAGGTTCCATGGAAGGACACTGCCCGTATACCTCTACTCCACCGTATACCCCTCCTCCGGCACACGCAGCCCGTAGCCCCTGGCCCGGATGGCAAGGTCCATGGAGGTCCCAGACCCCATACTAAAACTCAGTATCAACACATGTCGTCCGGAAGCAAGTCCGGTATCAAGATAGAGACCCAGTCTCAAATATGCAATGCCCAGACCCTGTCCAGCACTAAAGTAGTAGGAAAATGTCTCAAAAACCCCTCCAAGGGTGCCCGGGCATAACCGGGTCTAAACAGTAAAAAGTCATCTCAGGTGCTCGGTCCAACCGAGGCTAAAAATCATCTCAAGTAACAAGAAAACTCAACTAGCACCCCGGCCCTGCCGAGTCTAGCGATAATCGTAAAACTGATGATTTTAAACATAATTTTACTTTCTTGCCCAGAAATATACACAAGTTAAATCAAACAATTTCCAAATTATTTCCATAAAAAATGGGCCCCCTGGGCCATGCAAGGTTTAGAAAATAGTGTCAGTAGGCCCGAAGCCAAAACCATAGTAAAACATGGATAAAACCTCTTTATATGCATGGAAATGATATGATCACACACAATAGCTGCCCAACAGCTCACAATCAACCTATCGACCCTGCACAAGCCCACAGCTACTCAGCAAGCATAACCAGCCTAGAAAGATAATTCTATGCCCGGGACTCGCGGACATTCCCAAAATCCCACCAACTATGTTCCAGAGTCAACAAGGCCTCACAGGACCACAAGGGTAAATAAAATATATCGGCAAATACTATAAGCAACGGAGGAACAAAAGTAGGCGTACATGAATAAAGCGGTCAAGGTCTGTGGTACCAACCTAATAAACCAACCCAAGGATGCCCATTAATACAATTTTATTCTATATATGCGGAGTCTAGGAAAAATAAACCGTAACCTACCTGTCGTTCGATGACAAGCTTGAACCTCTCCGAAAAACCTCCAACACGAAAACAAACTCGGACTCGGGCTTGAATAACTTGACGTCGATAATTAATTCCCTTCAAAAATTTAATATAACGTCAACATAGAATTGGTTTCACCAACCCTTCACTGTATGCGTATGTATGTATAAGGAGTGGTCAACAAACATTACACTTGGTAATGAATGAAACCAAAAGTTCCATGAACTTGCTGACTTCCAATATAAATAGCACTAGCTATGTATTGGTAGGTGATGGCCACCTAATGGACAAGTGGCAACATTCACTTTGGTGTGGCATCCCTTGATTCCACGTGGAATCTTGGTGTCACACCATAATATATTCTTTTCCCGATTATGTATATATTCGGGTATTGCGTAAATTCGTGGTAAAATAAATATAGCTTTTTAAATATACCATAATTATTAGAAAATTATTTCGAATAAAACCTACTATGTTATAATAATAAATTTCAACATAACTAAATTTACTATCTCCGTTAAAATATTACAATGTATAAAAACTTTATAAAATAAATACATATACAATTATATCGTAAAAAAATATTTTTCATAAACCTTTAAAATATTTTGAAAAGGCAATAATAATATAATTTTTACCAAATTCAACTTTTAAATTAAATATTTTTAAGTACGCACGATTTCGATACTCAAGAATTCTCTCGGGATCCTCCCTTATGTTTTATCACTGTTTCGGAACTGAAATGGCATTTTAAAACGTGAAGTTGAGGCTTAAATCGAGTTTAACCCGACCCGGTTCGCGACCCGGTACGTAACCCATTTTCTGCCAGACAGTCCGCGGTAAAACAGTCATAACTTTTTACTCCGAGATCAGTTGGACGTGAGGTTTTGTGCGTAGGAAACTAGACTCGTAGACCTTCGATTTGGTATTTTGGGGGACTTCTAACTCTTTATATATTGGGAGAAAAGCCCAGAGACATTTTACCCAAAGTTCAGGAAATTTGTTAAAGAACTTACGATAACTTTTGTCGATTTGCTTGACTTCAAAACTTATACGTGGAAATGACCGGAAGGGTCATTATAGGGAGGGTGTGTATAAGCCTAAGCCAAAGAAAATCATATATTTTGTTTGGGCTAGAAAGCTAGTGGGGAAGGGGTGTTCAACCTTTCTGGCTCATCTTCGAGATGTTAGTGCGGAGTCCCCTTCTATTGAGTTGGTCCCTGTGGTTTCTGAGTTTCAGGAGGTATTTCCTACGGATTTGCATGGTATGACTCCTGACAGTAATATTGACTTTTGTATTAATTTGGAGTTGGCACTCGCCCAATCTTTATTCCTCCTTATTGAATGGCTCCGACAGAGTTGAGGAAACTCAAAACTCAGCTAAAGGAACTTCTTGATAAGGGATTTATTCATCCCACTACTTCACTTTAGGGTGCTCCAATCTTGTTTGTTAAAAAGAAGGATGGTAGCATGATAATATGCATAGATTATAGCCAGTTGGACAAGGTTACTATCTAGAATAAATATCCTCTGCCCCGCATAGATGACATTTTTGACCAGTTACAGGGTGCTTCAGTGTTTTTCAAAATTAACTTGAGGTCAGTGTACCATCATCTAAATATTCGGCATGAGGATATACCTAAGATGGCTCTCAAGACTCGGTATGGGCATTACGAGTTTTTAGTAATGTCATTTGGGTTGACCAATGCGCCGGTGGCCTTCATGAGCTTGATAAATGGTGTTTTCAAGTCATTTTTGGATTCTTTTATGATAGTGTTTATTGATGATATTTTGATTTAGTCCAAGAGAAAGGAGAGCATGCAAATCATCTTCATATTGCCTTGGGAATTTTGAAGGAGAAATAGTTGTACGAAATTTTTTCAAAATGCGAGTTCTGGTTATCTTTGTTTTCCTTCTTAGGTCATGTGGTCTTGGAAAAGGGGTGATGGTAGATCCCCAAAGATTTAGGCAGTTAAGAGTTAGATTTGGCCTAACTTTGTGACTGAGGTTGGGAGTTTTGTGGGTCTTGCTAGCTACTATCGCAAGTTTGTCAAGAATTTTCCTTCTATTGCTACTCACTTGACAAGGTTGATTCAGAAGGAGGTGCCATTTGTTTGGTCTGATAAGTGTGAGGAGAGTTTCCAAAAGCTCAAGACACTTTTGACTACAACTCCTATTCTCTCTTTGCCGATTAAAGGTAAGGATTTTGTTATATTTTGTGATGCTTCACATTTGGGTTTGGGTGTTGTGTTGATGCAGGACAGGAATTTCATATCCTATGCTTCGAGGCAACTGAAGCACCATTAGAAAAACTACCCTACTCATGATTTGGAGTTGGCAGCGATGGTGTTTGAACTTAAGATCTGGAGGCACTATCTCTATGGTGTCAAGTATGAGGTGTTCACAGACCATCATAGACTGCAACACGTATTTACACAAAGGGGTCTAAATTTGAGATAGATAAGGTGGATGGAATTGTTGAAAGATCACAATGTTACCATCCGGTATCTTCCTGGCAAGGCCAATGTTGTGGCAGATTCGTTCAGCCAGAAAGCAGTAAGTATGGGCAGTTTGGCTTGTTTGGGGGTGTCAAAGAGATCCTTGGCTAGATAGATTCAAACTCTAGCATCTAAGTTTATGCAGTTTGGTGTTTCCAAAAGGGGTGGAATGTTGGCTAGTATTGAGGTGAAGTCAACATTTTTGAATGAGGTTAAGGCCAAACTGTTTGAGGATGTGCAATTGAATGAGCTCCGAAAAAAGGTGGTGTCTAGTGAGACTTCAGACACCACACTTGATGCATGTGGAGTGTTGTAGTTTAGAGGGTGGCTATGTATTCCTCGAGTTGATGACTTGTTTCAGAATGTACTAACTGAAGCTTATGGTTTGTGATATTCCATTTATCCATGTGTAACTAAAATGTGCCGGGACTTAAGAAAACTTTATTGGTGGCCTGGGATGAAGAAGGATATAATGGTATATGTGTCCAAGTGTCACAATTGTTAGCAGGTAAAGTATGAACATCAAAGGCCTATAGGTTTTCTTCAAAGGATGCCCATTCTAGAGTAGAAGTGGGAATGGATAGCCATGGACTTCGTGGTGGGTCTTCCTAAGACCTTGGGAAGGTATGACTCAATTTGGGTCATCGTGGATAGGCTGACTAAATCAACCCATTTTATTTTGGTTAGGGTGGATTACAGCTCTAAGCAGTTGGCCAAGATCTACATCAAGGAGATAGTATAGTCGCATGGGGTGTCACTTTCCATTATTTTATATAGAGCTACGTAGTCTACATCTAAATTCTGGGGCAGGTTGCACGAAGAGTTAAGCACTAAACTCACTTTTAGCACAACCTTTCATCCTCAGACTGATGAACAGTCAAGGCACTCTATAAGAGGGGATATAGATCTTTTATAGGATGGTTTGAGGAAGGTGATGTGAAACCTTTGGGCATTAATTTGGTAAAGGAAGCTTAGGAAAAAGTGAGAGGTATCTAAATCAAGTTGTTGGCAGCCCAGAGAAGGCAAAAGGAGTATGCAGATCGCAAGGTAAAGGACATGTCATTTCATGTTGGTGAACAGGTTTTGTTGAAAGTGTCACCTATGAAAGGGGTCATGAGGTTTGGCAAAAAGGGTAAGCTTATCCCTCGGTACATTGGTCCATTTGAGGTTCTCAAGGATGTGGGGCCATTAGCATACAAATTAGCATTACTGCCTAGTCTGTCAGGAGTCTTTCCAATATTCCATGTATCTACACTAAAAATCTACCATAGGGATAGGGATTACATCATCAAGTGGAATTCGATCTTCCTAGACAAGGATCTGAAATATAAGAAGGAGTCGGTTGCCATTCTTGATCAGGATGTATGGAAGTTGAGGAAAAAGGATATTAGGTCAGTGAAGGTTCAATGGAAACATTATCCAGTTGAAGAAGCCATTTGGGAAATTGAGAAGGACATGCGAGACAAGTACCCTTTCATGTTAGAGGATTCAGGTACTACTTCTTTCTTGACTTAGCTAATTTTCTTGTTTGATCATTAAAGGACGAATGATGGGTAAATTGGTATCTGTTGTAACAACCCTTCCTATCGTCATGGGTGAGATATTTGTGCAAGAATCAAGGTTAGAGCTTTTCTAGAATTGGAAGTTAGAAATTTTAGGCTAGACTAGTCTTGGATGAAATCCGAGCAAGGTGAGGTCTAGGGTAATCCGGGGAGGGATTGCATTAGATGAATAAGTCTTAGCTTGTTTTTATATTAGCTAAGGCATTAAGGAGTCTGTAGGACTTTTCATAAGTGAATTCGGGTGAGTAGAACTTTTGATATCGAAACTAACATAAAGGGTTAGTCTGGGACATGATGGTTTGAGGGTGTGTTGTGAAAAAGGCAAAACTGGGAGATTTTCCGAGTTTCTTCATCGCCATTGCCACTATAGCGGGTGGTGGGTTGCTACAACAATGCCACTATAGTGGACAAATTCCTGCTATAGCGGGAATTAGAGTTGGTCAACTCTACTAAGCGGGAGGCTTTCGCTATGGTGGTGTCGCTATAGCAGGATTGGGCTTCTATAGCAGAGTTAATCGTTGTAAATGCAGAAACTTCCCCAAAAATACTCATTATTTCACAAGAACGTTTTGGGGAAGGCTGTGGCGATTTTAGGCAAACTCCATTTATTTTACACCAGAATTCTTCATTGAGGTAAGTATGTCATCCCCGTAACTAGTACTTTGATTCTCTATAGCTTTAAATCATTTGTTACAGGCCTTGGGGAGGGTTTAGGTTGACCTAAGATAGAATTTCTTGTGTAAAAGGGATTATAAGGTATAAAAACTTTGGGTTTATGAATTAAAGTTGCTTATTCATGATTACATTACTGTAATTCGCTAGTATAACCATAAAATTGATAGTTCTAAATGAATTATTGGTGGGAAGACCCTAGGATGGGTGGAATATCATGAATTTGTCCTGGGGGATTTGGGATTAAGCTTTAATCCGCAATATTTGAGGTCATGGGTTGAAATTATGTTTGTATTTCTGTTTATAGACCACAATCAAGCCCAGGTTGCCTGAAAAGGGAAAGCTCAGGTTTGGTAGAGCACTTCAGGCTTGAATTGAAGTAGGTGATGGTTACTTGTAACCCAATTTGCATTATGTATGCATAATAACTATCTCATTAGTATTACTTGCACAATACGTGTTCAAGAAAAAAGAAATGAATGTTAAATGATATCTTGAGAGTTAATCACATGCAATGAATTTGTTTCAAAATGTTTGTTGGTTGCACAAGTGTGGTATGCTATCATTGTGATTGTGATTGTTGTGATATTTGTGATTCATTGGTTGGATCGCGTGTCATGCTTGATATAGTTCTATTATTCATTAGTTGGATCGGTACCACGCCTAGTACATGTTTACTCATTGGTTGGCTCGAGTACTTGTCACTCCCCGAGGCTACCCCCTAGACGTAACACGGGACCCGAGAGAACAAGTGATCCTAAGTTAACCGTTGGCCTTAGCATATCTTAAACAAGCATATATAACAATAGCAGAAGCATAAATGAGATGGTAAGTAGACTAACTCAATATAACATATAAGTCTAAGAATGTCAAAATCTGAAACCAGAAACCCGAATAACTGTCTATGTCTGAAAATCCTCTAAAACCATCATAATGAGTTGCTGGGACAAGACCCTAGCTAACTCTAAGTACTGAATAAAAGACATCAAAATACTAGACTCATAACTAGTCCTTGAAAGATGAGGACTCACCAATAGGTACTGGGTAGCCGACGGTCTCTAGCTACAAGCCTGAGAATGGGAACCTGAATCTGCATCATAATAGGATGCAACACAAGAATATGCATCAGTACTATGAAATATACCGAGTATGCGAGTTGATGCAATAACATGGTGAAAACATACTTAAAACATGCTTAAAGCTGATTCCATGCATAATAAGAAATACCATAAGTAAATATCATAGTTTAAGCATAAGGCATGAAGTAGAAGTCAAACTTCAAATATAATATCGTATAACTTTAATAGCTTGAAAACATTCATATGGGAGTTTCTCTTAACCGACATAGACCATGTGAACTACATGGAATCTGATGTATACACCCCATTACGAGGACCCAATATACCTTACCAGGGTATAAATGCATAGCTGGCATGATCACTAGTTCTAATGCCCAACTGAGGGGCTAATAAACCTACAGTAGTATGTAGTTGAGGGACTTAAGGGTACGCTAAACCCATTCCAACTCGGTGCTCAATACTACTCCCAAAAACATACTTTAGCTCATATATAAACTGGGGCATACTGTTTGAAAAGCATAAGGACATATCTAATGTCATGCCATTCTCAAATCATAAATCTTAAAGCTTAGCATAGCCAGAATTCAAACATACTTCTTTCTAAAATTCATATCTTGGAGAATTAGGCATGCAATTTCATGAATACTTGAAGTCATGTTATTTAAACATACTGATTGTACTTGAAAACATGCAATTGGGTGAAATCATGCTAGAAATCATTCTCAATGCATGGGATTTTGAAAAAACTTGAGGAATCATGTATTGATCAGGGGTATAAGGTTAGAAACCATTAATTGATGCTAATACACTGAATTCAAAACAATTTCATAGATTGGGTAAGAACCCTAGTTTCATAGTTTCATAAATCCAAAGTAAATTCATGGGTTTTGGGCATAAGAGTGAAAGGAATCCCTTATTGAATACTCGCATACTTGGATTGAAGCTTGAAGATTTCTTAATCTAGAACTTGAGGGATGGAGGCTTGAAGATGGAATCCTTAGCTTGGAGTTGGAGAATAGAATTCTTTTCTCTTTCTAGAATTTGAATGAGGGTTTGAGAGAAGGATTAAGCTAATTGAAGTTAAAACACTTCTAGAATTTTCCAAAACAGCCTCACTTAGGATTTAAAAGGGTGGGAAATTACAAAAAGAACCCATGGATTTAATTCAGAAAACTGCATAAAACTTTAGCTTCAGGTTCCACGATTGTCGTCTACGGGTCGTGAACACAACCACAACTCGTGGTTCCTTCTCGTGGTTTTTAGCCTAAATGACTAGCTGCGAGCCTGATTACTACATATATGTTTCACAGTCTATAGAACCATCTACAGTCCATAGAACCTATCCGTGGTACCTGGGGAAAAAGACAACCCTCAGGTCTGATTCCATGAGCTGGTTCCATGACCCATGAAATCATCCATGGCTCGTGGAATCCAGTCATGGTTCTCAAACCAAAGGATGGATCTGCAAAACAACTTCCATGAACTCATTCCATGGCTCTGGTTCAGTCCACGGCTCGTGGTTTGGGCTCGTAATTCCTGGAAAGTTCAAAATTTTCATAGTTTCTAAGTTTAAAAGTTGGTTCAAATTCTAGGGTGTTACAATATCTCCCCCTTGAGATCATTCATCCTCAAATGTAGACTAAGGAAAATTTGAGAGAAACAACAATACCAACCAACAGAACATGAAAAACTGAAGAATGAGCATAAAGACTGAGTTCCAACTTAAAAACATGACTGAACCAACTCTGAAAACATGAATGCATGCTAGGATCATGAGAAAAGCTGATGGAATAGAATCAGAGGGACATAATAAGGAGAAAATTATTACCTCAAGCTGAAACTGGATTGGAAGGAAAGAGATGAGGGTACTTGGCTTTCATGGCTGCTTCTGCTTCTCAAGTAGCTCCCTCAACTAGTTGGTTCCTCCAAAACACTTTCACCGAAGCGACTTCTTTATTCCTCAACCTTCTAATCTGATGATCAAGAATCTCAATGGGAACTCTTTCATAAGTGAGGCTATCCTTCAACTCGCATCCTCTAAAGGTACAATCAAGTTCGGATTGCCAACATACTTTTTCAATAATGAAACATGAAAAACCGGATGAACCGCTTCTAGATAAGCTGGCAACTCCACCTCATAAGCAACGCTACCAACTCTCTTCAGAATCCTGTAAGGCCTACATAGCAGGGACTAAGTTTCCCTTTCTTGCCAAACCTTATCACACCCTTCATGGGTGACACCTTCAGAAATACCCAATCATCCACCTCAAACTCCAATTCCCTTTTTCTCACATCTGCATATGATTTCTGTTGACTCTGAGCGGTCTTCAACCTCTACTTAATAATCTAAACTTTCTCCATAGACTCATGAACCAAATCTGGACCAATCAAAGCCACCTCACCTATCTCAAACCAACCAATAAGAGATCTACACCTCCAACCATAAAGTGCCTCATAGGGAGCCATCTGAATTCTGGAATAAAAGCTATTGTTGTAGGCAAGCTCAATAAGAGGTAAGTGATCATCCCAATTACCTTTGAAATAAATCACACATGCCCTCAATATGTACTCTAAGGTCTGAATGGTATGCTCGGCCTGGCCATCTGTCTGCAGGTGAAAAGCTATGCTAAGTCTCACCTGAGTACCAAGACCTTTCTGAAATGATCTCCAAAACTAGGAGGTGAACTGAGTACCCCTATCAGAGATGATAGACAATAGAACCCCATGTAATTGGACTATCTTATGGATGTAGAGTCTGGCATAATCCTCTGCTAAATCAATAGTCTTGATAGCCAAGAAGTGGGATGACTTAGTCATCCTGTCGACAATCACCCAAATAGAATCATGTTATCTACAAGTACGAGGTAAGCCTATAATGAAGTCCATATTGATCGCTTCTTATTTCCAAGTAGGAAAATCAATATCCTGAGTCATGCCTCTCGGTCTCTTATGTTCTACCTTCACTTGTTGAAAATTGGGACACTTAGCCATAAAATCTACTATGTCCCTCTTTATTCCATTCCACCAATAGACTTCTCGTAGGTCACAGTACATCTTGGTAGCACCAGGGTAAATAGAATACCTGGAAGTATGAGCCTCTGTCAAAATCTGATGTCTCAACCCATCTATCTATGGCACACACAATCGAACCTGATATCGAAGCACACCATCTCCCCCTTGGGAGAAAACCTCAACCCTCTGTTGATGGATTGCACCCTTCAGCTAATGCAAAATCGGATCACTGTCTTGCTTCTCCTTCACCTCAACTACCAAAGATGATTCAGACCCATTCTAAATAATAACACCACCATCCGCTGAATCTGTAAGGCAAACTCCCAACCGAGCAAGCCTATAAACATACTTGGCCAACTCCTTCTTTCCATTCTCAATCGAGGATACACTACCCATAGACAATCTACTAAGTGCATCAACCACCACATTAGCCTTACCCGAATGGTAAAGCACACTCATATCATAATCCTTAAGATGCTTAAGCCATCTCCGTTGATGAAAATTCAATTCCTCCTAAGTGAACACATACTAAATACTCTTATGATTGGTGAATACATCTACGTGGACACCATACAAGTAGTGTCTCCAAATCTTCAAACCAAAAACCACGACTGCCAACTCAAGATCATGAGTAGGGTAGTTCATCCCATGAATCTTAAGTTATCTGGAAGCATAAGCAATCACCTTACCATGCTACATCAAAACACAACCAATACTAATTCTAGAAGCTTCACAATACACAACAAAGCCATCCAGGCCCTCGGGTAGAGCCAAAACTGGAGTTGTTGTCAACCTAGTCTTAAATTCTTGAAAGTTCTTCTCACACTCATCAGACCACTAAAACTTAACCTTCTTCTGAGTCAACCGAGTCAATGAGGCATCTATAGATGAGAATCCTTCCATAAATCTCATGTAGTAACCAGCCAAACCCAAAAAGCTCTTAATATCAGATGGGGAAGTAGGTCTAGGCCAGTTCTTCACTGCCTTTATTTTCTGCGAATCAACTCGAATACCATCTCTAGTCACAATATGAACCAGAAAAGCAACAGACTGCATCCAAAATTCACACTTACTGAACTTAGCAAATAACTATTGATCCTTAAGAGTTTGCAACACAACTCTCAAATGTGTTGCATGCTCATTCTCACTTTGAGAGTAGATAAGAATATCATCAATGAAAACAATCACAAACATATCCAAATACTATTTAAACACATAATTAATCAAGTCCATAAATGTTGCAGGAGCATTCGTTAGTCCAAAAGATATAACCACAAATTCATAATGACCATACCGAGTTCTAAAGGCTGTCTTTGGAATGTCACACTCTCAAACACGGAGTTGATGATAACCGGATCTAAGGTCGATCTTGAAAAAATAACTGGCATTCTGAAGCTGGTCAAATAAGTCATCAATCTTGGGAATGGGATGCTTATTCTTGATTGTGATTTTGTTCAACTGACGGTAGTCAATACACATTCTGAGAGAACCATCTTTCTTACGTACGAATAGGATTGGAGCACCCCATGGAGAGATGATGGGCCTGATAAAACCCTTATCAAGAAAGTCTTTCAATTGATTGTTCAGTTCCTAAAGTTTTGCTGGAGCCATTCTATAAGAAGGAATAGGTATAGGCTGCGTATCTAAGAGAAGGTCCATCCCAAAGTCAATCTCCCGCTCGGGAGGGACTCCGAGCAAATCCTCGGAAACACTTTAGGAAATTCATTTACAATAGGAACTAACTGGAGAGATAGGGTGTCGGACTTTGAATCCATAACCCAAACTGTATGATAGACATAACCCTTAGAAATCATCTTCCTAGCCTTAAGTTAAGATATAAAATGACCCTTTGAGGATAGAGGACTACCCTGCCACTCTAAGATAGGTTCGTTTGAAAACTTGAAACTGACTACTCGAGTAAGATAATAAACTGAGGCATAACATGCATGCAATCAATCCATACCAAGAATAACATCAAAATCAGTCATCTCCAACTCTACTAGATCAACTGAGGTGAATATATGAAGGATTGAGATAGGATAATTTATGTAAATTCTCTTGGCTAGGACTGACTCACCAATAGGATTGGAAACACAAAAGGGTTCTAAGAGTTTTTTAGGACTAACTTCAAACTTGCAAGCAACATAAAGGGTCACAAAAGATAGGGAAGCTCTGGGGTCTAACAAAGCATAAACATCGAGAGAGAAGACTTGCAACATGCCAGTGATAACATCTGGGAAATGCTCCTGATCCTGGCAAGATGACATAGCATAAAGACAATTCTAGCACTGACAGCCACCAGTGTCAGAAGTAGTAACCTGCTGAACTGGATGACCTGTTGGAGGTGCTAAAGTAGTTTGTATCCTGCCACCTCCATACCCCTTCTTGGCTGAAGGGAAATCTTGAATCTTATGACTAATCTGTCCACACTCAAAGCACCCCTCTCTGCCAGCTAAACATTCACCAAGTTTACTTTTACCATACTTGTTGCAACTAGGGTAAGGAGTCCCCTTTGCAATACTCCCCTGAGACTGCGAACCTGATCTTCTACCTAACTGATCATGCCTAGGCCTGGGGGTCTAAGTAGGACCACTAGATGATGAAGGCACGGGTCCTGATGACCTCTTCTAAAATAAAGAATGGTGTCTACCTTCGGACCTCTAATGTCTAAAACCCAAACTCTCTGATTTGGCCCTCTTGTTCTCCCTTGCCATTTCCTTCAACTTATCGCCCTTAATCTGATGAGCATGAGTCATAAGCTTAGAGATATACATGTCCTCCAAAAGCATAGTAGACCTGCATTCCTTTTTCACCAAGTCTGACATCCCATAAATGAACTTACTCATCCAATCTCTCAGATCGGCCACTATAGATGGAGCATATCTAGAAAGCTTGGTGAACCTCAACCCACATTCCTGAAGCGACATAGATCCTTGCCTCAAATTCATGAATTCTTCGGCCTTTGCCTCCCTTAACTCCCTAGGAAAGAATCGATCAAGAAATACTCCCTCAAATCTCTCCCAAGTCATAGGGACTGTATCCCTATACCTAGCATCCTTCCACTGAGTATACCAAATGTGAGCCATGTCCTTGAGTTGATAGGAAGATAGCTTAACACCATCCACACCAAATACTTGTATCACCTCAAAAATCTTCTTCACTTCAACCATGAAATTTTACTGGTCTTCACCAACCTTAGAACCCAAAAACTCAGGTGGATTCATACGAATGAAGTCTCAAACTCTGGCAGCAACTGCCCCACCATGAGGGTTAGCAGGAACAAGTGCTTGTTGATTGACCTAATTAGCTATCGCATGTGCTAACATCTAAATGGTGTTCCTAAACTCCACATTTGTGACCTCGTGGTCTGGAACTGGAGGGTTAGCATTTTGGGCATTGGCTCGGCGAGGCATGGCACGATAATAAGGCATAATCTAAAATGCATAAATATTGGATAAGAGGAGTAATAGAGTTAAAATATATCGCATGATATTGATCATGAAATAAGTGAAGTTTTTCCTAGAATATCTTATAGCTTCTCTCTCATAAGTGTGGCGCACTTCACACCCATGAAAGAGACTCTAGTTAATACGGCTTTCAGACACCCTAAGACTCTTGAACCTGATGCTTTGATACTAAGTTTATCACACCCCGAGGCTACCCTCTAGACGTAATACGGGACTCGAGACCACAAGTGATCCCAAGTTAACCATTTAAAAAAAAAATTAAAATCAATCAAATGCCTTTAAATAAAATCAACAAGAATCTAATATTTACAAAATGAGCCTGGCCCAAAAGTGATCTGGCCCAAAACAAGAAACAAACAAAGAAAAACATAAAGTAAAAGAAAACCTTCAGACAACAAAAAGGCACCTATGTTTAATTAGGAAACTAAACTTTATTGTGTCGCCTCCTTGATGAACATCTTCATCAATAACAACATCCGTGTATATGAGGGTTTACCAACTTGAAAAAGGATCTCCCCTTCCAGATCTCAGCTAAGTCTTCTTCCTCTTCGTCATTCTTTCCTCATTTTTCCAACTCGGTGGGTTGAGCTTCATGAAGCTAATACCACCACCTAAGTTCAAAAAATGATTTCAAGAAGATGAAGGTACCTTATCAAGTTGTTGATCCTTTGATTGTGTTATAGGTCCGTAAGATCCTAGCTGAACTTTCCCAATGAGATCTGAAGTTGTTGCTGTTTGATTACTCTGACCAGTGGTATCCCAATTCTCATTGGATACAGGTGTTTGTAGTCAAGGAAATCACTTCCAACAGTAGTTAAACTCATTTCCATGGTTAGTTCAACCTAGGTTTTTGCGATAACCTATTGACACCATTATGCTTTCATGATAGTGAGGGAAGCTAAACAACTTCAGAGTTGAGGAGGAGCACAAAGGTTTCCTAGGAGAAACCAGGTAACCCACACTTGATTCCCTTACTTACCTGAATGTTGTTAGACTTAACCAATTCCTTTTGCTGCATCATGATTGTGTTCCTTGTATCTGTTGCTTTTGTGGTTGGCGTTATGGCTCTTGACTAGTTCTTTTGATATTTGGGGTTCCTGTTTTGTCCAAATTAATTATTCTCCTTCCTTGTATTAGCACTTATTGTAAATTGCTGAATTTGAATTCACCTGCAAAATCAAAAGCAAGATTAGTAAAAAAAAATCAGTTAGAGTATTACCTTCCCTAAGGGAATGTACCACTCTAACTGACATGTGATCTATCAGTGCCCTAATGGAGTTGACCACCATTGTCACACTCTATGTGGCTTCCCACTTCTGATTAATCATTTGGACCATAGCCCAAGAGTCACTCTCAAGTATAATTTTCCTGATAGAATTTGTTCTGCAGTACTGTAGACATTCCCTGATAGCCATTGCTTCTTCCTTCAAACTAGTAGTATTTGTAATTCTACTCCCTTTTGCCATAACTAGGTCCCCATCTTGGTTTCTAATGCAGAATGAAATAGAACTAGGCCCAGGGTTACCTTTAGAGGCACCATCAGTGTTTCCCTTTAACCAACCAGTATTAGGAGGCATCTATCTAACCAACTTTATAGAAAAGGAGTTCATGTATCTTTGCATAGCATCAATAATGCTTATCCATTCTCTTCCTTCCAACTCCATGTTGAATCTGACCTTGATGAATTTAGTGATAGCATCATTAGTCTCCCATATGATATTCTTTTCATGGTAGGAGCCTCCATGATTCAGTGTGTTCCTCCTCTTCTATATGAACCATAGTATAATCATAGTGATTACATTGAACACCACTTTTATTCTTTTGTTTCCATTCTGGTGTCTCCACAACCTGATACTTTGTTTCAAGTTTAGTCTCTGATCCACAATGCCTGTTGCTCCACAGTAATGGTTCCATATCCTTTTAGATGTCTTACCTTTAAGAAAAATATGGTTGATTGTTTCCCTCACAAGGTTATTATAGCAACCACAATTCTCAGAGATCTCAGAGTTCCAATTGTGCATCAATGCAGCAACTGGTATTATCCTATGCCAAACCCACCATGTTAAGAAGGAGAATTTAAAAAGCAGTCCCTTGCACTAGTTGACTTTAATTCTTTATTTTCCTCAGCCCTTTGCCTCAGTAGATTCCAAGCACTTTTGGTAGTAAACTTACCTGTGCTATCTCTGGTCCACCAAGGTTTATCCATAGCATCTTCAAACCTTACAAACCCATGTTATCTTTGACATGATTTACCACATTGCTTCGAAGGTCATTCTGCATAGCATCATAGTTCCATCCCTCTTCCCTCAAGAATCCTGCAACATCATTTAAGGGGTGGCAGGTTTGAACTTCTAATTGGTGCATGAACAATGGACCAATGTTTGTCCAATTATCAAACCATACTATGGAGGATCCACTTTTTGGTTCCCACCATAGGAATTTATACTTTCTCCCTAGTATTCAACATTGCCTTACACACTTGAGACCCTCCTTTCCATTGCACTAGAGTAGGGATCTTTTTTTTGAAATACTTGTTCCACAAAAAACTAGTCCACAGATTATTTTGTGTTCTAAATCTCCACCAAAGTTTAGCATTTAGATCTTGGGAGACATCATTGAGAGATCTAAATCCCAAGCCCTCTTCCTATTTAGGCAGGCAGACCTTGCTCCAAGCAGCCCAATGCTTACTTTTTCCTGCTTCTTTGTTGTTCCAAAAATAATTTGCAAAGATTCTTTGAAGATCTTTGAGAACACTTTTGGGTGGAACAATTGTTGAGAGAATATAAATTAGGGTGCTCTGTAGCAAACTCTTAATAAGCACCTTTTTGCCCCCATATGACAGTAATCTACCCTTCCAAGCTTGAAGTTTACCTTTTACTTTGTCCAGCAGTTTAGCATAGTGTTCCTTTTTCTTCTTGGAGTCTGATAAAGGACAACTAAGGTATTTAAGTCAAAAAACAAATTTTGCTGACTCCAAAAGTAGTATATATGTTGTTGGCGGAGATGGAAGACACAACCTTAGGATTTAACCCTTGGTCTTAGCATAACTTAAACAAGTATATATATCAATAGCAGAAGCATAACTGAGACGGTAAGCAGACTAACTCAATATAACATAAAAGTATAAGAATGTCAAAATCTGAAACCAAAAACCCAAATAACTGTCTATGTTTGAAAAGCTCTAAAACTATTATAATGAGTTGTTGGGACAAGACTCCAACTAACTCTAAGTACTGAAGAAAAGACATCAAAATACTAGACCCATAACTAGTCCTTAAAAGATGAGGACTCACCAATAGGTACTGGGTAGCCGGCGGTCTCTAGCCATGAACCTGAGAATTGGAACTTGAATTTGCATCATAATAAGATGCAGCACAAGAATATACGTCAGTACTATGAAATGTACCGAGAGTGTGAGTTTATGTAACATGGTAAAAATATACTTAAAATAGGCTTAAAGCTGATTCCATGCATAATAAGAAATATTGTAAGTAAATATCATAGTTTAAGCATAAAGCATGAAATAGAAGTCAAACTTCAAATAGAATATCGTATAACTTTAATAGCTTGAAAACATTCAAATAGGATTTTCTCTTAATCGACATAGACCATGTGAGCTACATGGAATTTGATGTATACGCCCCATCAAGAGGACTCAATATACCATGCAAGGGTATAAAGGCATAGCTGGCATGATCACTAGTTCTGATGCCCAACTGAAGGGCTAATAAACCTAGAGTGGTCATAGTTTTGGGACTTAAGGGTACGCTAAATCCAGTCCAACTTGGTGCTCAATACTACTTCCAAAAACATACTTAAGCTCATATATAAACTGGGGCATATCTAGTGCCAAAACTATTTGAAAAGCGTAAGGACATATCTAATGTTATGCCATTCTCAAATCATAAGTCTTAAAGCTTAGCATTACCATAATTCAAATATACTTCTTTCTAAAATTTATAGCTTGAATAATTAGGCATGTAATTTCATAAATACTTAAAGCCATGTTATCTAAACATGCCAATTTTACTTGAAAACATGCAATTGGGTGAAACATGCTAAAAATCATTCTCAATACATGGGCTTTTTAAAACACTTGAGGAATCATGTATTGATCATGGGTATAAGGTTAGAAACCATTAATTCATGCTAATAAACTGAATTCAAAATAATTTCATAGATTAGGTAAGAACCCTAATTTCATAGTTTCAGAAATCCAAAGTAAAATCATGGGTTTTGAGCATAAGGGTGAAAGGAATCCCTTATTGAATATCCACATACCTGGATTGAAGCTTTCTTAATCTAGAACTTGAGGGATGGAGGCTTGAAGATGGAATCCTTACCTTGGAGCTTGGATAATGGAGTTCTTTTCCCTTTCTAGAATTTTAATGAGGATTTAAGAGATGGCTTAAGCTAATTAAAGTTAAAACCCTTCTAGAATTATCAAAAATGATCTCACTTAGGAGTTAAAAAGGAGAGAAAGTACAAAAAGAACCCAGGTATTTAATTCAGAAAACTGCACAAAACTTTATATTTAGGTTCCACGAGTGCAGACTACGGGTCGTGAACACAACCACTACTCATGGTTCCTTCTCATGGTTCCTTCTCATGGTTTATGGCCTAAATGACCCAGTTGCGGGTGTGATCACTATAGACAGGTTTCACAGTCTGTAGAACCATCTACGATCTGTAGAACCTATCTGTGGTTCGTCAGGAAAAGGACAATCCTCAGGTCTGATTCCATGAGCTGGTTCTATCACCCGTGAAATCATCCACAACTCGTGGACTCCATTCGTGGTTCTCAGACCAGAGGATAGATCTACAGAACAATTTCCACGAGCTTATTCCATGGCTCGTGGTTTCATCCACGGCTTGTGGTTTGGGCTCGTGATTCCTGGAAAGTTTAAAATTTTCAGAGTTTCTAAGTTTAAAAGCTGGTTCAAATTACGGGGTGTTATAATACCACGCCTGGTACAGGTTCATTCATGGTTGGCTCGGGTACCGCGTCTGGTACACATTTACTTGTTATTTATGTGTGTTGATTCCTTGAGTGAACCGGGCTTATCTGTTATTGATGTTATTCATATATATTGGTTCCTTGAGAAGACTGGGATTTATTACTACTTGACATATATGTTGGTCCCTGAGTGGATGGGTTATGTGTTTAAGTGCTAAGATGGTTCTTATGTAAACCGGGGTTGCATGTTAAGTGTCATAGATAATGTCCTAGGGATCCTTGGGTAGTCTGGATTACTTGCAAATTGTGACATGGTTATATATGATCTGTTTACTTGCACAATGGGGCATGATTTATATGGTTGATGAGTCAGGTTATTGACTAGGAGTCTTACTGGTATTCATTTTACTTGGCTTATTGCATGTTTGTCTTGTTATACTACGTTATAATTTTATGTTCATATTTTGTATTTTGAAGCTGGACGATAATCCTACCACTACACTATTATTCTTGTGCATTGATACTACACTTGCTCTTCTTTTGTTGAGTACATGGAATATTTTGGTGGCTACTTCGAGACCTCAGTTGTGAGACCGACGACTTTCAAATTCAAGAGTGAGCTGCATCTTCTGGGCAACCATGAATTCCTTAGTTATGTCTAGTCCTTTGTTCGGACTTAGACTTTTTATGTTTTGGGGTTATTTCCCCATCTTTCAGACTTGAGTAGAGTTTTGGTTCACGACTTTCAGATTCTAGGAGTTTATTTTCTGCAAGTTTTTTATTTCCCCTTTAAGATGTGAATCTTGACTTTTAATTATTGAAGATGGCTTTAGTTTCTTAGTTTTAGGTAAGTATTGGCTTGGTTAATTGGTTCTCCCACCAGGAGTTTAGTGTGGGTGCCACTCACAACGGTTTATGTCGTGACCTCAATATGTGCATCACCAGAAAATCATGATTTTCTAAGCCTAACATGTGCAACAGGTCATAATATGCAAAAATTAAGAAAATCTATAAAATATAAAGAATATATCATGTATGTCTCTATAAAGATCTAACAATAACAATAATATGATCTTATCAACATGAGACATACAACAAGTCTTAAGATTGCTTAAGTATATGGCACGATCCAAAAAAATTAAACCATAATAACACCTATCCGAACCCCATAGGTAAACCATTCTATTATACTAAGTTCATTTTAATAATTATAATACGAAATTAAAGAACAAAACCATGATGAGCCATAAGAGGAACAGTAATACAGAAAATGTGAAAAACTAAGAGGTTACAACCTCAAAACCTGGTGTCATAAATACAAGATCTTCTAGAAAAATTTACTTGGTCAAGAGGGTCAACGATAGAATGATGTCGATCAAGTTAGTCATTGGTGGATCCATTTTTAACATTTTTAGTGTTTACGTGCCGCATGCGTGTTTGGAGGAGGATGAGAAGAAGGGCTTCTGGGAGGCCTTAGATGAGGTGGTGGGAGGGGTACCTGACTCAGAGAAAATTTTCATAGGAGGGGATTTTAATGGGCACATCGGATCGTCCGCAGAGGGATACACTGACGCGCATGGAGGTTTTGGTTTTGGGGAGAAGAACGTAGGAGGGGCCTCCCTATTGGATTTTGCTAGAGCTTTTGTTTTGTGGGTAGCGAACTCGAGCTTCCCAAAGAAAGAGGATCATTTGGTTACCTTTTGTAGTTTGGTGGCCAGTATGCAAATCAACTTTTTGCTCCTTAGGAAGGGGGATAGAGGTCTTTGTAAAGATTGTAAGGTGATTCCGAGTTTTTTGACCCAGCATAAGCTTTTGGTGATGGAGTTGGAAATTAGGCAGGAGAGAAGGAGAAGGAGGATGGATGTCCCGTCGAGAATTAAATGGGGTAGTTTAACTATGCCAACGCCTTAGAGATAGGGGAGAAGTTAATGCCTTCGAGGGCTTGGGAAAGCAGAGGTGATGCGGATAGTATATGGGAGATGACTTCCAGGTGCATCAGGGAGACAGCTAGTGAGGTGTTAGGTGTTTCGAGAGACAACTCTGGCGAGCATCGTGGGGACTGGTGGTGGAATGAGGAAGTGAAGGGGAAGGTGGAGGTGAAGAAAGGGGCTTACGCGAAGTTGGTTGAAAGTAAGGACGGGGAGGAGAGGCACAAGAATAGAAAGGAGTATAAGGTAGCTAAGAGAGAGGCTAAGTTGTCCGTCACGTCGGCTAAGACAACATCTTTCGAGAACTTATATATAGCTTTAGAAGGTAAATAGGGATATAGGACGTTGTATAGGCTTGCCAAGGTTAGGGAGAGGAGGGCTCGGGACCTTGATCAAGTTAAGTGCATCAGGGATGAGGATGGTAAAGTTTTAGTGGAGGAGGGCCTCATTAGGAAGAGATGGCAGACTTACTTTCATAAACTCTTGAACAATGAAGGCGATAAGAGCATTGTGATGGGGGACCTAGAGCACTCGGTGGGGTGTTATGACTATGGCTATTATAGGCATTTTAAGGTGGAAGAGGTTATATGTGTTATTAGTAGGATGCATAGGAGTAGAGTTGTAACACCCCAGAAACCTATTCACCTGTCTAAGTTAAAATCGCAAAAAATTTTTAAGTTCCCAGAGACGACGAGTCAGTTGACGGTTCATGGTTTAGAACCACGGTTCGTCCTGTGCACTCATCGTCCAAGTTTCTGAAAACCTAGAAAAAGAGTCCCAGAGAAGACGAGTCAAAGCACGGTCCGTCCTTATGGATGACGGACCGTCATCCCACCCTAGACTGAGACTCATCGTTAAGAGTTCAGAAACCTCCCCTTCAGGTCCCAGAAATAATGGGTTACAGGATGGCCCATCCTTCTGGATGTTGGGTCATCGTTTCACCTGTAGTCCCTGAGATCTAGAAGCTTCCAGGCTCCTCTAGTTAAACTACAGACCCCTTTGATGGTCAGTCCTTTTGGACGATGGACCGTCGACCAACCCGTGGTCCCTGAGACTGACCATTTCCCAGCTTTTCTTACTTAAGTCCCAGGGTTATTTTAGTCATTCTTCACCCTTTTGACTACTAAGTGCAGTCATTTTGACTATTTCTAGTAGGGTTTTCACCCATATTATCCTAAGTCTCTCTTAAGTTCCTCATTCTTCACCCAAAAGGGAAAAGTTCCTCTCAAGCTTCAAGTTTCCAAGCTCCAAGTCAAGCCTCCTAAGTCTTTTCCATTGAAGTGGGTTATCTTCTTCTAAGGTACGTGGGTCTTCAACAATGGGTTCCTCTCACCCTTGTGCCCAAAATCCCCAATCCTTATGTTGAATTATGAACTTATGAAATTAGGGTTTTGATCTAAATTTGGGGAAAGTTTATGAAATCAATTTCTATGTTTAAATTTATGGTTTTCTATTGATTATTCATGATATGATTATGATTCTCTTATTGGTTTTAAAATCCCAAGCATGAAAGTTGATTTCTAGCATGAAACTATGAAATTGCATGTTTTCAAGAGAATGCATGATTAGATATCATGGCCTTTATGTATTTATGAAATTGCATGCCTAATTCTTCAAGTATGAATTTAGAAAGAAAAGCATGTTTTGAATTATGGCTATGCTAAGCTCTATGAACTATGTTATGAAAGTTGCATGATACCCGATGTGTTTTCATGCATTATGAATAAGATTTGGCATGAGATTATGCCCTTATGAAATCATGAGCTATATGTGCATGTTTTGGGAGTAGTACTTAGCACCGAGTGGATGGGGTGAGAGTACCCTTAGTCCCAGAAACTAAGTTGCCAATGTAGGTTATGATATGATATGATATGTTCCTAACAGGCTTATGAAAGTGGATCCATGTCTTTATGTATGGTGTCCTTGCCTTAGCGAGGCATAGGACAGCTTTGCCAACTAGGGTTATATAGTTGGGTATGGTGACTTGTTCTTTGGCAAGGTTCAAAGTCAGCTTTGCTAACTAGGTTATATAGTTAGATTCCATGTAGCTCACATGGTCTCATGTCGGTTATAAGAAACTCCCTTACGTATATTTTCAAGTTTTCCAAGCTTTATGAACTCTCTTATGAGCTCCTATTTTGAAATTGGCTCTTTCCTCATGATTTAGCTTTTCATTATGATATTTTCTCATGATACCCTATTACGTATAGATTATGTCCAAGTACGTTTTTAAGCATGATTTCAGTTGTTAAAGTATACTTAGCATGTCTTCTTCATGTTCATGCATTGCCCGCATACTTAGTACATTCCATAGTACTAACGCATATTGCGCTACATCCTTTGATGATGCAGACTCAGGTGTCCCTTCACAGATACGTGGCTAGGATTCCCGGTCACTCTCAGTCAGCTTTGGTGAGTCCTCATGGTTTGAGGACTAGACTTTACTCTAGCTCTTATTTCCCTTTTTCTTTTCAGATTGTTGAGTTAGTTGGGGTATTGTCCCATCAACTCATTATGCTAGTTTTAGAGGATTTTCAGACATAGATGTTATCGGATGATCTTTGGGTTGTATTCCCTATTTAGTACTCTATCTATGATTATACTTCCCATTTTGGATTTCCTTATGATGCTTCCGCTATGCTTTCCCTTATGTTGCTTGAGAATGCTATGACTAAGGGTTATCTTGGGATCCTCTTGGTCCCGAGTCCCGTGTTACGTCCAGGGGGTAACCTCGGGGCATGACAAACTTAGTATCAGATCCAGGTTCAAGAGTCCTAGGATGTCTGAAAGTCGCATCGAGTAGAGTCTTTTTTATGTGTGTAAAGTGCGCCACACATATGAGAGGGAAGCTATGAGATGTCTTAGAAAAAACTTCACTTTTTTCATGATCATATCGTGCAATAGATCTTAACTCTTATGTTCCTCTAATCCTCATCTTGTTCATTTTAGATTATGCCTCTTTGACATGCTATGCCTCCTTGAGCCACTTGGAATGTTGCTCCTCAAGTTCCGGTTCTCGATGTCACGAATGATGAGTTCAGGAATGCTATTCATTTGCTAGCCAAACTTTGGCCACTCAGGCCAATCAGCAGGCTCCTGCCCCAGTCCATCCTCAAGGTGGGGTAGCGGCCTGAGTTCATGACTTTGTCCGGATGAACCCACCTGAATTTTGGGGTTCAAAAGTGAATAAGGACCTGCTCAACTTTATTGACGAAGTGAAGAAGATCTTTGAGGTTATGCAAGTAGTGGGGGTTGATTGTGTTGAGCTTGCATCCTATTAACTCAAGGATGTAGCTCATATTTTGTTCACTCAATGGAAGGAGACTAGGGTGAGGGACGTGGTCCCCATGACTTGGGAGTGTTTTGAGAGGGCCTTCCTTGATAGGTTCTTTCCCTGTGAGTTGAGGCAAGCGAAGGTGAAGGAATTTGTGAACTTGAGACAGGATTCGATGTTGGTGCAAGAGTATAGTCTGAAGTTCACTCAGTTGTCTAGATATGCTCCCTCCATGGTAACGGACCCACATGATCAAATGAGCAAGTTTATATATGAGGTTTCTGACATGGTGAAGAAAGAGTGTAGGTATGCTTTGTTGTTGAGTGATATGAACATTTCCTGACTTATGACTCATGCCCATCAGATTGAGGGTGACAAGCTTAGAGAGATGGCAAGGGAGAACAAGAGGGTTAGATCTGAGGGATCAGGTTTTGGTCATCGCAGGTCCGGAGGTGGACATTGCTCTTCTTTCTAGAAGAAGTAATCAGGGTCCGTTCATTCTTCTTCTAGTGCTCCTACCCAGGCTTAGAAGCCTCATCATGATCAGGGTGGTAGAGGATCTGGTTCCTATTCCCAGTCTCAGGGTAGTGTTACTAAAGGACCTTCCTACCAGCTTGTGTTAAGTGTGGGAAGAATCCTATTGGTGAGTGTTTGGCCAGTTTAGGTGGTTGTTTTGGTTGTGGTCAGGTTGGACATTGCATCAGGGATTTCCCATCATCTAGGAAGGGGCAGGGAGGTGGTAGGACTCAGTCTGCCCCAGCAGTTTCAGGAGGTAGACCAGCCTAGCAGGGTGGAGCTTCTAGCTCTAGTGGTCAGTGCTAGAACTGTCTTTATGCTATGTCCTCCCGACAGGATCAGGAGAGTTCTCCAGATGTGGTTATCGGTATGTTGGAAGTCTTCTCTCTTGAGGTGTATGCCTTGTTGGACCCCGGTGCCTCCTTATATTTTGGGACCTCTTATATTGCATGCAAATTTGAAGTATGTCCTGAATTGCTTTTAGAACTCTTTTGTGTTTCTACTCCAGTTGGTGAATCAGTCTTAACCAAAAGAATCTACCGAGATTGCCCTATCTCAGTCCTTCATAGAGTCACTTCAGCGGATCTAGTAGAGTTGGAGATGACTGATTTTGATGTCATTCTTGGTATGGACTGGTTGTATGCATGTTATGCTTCTGTTGATTGTCGTACTCGGGTTGTTAGTTTCAAGTTTCCTAATGAACCCGTTGTAGAATGGCAACGTAGTCCCCCTTCCTCGAAAGGTCATTTCATATCTTATCTTAAGGCTAGAAAGATGATTTTAAAGGGGTATGTTTATCACATAGTGCGGGTTATGGACACGGAGTCCAAAACCCCATCCCTTCAGTCTGTTCCTGTTGTGAATGAGTTTCCAAAAGTGTTTCACGAAGATTTGACCGGAGTCCCTCCCGAGTGAGAGATAGACTTTAGGAAAGATCTTCTTCCGGATATGAATCGTATCTCTATTCCTCCCTATAGAATGGCTCCCATGGAACTTAAAGAGTTGAAGGATCAGTTGAAGGATCTTCTTGATAAACGTTTCATCAGACCTAGGATTTCTCCATGGGGTGCCCCAGTTTTGTTTGTTCGAAAGAAAGATGGCTCTCTTAGAATGTGCATTAACTACCGTCAGTTGAACAAGGTCACAATCAAGAATAAGTATCCCATTCCTAGGATTGATGACTTGTTTGATCAGCTTCAGGGTGCTAGTTTCTTCTCCAAAATTGACCTTAGGTTCGAGTATCATCAACTTCATATTAGAGAGTGTGATATTCCGAAGACAGCCTTCAGAACCCTTTATGGTCATTATGAATTTGTAGTGATGTCTTTTGGTCTAACGAATGCTTCTGTAGCCTTTATGGATTTGATGAACCGTGTGTTCAGACAGTATTTGGATATGTTTGTGATTATATTCATTGACGATATCCTCATTTACTCTCGGAGTGAGGAGGAGCATGCGGATCACTTGAGGGTTGTGTTGCAAACTCTCAAGTATAGCCAGTTGTTTGCTAAGTTTAGCAAGTGTGAGTTTTGGATGCAGTCTGTTGCTTTTCTGGGCCATATTGTGACTAAAGATGGTATTCGGGTTGATTCTCAAAAGATAGAGGCATTAAAAAACTGGCCTATACCTACTTCTCCGTCTGATATTAGGAGCTTTTTGGGTTTGGCTTGTTACTACAAGAGGTTTGTGGAAGGATTTTCTTCTATTGCTACCCCTTTGACCCGATTGACTCAGAAGAAGGTAAAATTTTTGTGGCCCGACTCATGTGAGAAGAACTTTCAGGAATTGAAGACTAGATTAACCACCGCTCCAGTGTTAGCTCTACCCGAGGGCTTAAATGATTTTGTTGTGTATTGTGATGCTTCTAGGATTGGTTTGGGTTGTGTCTTGATGCAGCGTGGTAAGGTGATTTCTTATGCTTCGAGACAGCTTAAGACTCATAAGAAGAACTATCCTACTAATGATCTTGAGTTGGCAGTCGTGGTCTTTGCTTTGAAGATTTAGAGGCATTATTTTTATGGGGTGCATGTGGATGTATTCACCGATCATAAGAGTGTTCAGTATGTGTTCACTCAAAAGGAATTGAATTTGCGACAAAGAAAATGGCTTGAGCTTCTTAACGATTATGATATGAGTGTGCTTTACCATACGGGTAAGGCCAATGTTGTGGCGGATGCTTTGAGTAGATTGTCTATGGGGAGTGTAGCTTCTATTGAAGATGGAATGAAGGAATTGGTTAAAGAAGTTCATAGGCTTGCTCGATTGGGAGTTCACCTTATGGACTCGACCGAAGGTGGTGTGATTGTGACCAATGGTGTTGAATCATCCTTGGTGGTTGGGCTGAAAGCAAAGCAAGACAAAGATCCCGTTCTACTTCAGCTTAAGGGTGCAGTTCGTTAGCAAAGGGTTGAAGTTTTCTCCCGGGGGGGAGATAGTGTGCTTCGTTATCAGGGTCGCTTATGTGTGCCGGATGTTGATGGGTTGAGACAACAGATTTTGTTTGAGGCCCATAGTTCTAGATATTCCATTCATCCGGGTGCCACTAAAATGTACCCTGATCTATGGGAAGTCATTTGGTGGAATGGTATGAAGAAGGACATAGACGGGTTTATGGCTAAGTGTCCCAACTATCAACAGGTAAAGGTGGAACATCAAAGGCCAGGTGGTATGCTTCAAGATATTGGCCTTTGATGATTGGGTTTTTCTTAAGGTGTCACCCATGAAGGGTGTGATGAGATTTGGAAAGAAAGGAAAGCTTAGTCCCCATTTTGTAGGTCCTTATCTAATTCGAAGGAAGGTTGGTAAGGTTGCTTATGAGTTGGATTTGCCATCGGAGTTGGAAGGGGTTCATCCAGTTTTCTATGTTTCCTTGTTGAAGAAGTGTGTTGGTGATCCAACCTTGATTGTTCCTTTGGAAGATGTGGGTGTGAAGGATAGTCTCACTTATAAGGAAGTTCCTGTGGAGATCCTTGATCGTCAGGTTTGGAGGTTGAGAAATAAAGAAGTCGCTTTGATAAAAGTCCTTTGGAGGAATCAACTTGTTGAGGGTGCTACTTAGGAAGCGGAATAGGCCATGAAGGCCAAATATCCTCATCTCTTTCCTTCCGATTCAGTTCCAACTTGAGGTACTAGTTTCCTCCTTAGGATGTCCCTCCAATTCTATTCCATCAGTTCCTCTTATGATTCTAGCATGCATCCATATTTTACGAAGTTAGTTTATCATGTTTTCAAGTTGAGAAGTTCAGTTTTCATGATGTTTCCTTGATTTCCATGTTTTGATGTTTGGTTGGGCTGTTTTCTCCTCAGTTTTCCTTGTTTAGTCTTCATTCGAGGAAGGATAATTCCAAGGGGGAGATATTGTAACACCCCAGAAACCTATTCAGCTGTCTAAGTCAAAATCGCAGAAAATTTTCAAGTTCCTAGAGACGATGAGTCAGTTGATGGTTCATGGTTTGGAACCACGGTTCAGCCTGTGCACTCGTCGTCCAAGTTTCAGAAACCCCAGAAAAAGAGTCCTAGAGAAGACAAGTCGAAGCATGGTCTGTCCTTCTAGATGATGGAACCTCATCCCACCCTAGACTGAGACTCGTCGTTTAGAGTTCAGAAACCTTCCCTTCAGGTTTCAGAAATAATGGGTTACAGGATGGCCCATCCTTCTGGACGACGGGTCATCGTTTCACCTGTAGTCCCTAAGATCCAGAAGCTTCCAGACTCCTCTAGTCAAACTACGGATGCCTTTAATGGTTAGTCCTCTTGGACGACAGACCGTTGACCAACCCGTGGTCCCTGAGACCTACCATTTCCCAGCTTTTCTTATTTAAGTCCCAGGAGTATTTTAGTCATTCCCCATCCTTTTAACTACTAAGTGAAGTCGTTTTGACTATTTCTAGTAGGGTTTTCACCCATATTATCCTAAGTCTCTCTTAAGTTCCTCATTCTTCACCCAAAATGGAAAGGTTCCTCTCAAGCTTCAAGTCTCCAAGCTCCAAGTCAAGCCTCCTAAGTCTTTTCCATTGAAGTGGGTTATCTTCTTCTAAGGTATACGGGTCTTCAACAATGGGTTCCTCTCACCCTTATGCCCAAAATCCCCAATCTTTATGTTGAATTATGAACTTATGAAATTAGGGTTTTGATTTAAATTTGGGGAAAGTTTATGAAATCAGTTTCTATGTTTAAATTCATAGTTTCCTATTGATTATTCATGATCTGATTATGATTCTCTTGTTGGTTTTAATAGCCCAAGCATGAAAGTTGATTTCTACCATGAAACTATGAAATTGCATGTTTTCAAGAGAAACTTGGCATGATTAGATATCATGGACTTTATGTATTTATGAAATTAGATGCCTAATTCTTCAAGTATGAATTTAGAAAGAAATGCATGTTTTTGAATTATGTCTATGCTAAGCTCTATGAACTATGTTATGAAAGTTGCATGATCATGCATTATGAATAAGATTTGGCATGAGAGTATGCCCTTATGAAATCATGAGCTATATGTGCATGTTTTGGGAGTAGTACTTAGGACCGAGTGGACAGGGTGAGAGTACCCTTAGTCCCAGAAACTACGTTGCCAGTGTAGGTTATGATATGATATGATATGTGCCTAACATGCTTATGAGAGTGGATCCACATCTTTATGTATGGTGTCCTTGCCTTAGCGGGGCATGGACAACTTTGCCAACTAGGGTTATATAGTTGGGTATGGTGACTTGTTCTTTGGCAAGGTTTAAAGTCAGCTTTGCTAACTTGGGTTATATAGTTAGATTCCATGTAGCTCACATGGTCTCATGTCGGTTATAAGAAACTCTCTTATGTATGTTTTCAAGTTTTCCAAGCTTTATGAACTCTCTTATGAGCTCCTATTTTGAAATTGGATCTTGCCTCATGATTTAGCTTTTCATTATGATATTTTCTCATGATACTCTATTACGTATGGATTATGTCCAAGTACGTTTTTAAGCATGATTTCAGTTGTTAAAGTATACTTAGCATGTCTTCTTCATGTTCATGCATTGCCCGCATACTTAGTACATTCCATAGTACTAACGCATATTGCGTTGCATCCTTTGATGATGCAGATTCAGGTGTCCCTTCACAGATACGTGGCTAGGATTCTCAGTCACTCTCAGTCAGCTTTGGTGAGTCCTCATGGTTCAAGGACTAGACTTTACTCTAGCTCTTATTTTCCTTTTTCTTTTCAGATTATCGAGTTAGTTGGGATATTGTCCCATCAACTCATTATACTAGTTTTAGAGGTTTTTCAGACATAGATGTTATTGGATGATCTTTAGGTTGTATTCCCTATTTAGTACTCTATCTATGATTATACTTCCCATTTTGGATTTCCTTATGATGCTTCCGCTATGCATTCCCTTATGTTGCTTGAGAATTCTATGACCAAGGGTTAGCTTGGGATCCTCATAGTTCCGAGTCCCGTGTCACGTCCAGGGGGTAACCTCGAGGCATGACAAGAGCGATTGGGCCATATGAGATTTCGGTGGATTTTTGGAAGTGTACTGGTGGGGCAGGGATGGAATGGCTGATTGGGTTGTTTAATGTCATTTTCAGGACGGCAAAGATGCCTGGGGCTTGGAGATATAGTATGATGATTCCATTGTACAAGAACAAGGGTGACATCCCAAATTGCAACAATTATAGGGGTATCAAGTTGTTGAGTCACACCATGAAGGTTTGGGAGAGGTTTGTGGAGTCAAGGTTAAGGAGAATTGTGACTATTTCTAAGAATTAGTTCAGATTCATGCCAGGACAATCGACTACAGAGGCTATTAATCTCATGAGAAGATTGGTGGAGTAGTACAGGGATAGGAAGAAGGATTTTCATATGGTGTTTATTGATCTAGAAAAGGTGTATGACAAAGTTCCCAGGGAGGTTCTTTGGAGATGCTTGTAGGCTAGGGGTGTACCCGTGGCGTACACGAGGTTGGTCAAAGACATGTACGATGGTGCTCAGACTCATGTTACGATGGCGGGGGGAGATTCCGAGCAATTCCTCATAGTGATGGGATTGCACCAGGGATATTCCCTTAGTCCTTTTTTATTTGCCCTTGTGATGTATGTGTTGATGCATCAAATTCAAGGGGAGGTGCCTTGGTGTATGTTATTTGCTGACGACATCATTTTGATTAAGGAGACCCGTGAAGGAGTTAATGACAAGTTGGAGGTTCGGAGACAGACCCTGTAGTCTAAAGGGTTTAGGTTGAGTAGGACCAAGATGGAATATGCGGAGTGCAAGTTCAGTGAGGTGACACCCGAGACCGACGTTGAAGTGAGTCTTAACTCACATGCCATCAAAAAGAGAAGTAGTTTCAAGTACCTAAGTTTTATTGTCCAGAGTGATGGTGAGATTAATGAGGATGTGACCCATCATATTAATGCAGGGTGGATGAAATGGCAGTTGGCATCTCGGTCTTGTGTGACAAGAAGGTGCCTCTTAAACTGAAAGGCAAGTTCTATAGAGTAGCAGTTAGACCGGCTATGTTGTATGGGGCGGAGTGTTGGCCGGTCAAGAATTCACATGTTCAGAAGATGAAGGTGGCTGAGATGAGGATGTTGTGTTGGATGTGTGGGCTTACAAGGAGGGATAGGATTAGGAATGCGGATATTCAAAATGAGGTGGGAGTGTCTTCGATGGAAGACAAGATGCGGAAAGTAAGGTTGAGATGGTTCGGGCATGTTATGAGGAGATGCGAGGAGGTCCCTGTGCGGCGGTGTGAGAGGATGGCTATGGATGGTTTTAAGAGAGGTCGAGGTAGACCTAAGAAATATTGGGGAGAGGTGATTAGGTAGGATTTGGTGCAGTTGCAGCTTATCGAGGACATGACCTTAGATAGGAAGGTGTGGAGGGCGCGGATTCGGATAGAAGGTTAGTAGGTAGGTTGGCTTCATAGTAGGGAGGAGTGCAGTGTCTTATGGCCCATTTTTGGTAGAGTGCCCCTTGTAGTTTTTTTCACCTGCTTCGGATATTTTGCTAGTGTTTCGTGTAGTTAGACTATAGTATTACTTTGATTTTATTATTTTATGATTATATACTGCTTTGTTTATTTGGATATATATCTTGGATTTTGTGAGCCGACGGTCTACCAGAAATAGCTTCTTTACTTCACCATTGGGGTAAAGGTATGGTCTGCGTACATTTATCCTCCCCAAACCCCACTTTGTGAGAATTTACTGGGTATGTTGTTGTTGTTGTTGTTTAAATACTATAGTGACTGTCTGAAAGAAAACGACAAAAATAAAAAATAGAACAATTTAGAAGTTGTGGAACAATCAAGAAGCTACCTTTAAGACTCCAAACTGATTATGGTTATTTCAGATATGTTAATTTTGTTTCGTCAAGTTGAAGCTATTAAGTCAAACACTGATGCCCAATTCCACATAAATCTTCAAATGATATATTTTGCACACCATTCTAGTAAATATCTTATCGTGTCAAATTCGTAGAAAATCAACTGATCACCCCAAAGGATTTCTATATCTATTCATACATGCTCGATACATCATTGAGTATTTGTATAATCCCATTGAACTATCTATATAATTTTCATCCATAAATATATTGCATGTGTCTCACTCATAAATTCAAAGAATACCCGATAAATATGTCATATCTCGATCATGAACTTTTACCCAATCGAATCCAGTGAAAAGTAGGATTTTTATATAATTAAAAGTCTTCTCGTTAATATATTCATAAACCACTCAATATTAAATGAGCAAATCCGACCCAATATAAAATGCACAATTTTTCTAATATCACCAATAGTCAGCCGACCTAATTTTAAATTCAAAAAATAAATAATAAGCCTTTTATAAATTTGTGATGACATATTCCATTTTCAGCTCATGAGTAATCAATCATGTGTAGGGTAGTTCACGGTTTGTTTAAAAACCAAATCAAATCGCAAACTAAACCAAATCGATTAAAAAACTGATATTTGATTTGGTTTTGAATTTTAAAAATTAATATTATTTGGTTTGGTTATGGTTTTACTAAAAAAACCACAAAAATAACCAAACCGAACTGATAAATTATATATACAAATTTTATAATCATTTATATATTATTCATAAATAAAATATAATTATTTTATTATATTTTAATCATGAACTTAACTTTATCATATTATAATTACTCAAGCCCAACACTTTAGCCCGAATCCGATAACCCACATCTTCAAGCCCAACACTTTAATCTTTAGGTGTCTAAGTTCTAACCATAAGATCTCACTTTTCATTTTTATTTTAAAATAATGTGCAGCAAATCAAATGCTTCTTATTGCATTTTGGGGTTCTTTTCATAATACTAATTAATTCATTAGAATTTAGAGGATTATTGTTTTGTTTTCTTGGTGGTTGCTTCCCCATAAAATATTTATTTGTGATTTTTATCCTATAGATAGTACTACTAATTCTTATTATTTTGACATTTGATTCACAAATTCAAGAGACAAAATTATTATTTGCAATGCCAAATAAGATAGGTTTGTTAAAGATATTTCCTTAGTTGGTGTTATTAGGACTTGTATATAGGCAAGTCTTTTGGCCATTGTTATTTTTATACTATTACCAATTTATCATTAGTTAGGATCATAAACCGAAAAAACTGAACCAAACCGACCCAAACCAACAAGAACCAAACCGACGGTTATTTTTTTTATTTGGTTTGGTTTGATTTTAGAAATTCAAAAACTGACTAAATTGGTTTGGTTTTGGTTTTTACCAAAAATGACCCAAACCGACCCATGAACACTCCTAATCATGTGTTGTCATTCTTGACCTCAAAAGCTGAAATCAATCAATTATTAACTCATACATTGAGGAACTATACCTTAGGACCTTACTCTTCAAGTGTTTCAATTCTCACCACTCACACAAAATATGATAAAACTTCATGGAATCTAGATACACCAAATACCTTAAATATGAGCTTTTTGTTCTCTTCACTTAACCCATTCACCATCCAACACATCAATACAGGCATGTGTCCTCATGCTCCATACTTCTCAACCACCAAATTTCTGAGTGAAATAACTTGATACACTTTTAGCAAATTCAAGAGTATCAAATGTCGTAATTTATGTTCAAGTTATCCTAACTCGCTCATATTTAGCATACTTAATCTTGACCATCTAGCAGAAAATACTTCAATATAGTCCACTACCACACACATAGTTTATCTTGAAAAATATGACTTTAAATTTTAAAAAATGTAAGAAATTTCTCTTATCAATCAACTCTAGGTGATATTTGAGGGAGCCAAGAAGTCACTCACCTTAGTATATCACGAATCACCTTTCCATCAATATTACCATGTCAGTCATCTGAAATTTGAACCTCATAGGTCACTAGTCATAAAACTATCATAGAACTTATCGTTGAACTTAGTCAAATTATTCGTAGATATTATTTTCTGAGCATATTTGTCATGCCCCGAGGCTACCCCCTAGGCGTAACATGGGATCCGAGACACAAGTGCCCCAGATTAATCCTTGGTCATAGAATAACTCATGTACAATAATTAAACATAGCGGAAGTATAATACGAATTAGATAACTCAATCCATAAGGTAAAATCAAAGAACATGATTCGAAGAAGACCTGAATATCGTCTATGTCTAAAAAGCCTCTATACATGACATAAGGAGTTGCTAGGACAAAACCCTAGCTAACTCAAAGTACGAAAAATAAGTAACTAACACAGACTAAGAACATAACTAGTCCACGACCTAAGAGGACTCACCAACAGTTGACAGAGAGTGGCCTGGAAGCTTTAGCCACGGGTCAGAGAAAGGACACCTGAATCTGCATCAACAAAGGATGCAGCACCAGATATGTGTCAGTACTATGGAATGTACCGAATACATGAGAGAGATATGATCATGATAAAAATATACTTAAAACATGCTTAAGGTGAACCTTTCCATAAAGAAAAAACATAAGAGGATTATCAAGATATAAGATATAAAAACATGAAGTGAGGTTAAAATTCAAGGTATGATATCATATAACTTCATAGCTTGAAATAATCATGTGAGAGTTTCTCTTAACCGACATAAACCATGCTGAGCTACATGGAGTCCAGTGTTATGCACCTACACTGAAAAAGATTATCCTAACTAGCCAAAGTTAGAACCATATTCATAAGAATCCTGTCATAAGCCACGGAGGGCAACCTACGGTGGCAACGTAGTTTTGGACTTGGGTTATCTAGAACCCTCATCGCTCAGTGCTAAATACTACTCCCAAAATATATAACATAAGGCTCACATTCATGTGACATATCTAGATGTCAAGCTTGTTCATAAACATGTTCATACCCCGGATCTTCATACTACTCATGAATCTTGGTTTAGAAAATGATTCATGAGCATTGATGGCACATCGGGTGTCTTGCATTGCATAATAATTCATAACTTGAAAACTTGCATGACCTTAGTTCAATTTCATAATAACATATACTTTCATAAAACATAGAAACTAGGCATGCAGTTGCTTGAAATTAATGAAATCATGCTATCATTTTCCCCAATTTGCTTAAATCAATTCATGCATGTAGGATTTACCATAATTGACATTCAACTCATGAAAGAGGAACTCATATGTAAAAATCCATGCAAAATTATGCAATTTAATGAAATTTCTTAATAAAATCATGAGAAGGTAATTTATAGCAAAAACCATAAGAATTGGGTAAGAACCCTAATTTGAAAGTTCATGAAATCACAAATTGAAATTTGGAGTTTTGGGCACAAGGATGAAAGGAACCCATTGTTGAATACCCACATACCTTGATTGGAGTTAACCCACTTGAAATTGAAAAGATTAGGAGACTTGAACTTGGAGCTTGAGATCTTGAGCTTGAGAGAGTTTTTTTCCTTTTTGGCAGATGAATGAGTTAATGAGGAGGGACTTAGGCTAATAGGTCTAAAATTCATGCTAAAAATGGTCAAAACGACCTCACTTAGGAGCTAAAAGGGTGGAAAATGGCTGAAATACCCTTGGGACTTAATTAAGAAAAAAATTGATTTAGTACTCGGCTTCAGGTTCCATGGGTCCCTTCCACGGACCCTAGAACTAACCACGGCTCGTGGACTGGAGTCTTGGTTACTGAGCCAAAGTTTCAGGCTGCAAATGAGTTCCTACGACTCAACAGGACGACCCATAGAACTTTCTACGTGTCGTGGAACCAATTTGTGGTTTCATGGAAAGTGACTACTCTCTGTCTAAGTTTCACGGGTTGGTTCCACGACCCGTGAAAGCGTCCACGAACCGTGAGACTGACCCGTGGTTCTCAAACATGAGGGTTGTCTGCAGGGATTGAATCACGAGCCCTTTCCATGACTCGTGGAACTTTCCATGGCTCGTGGACTTGACTCATGATCCCTGGGAGTTCAAAATTTCAGCAAGTTTTCTGAGTTTAAAAGCTGGATCAATTTTCGAGGTGTTACAATATTCAATAATTTACACCCTACTTGTCTGATGCACGATAGTATTTTCATAATTCATAGTGACTCAAGAAATCGCATTGTTTAAGATTCAAGTCTTTTTTTCTAAAATTAACTTTAATCCTTTAGAACCAATAGAAAAATATCTTGATCATCATTCTTTAATTGTCATGTTACCTTCACAACCATTTCTACCATTATTAATGGAAGATCATTCAAATCCATTTGAGAGATGTACCAGAATATCATAGTCTTTCAAAATGGCTAAATAAATCACAGAAGTTATAGTAAGCCACAAGCTCTAGCATAAGAAAGTATTTTTTACACTACTTGAACCTTAAAATTGAATACTCTTCCAAGTCAATTGCGTCACAAGTATAATTCTTCCCATCAAAAGTGTCTATCAACCCTTGTTACTCCAACAAAACTAATTTTTATTATCGATATAATATTCCAAATCACCACTACATTGGTTCAAAAACTGTAAGGCGCTTTTTAATTACTACACACACATTCCTACTAACATTCTCATAGAGCTTCATACACATATTCTCGCTGAAACACCTTTAACCACAAGCTTATTATCTCATCTGTAGTGAATTCATTTTCTTAGTTCTGACTGATATTACATATCCTCAATTCAATCTTTAATATGAACTTCACATCTTAAATTAGTTCACAGATATCATTAGTGTACATCATTAACAAAAAAAATTATACTGTATGGATATTGAGATAAAATTATTAAGCTTTTTAACCCATTTTTTTTATATTTACATTAGATAGCCCACTTTTTTGGTGTCTTCTTAGTAAGGGTGTCTGTGGCTGCTGTTATTTCTTGGAATTTGTTGTTGGATTATTTTTGCTATTCAGTTGCTTTTCTTTGAGGACAAAATTCAGACCTTCAGATCTTATTACTTTCACTCGATTGCCTCATTGATTCAAAAACTCTCAAGATCTGGATCTACATAGAAGAGGAGCTCATCTTTGCAAATTAAAAAGCATAAATGAGAGAGCACTTTAGAAAGAGGGTAAAAGTGAAAGAACGAGTTAGAGATTATATACCAAAGGTGCACCAGCTAAAAATGCTTCAAAGATATAGTTTATGGCCTGGAACAACTTAAATACTAGTGAAGAAGGAGAGTTTAGCAGTACCATAACTCAAATATCATCGGAGTCATAGGTGGAGAAACAAAAATAAAGTGAAAACTCACTTTCCAATTTTAGAGAACCTTCAATCACTTTCTAGATTTTTCTATTTTGCTTTTGCTTTGTACTTTTCTTTTTTACTTTGCTAGATTTAGGCCGATCCCTTGAAGATATACCAGAAATTATTGATTTTGTCTAATAAAAGCATGGCCCATGTGGTTATATTAAACTAAAAAAAATTCTTGTCGGGTTCCAGTAGAAATCAGAAACTTGTCATTATCATGAAGTCATATTGTTACCATGAGGGTAATTTCCTTTATTGTTTAATTTGTATGCTCTAAAATGCAAAAATAATTATTATGTGATTAATTTTTGTCACGACTCGATTCCTTGGTCATGATGGCACCTACGACCCCCCCAGTAGGCGAACCATTCCCTGTATCCCAAAATGGTTAGTAATGGGTCACATTCTATCAACTTAAGCGAAAGAACAGTTTAATAAGCGGAAGCAAGGGAAAAAGATGAAGGAAAATAGATAACAGGAATAATATACACAATGCGGAAGCTAAACCAAACCTAAAACCTGGTATCATAGCGTATAAGAGCCGAATCTACATAAGGAGTACAAGGGTCCAATATAACATATACATCATGTCTCTGAACTATGAGAGTACAATATTTACAAAAGACAAACTAAAGTCAAGCTCTGATCGCCAAGACCTCACCCTCAGTCTGGGACAGTCCAAAATCTCCAAGCACGAGTCTCGCACGAGCTAGCGATAATGGCTCACACTAGGATCTGCACCAGAAGATGCAGAGTGTACTATGAGCACCAAATGCGAAGCATAAGTACCCAGTAGGTATCATAGACCGACTGGGAACATATAAGATAAAAGCGTAGTAACAGACAGAATAGAAGCAAGTAGTCACAGATTTCTATGAAAAAGTACACAGGATCTAGCCCAGAGGGATGACAACATAAACAACTTACAAGGCTAGCAAGTAGAATATATACACAACAGGCACAGGTGTAAGCAAGAAATAACGCACCTGGGATCCTTGGAATAACATTATATACATAATAAGTTTTAGAAGTGAAGGGTATACCGGTAACCTCAAGTACAAGGGGAGGAAGAGAAGAGTAAGGATAGTCATGCTCGGGAACAGGAATCAATAACCAACTAATCATACAAATCTCAAGCCCAGAAACTAACAACCTAGCAGTATACAATCTCATAAATATAACCATAACAGGGGATAACACCGCGATAAATGAACAAGTCTACCTACAGTCTCCCGGCTGCCCATACAATTGGGGAATGCAATCAAGTGAAAATAAACCCTCCGGCATCCCATACTATCAGAGCATACAATCAACAAACAGCAAACAAGGGTGGAACCCAAAACAATAAACGATATGATGCATGACAAAATCCCAATGTGATATAAGTACCGTATGCTACCCACTTTCGGCGTCCTATAAAGCCCAGAAGACAGGATTCATGGAAGGTCCCACCAGTATACCTCTGTTATGCCGTATACCCTTCCTCCGAAACTCGCGACACGTAGCCCCTGGTCCAGAATGATGAGGTCCATAGAGGCCCCCGACCAACATACTAGATGCCCCGCAATCTCAAAACAGTCTAACCCATGATTACATGTCTACTATGATCACAATATCTATATGCCCTTTCTATTTGAACTTACTTGTCTTCGCACTTCATGTGTATATTTGTTGAAGTCACATTATTCCTATTACTCTTACCGAGTCAAGTTCCTATAGAGTTATACATAATCATGTTTGTTTTGTTAGAAATTCTTAGGAGTCATATGCTATATCTATCACAAGTTAGAAATTAGAATAGATGGCCATAGTATAGTCGCACTAGTATATTTGATCACATACGATATAGTTATAAGATAATATAAAGAACTAGCCCCTAAATAGCTAAACACCATCAAAGAAGTTAGTTGTATATGGAAAGTATTACTTGAATGACTAAATAATCTTTATCGTAATTTACTTGAATAGGCCTACCAGGCATTGTGTGATAAAAGTTGCTCTTATCGAAGGGAGGGTATTCATAGGTTACTCGACACACTCGTACGACGTGATTCTGTGCATAGGATTGAGACCAGACCCTTATAGTGAGCCTGAATATTGTGGCGTACCCGCCCTTGTGGTACTATTTGCATTTGGAGTCAGCTAGAATGTCATGCTCTAGTTTCCCCTGACTCGAGCTAATACATGGCACATGTGCCCTGCGAGCAGACCCTTATAGTGAGCCCATGATGGGCGTACCCCATATCAGACTGCGATTACAGTTACACATTTAAAATCATAGTAAAAAGTATTTGAGCAACATATGCCATGCATTTGATACAGATTGCTTTCGGTAGGCCATCTTATGATCATTTGTATTTGATATATGCATAGGATGCCACCTAGGCAACTTCCTAGGTATCTTATAATAAAGAATAGTTTGAGGACACATACGTAAGCTAATAGGGTTATTTATATAATTCATACTAGAGTTCTAATAATTTCTGTCCACAGTTGCTCATCCTTAATACTTGAAGTATGGTACGCTAATAAGACTAGTGTATAGGTCATCGTTTCATATTGTATATCTTTTACTTGTATGCTCATAGGTTTTTCATCTTGATATCTAATTCACATGAGCATCCATTCTTGTTTACTTGTTATTCTGTCTACTTTACATACCAATACATGTTTCATATGTAATGATGTCCCTACGTTCGGGGGCGCTGCACCTCTGCAATTACAGGGTCAGATTTACAAGTTAGCAGACCTCTACATTAGGCAGTTGTTGCGTGTTCAGGCAAGTCAGTTGGTAAGCTCTATTCTTATCTGGAGATGAGATGTTATACTACTCTTAGTCATATTTATATTCATAGTTTGGGTATGTCGGGGCCATGTCCCGATCATCCATCACTGTATAGTTATAGATTCTATTAGAGGCTTCGTAGACAGTCTAAAGTTATCATATGTAATTATTGTTTCAGTTGTCAATTGCATTAGTGTGGCCAGTTGGATAGCATGGCTTATGTATAGCTCCTTATTATAATTTTATGTATAACGACTCATTCATTTAAGTACAAGTCATTTGTATAGCAGGTGCTCATACGGACCCTTGTTCGTCCTTGTTAGTTTGGGGGCATGACAAACTTGGTATCAGAGCACTAGGTTCAGGTGTCCCAGGGAGTCTACGAAGTTGTGTCTAGTATAGCCTCACTTATGGATGTGTTGTGCACCACATTTATTATGGGGGAGTTGCTTGGGCATTTAGGAATTTTGACCTTTTTTTCCTTGATCTAGATCATGCGATAGAGCTAAGTCTTAAGAAGTTACTTCTGATTCATACTCTGCTCTATAGTCACATAGCTTCTGCATCTCAGATTAGGCCAAGGAATAATACTATCATTGAAAAAATGGGCAGCTTCCAACAATTAACTTTTAAACCATCAGTCACCTTAAGACTCCAACTTGAGCTCAAGGTACGCCGGTAAGTTTGTCCCTTTCAATTTGCAGTTGCTTGCGAAAGAAATGCATGAAGAGATTCATACGGCCTCTACCATTATAGTAGCACTTGTGTTGCCCCTGTCTTGTCTAAGAAGGACCCAAGGGGGGATTACTTATATGATTATTCAGTTAAGTATCGTTTATCTATCAAGACAAGAAATGGCATCTTCTAATTCAACGATTTTAGAAGAATATGGTTGACTTCTAAGTCCAAACGCTTCTCCACATGATCCCTCCCATATTTGTAGGATCTAAGCTTATGGGGGATACTCAATACTTCTTCAATTTTATCCCCACGATCTTCAAGGTTATGTATATATTAGGAATAGGGTTGATTGAACCATCTACTTGTAAGTCGATAATATGATAGCAACCTGGATTATTAGGTAAATGTATGACACCAGTGTTAACCAGAGATTTTCCTATTTGACCAAGAAAGCCTAGGTGCTTTATCAAGTATTATTCAAGGTGAGCACATAGATAATGTTCATAGAATACGTATAATTGGTTACGCAATTAGGCAATGATTTGTGTGAGTCCTTTTATGGCTAGCAAGATCGGGTATAAGTTTTTTATTTTTATAAGAATATCTACATAGAGGTGCCCAATTTTGATTTGTATTAGGTCTAAGAAGGGGATTAGTATGCGACCAAAGATTAGGGTCAAAGAATATTGAGAGATTAGTCATAAACTAAAATTTATCAAGATGTCCAGAGTAACAAAAGACGCAGTATCAGTTAATTAATTATAAGAAGATAGGCTATTGTCACATTTGAGGAATAGTAGAATGTTATCTGAATACCCCAGACTAAGTATATATGTGGGATAGCGTTAAGACCCTTATAAAGGTTAGAGAAGGTTATAAAAGGGTGATTATATGGTCCTAGTGGTTCATGGTTCCATATCAAAAGAAATGAGTTGGTGTCAATTTGAGTTCTGGTACCCTTTTTCCATACAACAGAGGGAGTTGGCAGAGCAATTAGAGGGCCCTCTTTGTGAGGGATACATTGATCTAGTGCAATGCTCAGGAATACACCTTCATCAGGAGATAGGAATATATTTGAAGATGTATGCATTGTCGATAGTAGATGAAAGAGGTCTAAGATATAATTATTATTTGTTCACCTTAATCTACATGATCGTACACATTCACTAGATTCCTCGGTGGCCTAACAGACTACTACTCGGATATTGATGAAACTTATAAGATTTCTTCCCTAGGGAAGGGATGGGCATATGCTTGTATTATCCAGTACATGTTTATCATAAGCTTACCAATCATAGCTCAACTAAGAAGAAAAAGGGTTGGATTGCCCTTACTTTTGATGCTGTCATAGCAATTTTGCCAAGCATGGTTGAACTTCAGTTGTTAAGCCCAAGGTGGATGATCTTCAAATGTTATTGAGAAATCGATAAATGACTCTATAAGTATGTGTTACACAAGAGTTCTCTGGCTACAATGTCTTTGACATCCCGCTTGTTCATCTGTTCATCAAATCTGCATGAGCTACCAGATATTGAGTTCAACAGCACTTGATAGTGTAACGACCGGGTTCGTCATTATGGGTAAACTATTCATGCCGAGTTTTGGGTTAGAAAACATCCGGGTATGGGAGTTGAAAATTCTAGGCTAGGCTAGTCTCGGTTGGTTTTAGAGAGAGGTATGGTCTAGGACAATCCGGGTAAGGATTGGGTTAGGTGTCATTTTTTGAGCTAATTTTCCACGTAGCCAATACATAAAAGAGTTTGGGGGACTTTTCAGAATCGAATTTGGGTAAGTAGAATTCCCGGAATCACGATTGATGCGAAGGGGTTGTTTTGGATCATCGGGGGAAACAAGTTCATTGTAAAATGGGAAAAGTTTAGAGATTTTTGGACATTCTATCTATGAAGAGAACAACCGTTTGCGGTAGCAGCCTCTGCTATAGCGGTGGAAAATACCGTTATAGCAGTGGTCAAGGCGGTCAACACCGCTTAAGACCGCTATAGTGGGAGTTGTCCGCTATAGTGGGACCGCTATAGTAGAGCGAGGACCACTATAGCAGAGCGGGGACCGCTATAGCGGAGCGACGGGACCAGAAAACCCAGAAACGAGTTTTAATTTTATTCTCTTCTCTTCAACCCCAAAAATAGATGAGAGTTATTCCAAAAACCCTCTTAGGTTGCTCCAAGTCTTGGGAGCCATGGGGAGGAGGAATTCCGGTAAAAAGGACGCGAAACCACGGATTTAGGCCTGCAGAACCGCCAGGAATGCCTCCATGGAGCCATAAATGCACGGTTGCAGCTGCTTGGCATCCAGGTAGGCTAGGTTTTATGAGTAGTTAGACCTTTTTACTTTCCGTACTTTGTACAGTAGAAATGGAGAATCCATGTTTTAGGCCTCCAGGCACGGAGTCTGGCAGTTTGGGAATTGTTGTGTTGTTTCTAGGATGTATGGAGTAAATGGTGGGTTTGTGAATGGTATTATGTGGTTAGCTTAATTATATTCTTGACATAAAATGATGGGTTAAGGGACTAGCATGTTGGAAAGGTTCGGGGAACCGGGGGAGTTCTTGGGAGCATGAGAAACGAGAATAGGAAGCTCCTAGGTGGGGTTTCAGGAATGTTTATTGCTTGAGGCTTAGCAGCAGTTTGGCTAAGGTTAAAAAAAGGGAAGCGTGTCGCATGCTTGTGTGTTTATCTAAAAAGGGAAATCGCTAGTTACATGTTAAAATAAAAAGAGTGAACTGGGGAATAGTCTTCAGACTGGAATTGATGGTTCGTAGTTGTACCCGGAAAGGGTAGGTAATGACTTATGATTTTTCGTGAATGTTGTATATTCATGTACTCATGTCTAATTGATTGTATGCTTTACATTGCTTAGGAAAGTTGTGTGGAATGTCTAGGTTCCTGTTTACATTCTGTGTTGAACGATGTTTACTTGTTGGTCTTACAAGTTGTGTGTGTTCATCTATTGACTGTGGTTATTGACATTCGGTTAGCTTGGGTACCATGCCTGGTATAGGTTACTATTTGGTTGGCACGGGTACCACGCCTAGTACGGGTTTACTATTTGGTTGGCACGGGTACCATGCCTGGTACAGGTTGCTATTTTGTTGGCACGGGTACCACACTTGGTACAAGTTACTAATTGGTTGGCTCGGGTACCACACCTGGTACAGGTTACTATTTGGTTGACACGAGTACCACGCCTGGTATAGGTTACTAATTGGTTGGCTCGGGTACCATGCCTGGTACAGGTTACTATTTGGTTGGCTCGGGTACCACACCTGGTACGGGTTCACTTTATTGCATATTGCATGTTGACTTTGTATTACATTGATTGTTATTGGTTCGTGTGTAGACCGGGTTGTTTTACTGAATGTAATACCTAATATTGGTTTCGTGAGTGGACCGGGCTGTTTATTGAAAAGTGTTATTGTTTGGTGGTCCTTGAGTGGCCGCGAACTGTTGTATAACTGTTGTGTTGATCTTGGTGTAGGCCGGGTTATTATGTCATGTTATGAGTTTGGTCTTGGTGTAGGTCGAGTTGTTATATCATGTTATTAGTTTGGTCTTGGTGTAGGCCGGGTTGTTATGTCATGTTATGAGTTTGGTCTTGGTGTAGGCCGGGTTGTTATATCATGTTATTAGTTTGGTCTTGGTATAGGTCGGGTTGTTATGTCATTTTATGAGTTTGGTCTTGGTGTAGGCCGGGTTGTTATATTAGGTTATTAGTTTGGTCTTGGTGTAGGCTGGGTTGTTACATCATGTTATGAGTTTGGTCTTGGTGTAGACCGGGTTGTCATGTTAACACCTAGATGTGTTAGGGGGGATCCGGGTAGGTCCGAACTATGTAAAAGAGGTTATGAGTTCATATTTTATTGTCATTAAGTGTACTAATGACGGTCAAGGATTAATTATGTTAATAAGCATAAGGATGGTCTTGGGGTAGACCGGGTAGCCTGTTGAACACTTAGGTATGGCTAGAGGATCCTTGGAGGGTCCGAGTTTTTTGGGATAAGAAAGGGATTTAGATATAACTCTGTTGTTTTCATTGAATGTGTCAATGGTTTCTAGGTGAGTTGCATGTGGTTGGTAAATATAGAGGAAGACGAAGAGTCTGGGCATGGTTATTGGTTAATATAACCAGGTGGTAAAGCTATCCTAGAGGTCCGGGAAAGTCTGGAAAATGGTAGGTAATACTTGGGTATAATAGCAGTTTGGTTAGGCAGCTAGCCAGGTCAAGTCAGAATATTTAGTCAAGGTAGTTGACTGAGGTAAAGGTTAAATGTGACTTGGGAAGTCTACGTGACAAGGTGACTTGGGAAGTCTAGGTGAAAAGGTGACTTGGGAAGTCCTAGATGTCAGGGTCAAGGTTAAAGGTGAATGAGAGAGCTATAGTGTTTATTTCATGTCTTTCCCTATTTTTCTTATATGATGGTAGGAATGGATTCGGGTCGACCGATGATGCCTACCAGTATGTGTGTTTGTACTGACTTTACTCTTGCTATACCTTTTTGGTATAGTCTGGTTGCAGGTTGGTGATGTTTCATAGGTTCACGATATGAGGGTCTCCAGCAACTTCTGTCTTCGATTCCATGGCGGAAGTTGGGTCTTTTATCTCTTTGTGTCATCTTGTAGAAGCACTTGTACCTGTTTAGACTAGATCCTAGGGAGGGGTTTAAATATTGTAAAGGTTTTTTCGCAATTTCTTATGTAGCCTATTTCTGAATAGGATTTGTAAAGGAAAGGATTTCAGTTATGTATAAAGGTGGCTTAATTTAAAGGTTTACTTTAATTCTGCATGTTACCTGTTGGACATGTGGTAAGGGTTCATCTATCTAGGTGATTAGAGTAGGCGCCCGCATGGCCCGGTAGGTTGGGTCGTAACAAATGGTATCAGAGCCTAGGTTACCGGTCTCCCAGTACAAGAGCAAAATGTCGAATAGAGTCCCGCAGATTGGTATTTAGATGTCCACATCTAATCCTAGGGAAGCTACGAAGCATTCTAGGAAACACTTCTCTTCTTTCATTCCTTTTCGTGCGATTTCGTTACTTGCTTGTATGGGTTGAGTCCAATTGGTATCTATCGATTCCAATTGGTATCTCAATAAGGTGAAGGATGTCATTGGACTCCGGGTATGACAAACAAGCAAGGGAAATTGGAACAGGGAAGGTTCCAATTGGTATCTGGCCTGGGAGGTTATGTAAAGGATGGATGAGTCGGCTAACAGTCATCCATGAAGCGAATGAAAGGTGATGAAACTGGTTTGATTGAGTGTTAGAGCTTGAGACTCGTGATTGCATGCATTGCAAAAATTGAATGACCGTGATTGTGTGGTGTGTACTTACTTGAGTTACTTTGAAATTTGTGGTTGGCAAGGAGTCTTAGCCTGGTTATGTGTTAATAATTGAAGGAGTTCTTTTTTTGTAATTCAAGTGAAAAACAGTATGCTAAACGCGGGGCAGGGTCTTATCATTGGTAAAAAAAAATAAGGGAAAATGATATATATACTTGTGGGAACTCAGGTTTCAAGTGGTTGGTATGTCAATAAGTACCAGGGACAAGGGCTATTATCTTAATAGCAGGAGTTATGGTAAGACATGGATGATCGGCTAATGATCATCCATGGGATGAATAGAGAGTAAATTAGGTGACTTTATTTTGTTGTAGTCTGAAACCGAATTGTTTGTGTGTTACAGTGCTTGTATGATCTCTTGATTGGTATGTGATTGGTTGCCTTACTGTCAAATTGTGGGTCTAAAGGTCGTCATAAATTGAATTGGTATGATTTGGTTGGTGATAAAATGCTATGTGTGCAGAGTAAAATTTAATATTACTTTTGAGAAAGGACTCATCATTGGTTAAGATGGTGAGGGAAAAAGGATTTACGACTGTAGGGAAGCTTTAGTTTCAGGACAGTCGGGACTTGGTTGGGAACCAAGGGGAAAAGGGGCTATCATTGCTTGATAGGGGGGATTTTGGTAAGGAAATTTTCTTTTTTGATAACTCCTGATCGTGACTTCAATAACTTTATTTTGACTTAAAGGTTTGTGATTTGCTTTAGTGATAAATTGTGGTAGGACCAATTGGAATGGTTTGCATTTACATTCGGGTATAGACTTATCATTGGTATAGATGGTAAGAGAAAGGGTTTGGGAATTGTGAATATAGGGAAGCTTCGGTTTCAGGACAGTCGGGACTTGGTTGGGAACCATGGGAACACAGGAGTCATTAGTGTGTAATGGCGGGAAGATATTGTTAGCAAAAATTGTCTAGTGTTAACTCTTTGTGATTGATAATATTTTATGCTGAATTGTGATACGTTTGATGCCAGGAATGGTCTTAAGGGTGGTTTCAAATTTCTGGGCTGTTACATACGGGACTGCCATAGAGGAACTAGACCGCTACGGTGATCCCGCTATAGTGGGATTTTTACCGTTATAGCGGAAGGGCCAGGGGCAGAGTGCCTGCCCTGCTTTCCCTTGTTTTTCATTTTATTCCCGGGGTATCTAAAGGTAATGGGTACATTATGAGTTGTTATGTGAAGCGAGAAAAACGTCCAGATAGATAATATAGTATGCATATAAGGTATTTGTCGAGAATTAAGCACCCATGTGCGATAAAAAGGAAAGGGTAGATATGGTAGCCTGGGATGTTGGTAAAATTATGATTGACCAACGGTGGGAATAGTCACTCATGTGGAATTGATAAATGACCCATGATTGACTGAGTAGTGTGGGACACTGCTCATGGGCTTGTATTGTGAGGGCGATTATTGACTTGTTTTAGTGTTGATTATCATTATTAGTGAGGGTGTGCTCTCCATAGCATTGGTTGGGGTGTAAGTACCCGGATAGACTTTTCCCCTAGAACGGGAGTTGCCAAAACCTCAAGCTAGGATGAGTTCCAGTGGAATCTTTGTTGTTGCATGATTTAGAGATATGTGGTGTCTCGGGGCATAGCGTTGATAGGAATAAGGTGATACTATGATATGTGAGGGGCATAGTACCCCGTAGGAAGCTTCCAGAATGGAGTTCGGGCTAGCAGAACTCTGGGCATAGTGGAAAGGGGATCTCCATGATGAGATCTAGCCCCCTTGGCGGGGAAAAGCTATTTTTGTTCATTAGGTGAGTTCTTTTGCTCCGGTGTGTCGATGAGGCCTCGGATTTCTTGAGCATTCGGGGAGGGGTAACCTAGTTGCCTTGTGCGACTCAAGGGAAAGAATTCCTTGATAGAGCGAAAGTGAGTTAAATTTTGGGTTGAGTTGGGTATACCAAGGGATTGGAAAGTTTTGGTGGTTTGCGTAAGGTTATATTTACGATGTCATGGTAGAGTATTAAGATTGAGGGATGGGCTTGTTCTTTTCCTCTGCCTTAGGGATCATTCGGGGATAAACGATGGGTAAATTAGTATTTGTTGTAATGACCGGGTTCGTCGTTACGAGTAAACTATTCGTGCCGAGTTTTGGGTTAGAAAACTTCTGAGTTTGGGAGTTGAATATTTTGAGCTAGGCTAGTCTCGATCGGTTTTGGAGTGAGGTATGGTCTAGAACAATTTGGATAAGGATTGGGTTAGGTGTCATGTTTTGATCTAGTTTTCCACGTAGCCAAGACATAAAGGAGTCCGGGGGACTTTTCGGAATCAAATTCGGGTAAGTAGAACTCCCGGAATTGCGATTGACGTGAAGGGGTTATTTCAGATCGTCGGGGGAAACAAGTGTGTTGTAAAATGAGAAAATTTTGAAGATTTCCAAACATTATATCCATGACGAGCGCAACCGTCTGCGGTAATAGCCTCCGTTATAGCGGTGAAAAATACCGCTATAGCGCTGGTCAAGGCGATTCGTCTATCTAGGTGATTAGAGTAGGCGCCCGCACGGCCCGGTAGGTTGGGTCATGACAGATAGTAATGGAGACAAAACAGTTTCAACCTTCCACTCCAATAAGAGGCTTATAAAGTATTTCCCTCTATCATTACCTCGATAAATAATTAAACATATTGATCTGAAGAGCGTCCAATTCTTATGTTCAAAAATATGGAAGAAGATTTTCTAGGAGCTGAAAGGAAGGACAATCTGGTTATATAGACCAAAAAAATAGAGGAATATGGATGGAAGTAGACCTACTATCATTTGGAACTGCAAGAGTATGCTCGCAGCTAAGTTATGATTAGATGACTTCATGGAATGGCCCATAGTTTATAAAGGAACTAGATGCCAACAAGACTATGTTGTCATGAATTTATATATGTACGTCTTATAGCGAACTCGCTTGCAAGATTATACGTATTACGTGTATAATAACTTAATTATTTAGATGCTACTTATTTCCATAGGCTTATTAGTTTACCTGTTATACGTTTGTTAAGGTAAAGTATTTACATATTATTTGTACTATATATCCTTGTTTATAAGTTACATATTATATGAATCGTTGTTTACATACTACATGTTTTATGTAGAATGTTCTTTCATGCTATGTTTCATAAAGTGTTGATGCACACGTTATACGTTTCATAGAATATTTGATCTAATGTTACGTGCATATGCATTAGAGGTTATCCGCTCAAAGGTCATAATGTTATTTTTTTCACGAGCTATAGACATCACACGTCGTTTATCTAAATATCACACACTCTGTAGCTTATTTGTTTAAGTGTTATATGTTTCACAAGTTCATATGATTAGAATTTAAAAGTTTAACTATTCACATGACATATGTTTAATTTTTATAGGTTGTTGGTGTGTTTGTTCAAAGATTATAGTTTACCTACTGATATGTCATAATCAAGTTATTTACATGCTATGTGTTCCCATAATGTTAAGATTTAAGCATTGAGTACCTTTATAACTAACTTGTTTTTATAATTATACGATAAATGCACCGCCACAATCCACTTGTCTATATATTGTATGTCTCACAAATTATTGTCTGTAGTTTATAGGTTTGATAGATTATTTACTTATATGTCACCCTATTCATGGTATAGTTAGTTAAGTATTATATGTTTCACAACCTATATGTTTAGGAATGTCAAGGGTCTATTTGCTCTTACCATAAGAGTCTTGTGATATGCATTTATTTGCTTATAGGTATATATTTGTCTATTCCAGTGTTATAATTGATACATTCACGTATTGTGATTAGCTTAGTTGTATGATATGTCCTTTTATAATCCTGGATCCCATGTATTAGGTACTCTTATAGTTTAGTTGCTTATATATTGCAAGTAACTTATTTATATGTTATATGTTTCTTTAGTTTATAAAGCCATATATTAAATATTTTAAGATTGTACCTGCCTATATGATTAAATGATAGATTTCATGTTATAGTTCATTTGCCTACATGTTGTCTATTTTGTAGTCCACATGTTAATAAGTATTTTATTGTTCGCATGTCATAGGTTTTTACAGCTTACCTGCACATCGGTTACATGTTCCTATATTTCACTAGTTCATAAGTTATACCTTTGTTAGATTTACATATTTATAGGTTTAAAGCCTTTTGGGGCTCACACGTTTATATGACTACATAATCTTTGTGCTTATTTGCTTACATATTATAATTCTTATATGCCTTGATTGTTTAAATATGATATGCCTTTATGTATACCTACTTGAGTAGAGGGATCAGGTAAAGGTAAGTTCGTTCTTAGGGAAAGGGCAAGAAAGTGCCATACCCAATTGTACAAAAGATCATCAGAAACTGGAGTCACCCGATGCAGAAATAGAAACAGGATGAGCTCTAGGTATATGGGCCTTACAGTGGCATAGAGAGATCAGTCAAATGGCCTAGAAGGTTGGTTAACCTCCAGAGTGAGTTGAATTGCCATCCAGCATTTCAAGTGTCTGCACAACACCAACATCTAGAGGATATAATTTGTGCCTATGATCTTCAGATTCTTAGAGGTATTTCACAGATAAGTTGCTCCGACATAAAACATAAGGTAAGTCATGGTACTCATTGTAGTCTTCTGTCGAAGTGTAAGGCCAATCAGAGCCTCGTTAATATTTGTTTATGTATTACTTCGCGGTGACACTCCGTGAAACATATGTCTAAGTATTCTGGTTAGCTGACAAGTTTTGGATAGGCTTGTTTACAAAGAAAACTCTGCCAAAATTTTTAAAAATTTTGAGAGTTAGCCAAATTTTAAGGCCTTATGACGGGTAAAGTGAAATGAGAGTTCAGTAGGAGATCAGATAAACATGTTGGGACAATTATAGAACTCGAAGTAAGTTACGAGCATCATTCGAGGATGAATGATCCTAAGTGGGGGAGAATGTAACATCGGTAAATTTCTAGGACACATTTCTTGCTTTATAATTTATCATGCTTCCTTCATTATTAAATCCTGTTACTACTATTGGTGTAGTTAATTTTTCCCATTTCTCGTCTGGTAGGCAATTATGTTTACACATATTAGCTTCTGCTCCTGTATCTATCATCGGGGTATAATATCTGTTATAATAGTTTTCTACTATTATTTTAGCAAGTATGTAGATTTTCATTTTTCTCTTACATCGTTCGTTTTATTATGACTTTCTTATTTTTATAAGTAACGGTTAACTGTGTGTTTTCTAAATTATATGATTTCATATCTTCTAACCATTTTATTCCTAATATGATATTTTCATCTCCGTGATATATTTTAAATTTTATTACCATTGGTATTCCGCCAATGATTATTTCTTTTTCTACTGATTCTCTGAATGCTGTAAATTCTTTTGGTAATTCTGGGTGTTCTATAGAATTTATTTCTTCTTCTGTTACTAATTCTCTTGTTATATAATTTTCCTCTTGTCCTGTGTTTATTATTATAATGAATTTTCTTTGTTCTAATATTCCGGTTATATAATAGTGATTTGGCTCTATTTCTTTTATTGTTACTGAATTTCTTGATGACTGGGGTGTGTCACTACAACTTTTCCTTTTAGATGTGCTTATCCTATCACTTACTATTTCTAGGTTTTCTTCTACGTCTATTTCCTTATAGCTATAATCATTGTTATCTATTACTGAAACAATTTGTTCAAAAGGGTTTTCTATTTTTATTCTATTGATTTTATTTTTTGCTGTTATTTTATGTTTTGTTGTCAAGACATATAAATTTTTACATCTTGCTGTAAATACTTTACTGCCTGGGGCTAGTTCAATTCCTGTCATTTTCCAATATAATACTAATGATTTATCTATATTGTAGTCATTTATTGCTACTGAATAGTTTGCACTTATTATAAATTTAAATTTTTGGTATATTAGATTTCCTTTTACTGCACTTATTATACTCTTCTCTATAGGTTTAATTATTCTGTCATCTGCTAGATATATTTCAATAGGTGTATCTATACCTTCTCTAAAACATGCTTTTATTAATATTTCTGTTCCTCCTAGATGTACATACCTTATTGGTTCTTTAGTTTGTAGTGCTTGTATTTCTTTGTTTATTATTCTCTTATTTATTATAGGAATTCTTGCTTTTCCTTTAGTATATTTACAATCTATTATATGTTCTTTTTGACTTACCACATAGTATTATTCTTTCTGTCTTTTAAATATGTTTTTTAGTATTGGTAATTTGAATATTTTTTCTACACTTAGATCTAATTCCTTCCCTTTTATTTGTTCAAATATATTTACATCAAATATTACTTTTTGTTCCGAAGATTCTTCATTCATATGTTCTTCTTTTATTATTTGTACTTCCTTTTCAGTCATTATCTAATTCTTCGTTTTCTAATTCTTCATTTACTTCATTTTCAGATAATTCATATATACTATCGTCATCGCTTAATTCATAGTCTAGATATTCTAGTTGCATATATTCTTCATTATTTATTATTATTTCTGCTATTTGCTTTCTTTTAGGATTCTTAGGTAATCTACAATCTCTAGCTAAATGTCCTAGTTTTCCACAATTATAACATGTACATTCAGTTATTTTCTTCTTTGGTTTAAATGGCTTTTTATTATTATAGTTTCTTACATAATATTGTCTTCTAGGCCTTTTATTTTTATATTGAGATTTATATCTTTTAAATTTTCCTACTTTTCTATTCTTTTTGTAGTAATTATTTGTGCATCCGAATTGGGGTGCTACTCTATCTCTACAACATGATAAGTTTCTTATTATAGATTTTTCCATCTTCATTTTTTCTTTATATTTCTCACATATACCTGAATACCAATTTTGTAAAAATCTTACCATAGCTCCTAGTGTATCTTGTAATCCTGCATTATTCCAATCTTTTATTATTCTTGTACTAAATGGTTCTGGTAATTTTGTAAAATATAGTTTTCTTACTTCTTTTGCTTCTTCTGGCGTGTATTTACCTTTATAATAATATTCTCTAAATACACATGTATATTCATCTATATAACACATATTACATATTGCCAATTTCAACATTAAATTTCTATTAAATTGTTTATCCTTATTTTGTTCTTCTGTCTCTGTAGTTGTACTACTAAACTCATTTCGTATTGCTACCTCATATTTATGTAAAATGTCAATAGATGTAGTTGCTACTTCGTTATTTATAGTTTTGTTGTTTCTTAGTGTTTTTATATAGTCCTCTGATAAATTGAGTAACCATAATTTTACTGTTCCTAAGAGTGTTCGTTCTATATATCCTGGTGTTTCTGCTATGCTTATTTTATTATCTATTAACTGTTTTGCTATATATCCTAACCATAACTGAATTGATTTATTTATATCTGTTACGCAGTCTAATTCTAAGAAATTACTATTTTGGTTAGTTGGTTTTGGAGTCCATTTTCTATTTAGTCTTTTATCCCATAAACTATTTTGTCTATCAGATTGCTCATAGCTTACTGTGTAGTATATTGGATTTAATATTTTTGGGTTTTTAACTCCTGATGTACTAGCTTCTTGTTCTTTTTCTCCTTCAACATCTCCTGCATTTATTTCAATATCTTCATCTATTTTTTCTATATTTTTTATCATTTCTGTATAAGTTTCGCTTATTTCCGAATTTTGCTCTGTCTGATTATCGTTTATTTCATTTATACCTAATTCTTCTTCGATTGGTTCTTCTATTTGTAATTTTTCTTTAAAATTTTCTATTTCTGTTTTTAATTTTGTCTCAATTTCTTTTTCTTTTTGTTTTGCAGCATATAATTCTTTTAATTTAGCTAATTCTTTTTCTAATGCTATTATCCTATCATTTTTTATTTCTTCAATTTGTTGTATTTCTTGTTTTGCTTGTTGTTTAATGATAGTTATCTCATTTTTCCGATCTATTTCTTCATTTTCTCTAGCTAGCCTTACCATTGCCGTCAAGCTATCTTCTAGTCTTAAAGATTCTTTTTCTAACATTAGACTTAGATTATCTCCTATTTTTTTATATCGTCGTCCTAAATTTGAAAATATAATCTTTATTTTTAATCCGTCGTGATTTTCATATGTTTTTTCGTCTATAGCAAATTCTTCTTTATTCATTTATAAATTATGTTGTAATTTGTATTCTAAACTATCTATTTGTAATTGTAAGTAAAATATAGTTTTCCTTTGTGCTTTAATAGATTCTTTACAAACTCCTACAATTATGTTGTAGTTAAGTCTATTTTGCCTATATTGTAATTCTTGTCTTTTTTCTATAATTATTTTATTAAGGTTTTGCCTATATTCGTCACTATTATTCATTGTTCTTTGAATATTTATATTTTAAATATTTAACATATTTATATTCTATTCTAGATATAATTTCTATTATCTCGGCTAATTTATCATTATCTTCTTTTTCAATACTAAGTTGTTTATAAACTGGGTATAACTTCTCTAATCTTCTTTTTAATTTCCTTATCTTTCTTTTAATATGTTTTAAATCATCCATAGCTCTGATACCAAACTGGGGGGTGGTCCTTTTATTGTTATATCTTGTTAACATACTAGCTAGGTATCCTATATTTTGAGTTTCGTACATATAAAATTTTAAAAAGTTTACTTAATTTAGTTGTATTTTTGATAACCTTTATCTTATAACTATACTTACTTCTTTTCTGCCAAATTTCAAAGTATTTATTCATTAATCTGAACCTAATTCTAGTTCGTTAATATCCATCCTTCCTAATTCTGAGTCTAGCTCGTGTAATCCTATTTGATACCATACTTGATTTATTAGTTCTAGATCTTCATTACTAAATATTTTTTCCCATATTAATTTTCTTAATTCTATTATCTCTATATCTTTGAGCACATGTAAAATTAATATTTTATAATCATAAATCATTTCATCATGTAAATAGGTAAAATAAGTAGGTGTAGTATTATTATTCATGTCTATAATTTTTATGCTGCTTTTTGTTGATTAATTCCCTCATACCATAGCATGTTAATAACATTATATTCGATTATTACTACTAGATTATTTTAACCATATTCTCTTGTTGCTAGCACCGTACTTTCCAAGGTACTTTCCCCTCCTAGATAATGTCACTCTGTCTACTCCCCTCATGGCTTCTTGCCTTGGTTTCAACCTCTGGACATTATTTTCGGATTGTTTCCCCTGTTTCCTCATGTTAACAATTTGAAATTATGATTCAAATAATTCTAGTAAATAATAACAAATATAACTTATTTATGCATACTATGATACTCGGGAATCAACAATTTAGCTATGCATAGTTATGAACGAATATACCTTTCCTGTATCTTGCTCCATGTTGCTGAAAATTGCTATATTATTTCTGGAAAATATTTGTGTTTACAAAGAAGGGTGCTTTCCGTCTAGAAAGTCTTACCCTTTATCTCTTAATACTACCTATTTATAAGAGGATGCTAACCTGTCCTAATCCTCTTTTTCTTTCCCACTATTATTACTTTTACACGTATTGCTTTACTATTCTGTCCACTATCACTACTTTACATCTGTTCCTATACTATTCTTACAACTTTTTACAAAAGTCAGAAAACTTTACATTATTGCTAATGGACAAATAACTTTACATAATTTCTTCCACTATCTTATGCTTTCTATGATTTTCCACTATCTTCCACCACCATCTTCTGCTTTTTATCTCTTCTTATCTTTTCCTTTTTATTCCAGCTGTACGTCTGGAATTACATTGTCTTCTCCTTGGCATCTCGAACATTCATGATCCGGATACTTGTGATTGATTAGCTTGCAATACCTCGTCATTAATTCTTCTGATATAAAAATTTTTCTAATAGCTCTTGTCAATGGTTGTTGTTCTGGTCTTAATAGGCTAATTGCCCATTGTCTGATTTCTTCCATATCTGCAACTCGTTCTTCTCTACAAGTTGAATAAATCATTGTCTGCTCTCTTGCATAATAGCTCCATATGGGATTTTTATTTAAATAATTTGTCGATAATTCATTTAAAATAGTAGCTATCCCAATAATTCTTTTCCCTGCATAAAACTCTGGTATCTCATCTGTCACGACCCGATTTCTCGGTCATGATGGCACCTACAACCCCCGGTAGGTGTACCAATCCCTGTAGCCCAGAACAGTTAGTAATGGGCTACTATCTAACAAATAAGAGAATAAGACCAATAAAATAGATAACAGGTATATGAATATATACATATGCGGAAACTAAACCAAACCCCAAGACCTGGTATCATAGTACAGAGCCAAACAACATACATGGAGTACAAGTAACCAAAACTATATATACAGATGTCTCTGAATGGAAATAGAGTACATGAAGCAAAAGATAAACTAAAGCTAAGCTCCGATCGCCAAGAGCCCACCTTCAGTCTGAAGTAGTCTTCAATAGATCTCCAAGCACGAATCACAGCGATCTAACGGTGATGGCCCACGCTAGGATCTGCACCAAAAGATGCAGGGGGTAGGGTGAGCACCAAATGCGAAGCATAAGGTACCCAGTAGGTATCATAGGTCGACTGGGCACATATAAGATAAAAGCGTAGTAACAGACAGAATAGAAGCAAGTAGTCA
>QJPP01002585.1:0-56197 GCA_003996215.1 Jaltomata sinuosa | reverse complement strand
AGAGACGTTTAGACGATACAATAGACGCAATCACATCGTGACACGCATATAGAAAGAACCCGGTTAAGCCTAGAATCGATATTGTTACAAAAGCCATGGTGAACACGTCCCTAGTTCATTTTCTCCTATTGATTATTCCCTTACATTATTATTGTTTTGTTTACAATTTGATTACAAAACCCCCCCTTATTTACTGGAATCGATTGACAACTAGTCACTTAATTCACCAAAGACTTAATCATCACCATATTCTCTGTGGGATTCGACCCCAACCTTGTTGGGTTATATATTTGACAACGATCGCTTACGCTTCTTAAATAGAGGTGTAGTTTGAGCGTTATCAATCATCATAACAATTAAATTGTGACACAAGAACAACGGCCATCAAGGGAAGCTATGCTCTCTCAAATTTGGTCTAAAAGCTAAGCTACTCTATCTTTTCAAAATTGATTGCATTTGGCCCGAGAATTGCATTGTGCCTGAGAATTACATTGTGCCCGAGATTGCATTGAGCCCAAGAATTACATTGAGTCCGAGAATTGTATTTGTCCTCAGAATTGCATTGTGCTCGAGATTTCATTGAGCCCGAGATTGTATTTGGTCCGAGAATTATATTATGCTAGAGATTGCATTGAGCCCGAGATTGCATGGTGCCTGAGAATTGCATTGAGCCTGAGAATTGCATTTGGCTCGAGAATTGCATTGTACCCGAGATTGTATTGTGTCCAAGATTGCAATTGAGCCCAAGATTGCATTGTGCAAGAGAATTGCATTGAGCCCGAGAATTACATAAAGCCCGATATTGCATTGGGCCCGAGAATTGCATTGAGCCTGAGATTGCATTGAGCTCAAGAATTGCGTTGTACCCAAAATTGCATTCAAGCCCGAGATCGCATCGAATCACAGCAAGCTACTGCAGATCAAATCATTCAAAAGTTACCCAACGTCATGCTATGCCACTCAAAACAGATACACTTTCTTTATTCATCATTTAATCGTCCGAAGGTGTCATAGTTTAAAGGCATCATTTTCATGGCCTGTAGACATCATTTCATGGCCTAAGGATTTAATTTTTGGTTATCATACCCCGAAGGCGTCATAGTCTAAAGGCATTATTTTCATGGCCAGCAGACATCATTTCATGACCTAAAGATTTATTTTTTGTTTATCATGCTCCGAAGGCGTCATAGTCTAAAGACATTATTTTCATGGCTTGCAGACATCATTTCATGGCCTAAGGATTTAATTTCTGCTTATCATGCTCCGAAGGCGTCATAGTCTAAAGACATCATTTTCATAGCCTGCATATATTATTTCATGGCCTAAGGATTTACTTTGTGTATCATAGCCCCAAGACTTCATAGCTTAAGATATCATTCATTCCATCTTAAGGCAAACGTCTTCATGGTCTTAAGGGGAATTTGCATCACGTTTAAATAGTTATAGCAATTTACTTTATTATTTATTCAATTCATATGCTCTAACTGTTTTATCTTGTCATATTAGAAACTGTAGGTGATGAAGAGAGAACAAATTACAAATAGGAGCAATTTCACTCTCGTTTTCGAGATACAACTCTTTTTACACTTGTACATATAACCATATATCAACTTGAATCAAATTCACATCCTATCTTTTCAAATCAATCATACGATCTTCTCTTCCAATCTCATTAACCCATGCTACTTTCACCTCTATTCAAATCTTGTATCATCTATTTTTCTTTATGAATCTCATTCGTTCCTAAATTTAGAACTATACATAGCCTGATTCTTGTAAAATTTGAGACATGCAGGTGACTTAAAACCAAAGTCTCGGCTATAAATTTTCACAACTATATCTAACTTTTTCTAATTTCAAAAAGAGTGTCATGACCCAGACCGCTGCAAGTGGAACCCACCCAACCTCCGGATGAGTGAACCAATAGAATTCAACCCTTAGCATAGCCTAACAGCTTAAAATCAGAATGAAAGAAGTAAACTAGGAATTCAAAATAGTCTAAATCTTTTATAAATAACTTGCGGAAAATTCCTCCCTAGAATCTGAAAGTCATCATACCAAAATGCTACCAAAATTTAGAGTACGGGGATGCAACCCCAAAATAGCAATAGTCTAAGCTCGAAACAAGTGGGCTACAACCAATAAGAAAGAAACCAAGGCAGCTAAATCGAATAGCTCACCCTTGATATCTTAAAGTGTCAAGCCTACAGGTGAGGTCGTGCGTCAACCGCCGGATGATTTTCTGTACTCACAAAAGAAACGCAAGTGCAGTATCAGTACACAATCACCATGTACTGGTAGGATCATCAGCCAGTTCCAAATAAATGGTATATGAATAGTACAATAATGAAGAGTACATGAAACATGTAACAAGCCAACAGATATCCCTAAACTAAAAGTCTCTTCCTAGCTTGTACCCACATGTGATCCACTTTTATATCCATGATCAAAAATCAATAAAAATCAACAATTATACCATTTCACATATCTCAGACCCACCCTGGATCCCCTCTAGACAACACCTAAGTGTTAAACATGCAACCCGGTCTACACCAAGACCAAACTCATAGATCAGTAATAATAACCCGGCCTCTCAAGGACCGTAAGCAAATATCACAATTCAGCAACACAACCTGGTCCACTCATGGAACCAACATCAAAATGCAACAATGCAATAAAGTAAACCCGTACCAGGCGTGGTACCCGAGCCAACCAGTTAGTATTTCCTGTACCAGGCGTGGTACCCGAGCTAACCATTAGTATATCCCATACCAAGCATGGTACCCGAGCCAACCATTAGTATACCCGTACCATGCGTGGTACCCGAGCTAACTGAATGTCATATAAATCCACAATCACAAATAATGAATAATCAACACTCGTAAACCAACAAACAATAACACCTAGTTCATTTCACAAGACTGAAAACAGGACTTTTGGACATTCCTAAATCATTCCCTAAGAAATGTAAACCATACAAATACTTAGAAAAAGGTACACAAACATACAATGCATACATGAATCAATAACCATCACCTACCTCAAATAATCAAGCTCTACAATGCTAGAGCTTTCCCTTTTTCAGGATCCCTAGCTTGTTCTTGGTCTAGAAACAAACACATAAACGCTATAATTAATTAACTGGCCTAAATTACCCGGATTATACAAAATCCTAATCTCCAGGCCAAACCATGATCATCCCAACCCCTTCCGGGACTTTCCGCCATTAATTCACCTAAGATTATCATTTATACCGATACATTTAGGGAATTAAAGCTTGGTGATCATTACCCATTAACTATAAACAGTACCCAAGAAATCTACACCTTAGAATTTTCTTTTTTTCCCGGATTCTACAATCCCAGGTTATCCCAAACCTTTCCCCAAGTCCACCCCTAGAAATTCTATAGCGTAGGAAAGATATTACGGAGTTTGGGAGTAGAATCCTTACCTTTAGGATGAAAAACTGTGAAAATGAATGAAAATCGCCCAAAATCGCCCCCTTCTTCTCCCAAAACATTTCAAGAAAAACTGAACTATTTTGGGGAAGTTTCTACATTAAATCTCATCATGCTCCGCTATAGTGGTACCGCCGTAGCGGAGTCATCCTCTATGGCGAAGGCTGACCGATGTTGACTTCCGCTGTAGCAGTATTTTCTCCGCTATGGCAAAGGTTTTTATGACGGAGTGTCAACTGCTATGACAGTTGACACGGGGACAGAAAGTCATAAAGTCCCCAAAATTGGTCTATTTTATAACACACTTATTTTTCTGGCATCCCAGAACAACCCCTTCACGTCAACCTAAATTTTGGGAGTTCTACTTACCCGAATTCGATTCCGAAAAGTCCTCTGAACTTATTTATGTCTTAGCTAAATGGAAAACTAGATCAAATCCAGACATTTAACCCAATCCTTACCCGAATTTTCCTACACTATACCTCGCTTCAAAACTGGCCGAGACTAGCCTAGCCCAGAATTTCAAACTCCCAAACTCAGAGTTTTCTCACTCTAAGAATTGGCACGAATGGTTCACTCGTAACGATAGACCCGATCGTTACAAAGAGTCACTCTCGAAGATCTATTGTGCCAGTCGGACAAAATGGGCTACTACGTCAACGTTCTTTGCCCAACAATTCATCCTTCATTCCCGAGCAAGGAAGGGGCAGCTGTTGACATCCAATTTTGTCCTACCTTTTGTTATTTTACTTATTCGAGCGTCTATTTTGTTCACAAGGCCAAAAACGCTATTTTTACTTACTTTTATAAGATTTTATGTTATTAAATATTATTCGCATTTATTTTAGTACTATTTTTTTTTAATTATTATTATTATTACTATATCAATCTTTAGTTAGAAATGTATTATATTTTATTTACTTGCCCTTTTGTATTTATCTTATTTTTATATAAATACTTGGACAAATATTTTAAAGTTATTATTTGTTTTATCGTAAATACTGTTAAATTACTTTAGATTGCAAAATATAATTTTTTGTGTTACTATATTTAATAATATATATTTTTTACTTAGTAATTTAGTAGTTACTCTTTTTATATATTTTTTTTAGTAGAATTTATTTAGACTCTAATATTGAGTTGAAATAACAAATTTTCGAATTTGGTCTAATCTTTTCATATCTAGGAAATACACCTAATTTTTTTTTTCATGAAAGAATATTACTCTACCAAAATTACTCCAAAAAAATATCTTGCAACCTATTTTACTTCCCCCTCCCAACAGCTATCTTCCATATTTTTTTCCCTAAATACACAAGGGAGAAGATTCTTTGCCTAACTCTCTTATCCCCAAGTTAATTTTCTTCTTCTAGAGTCAATCATCTATAGCTATATATACACAACACACACATTTATGGGGAGGGGGAGAGCCACTGTTATTCACTTTTCTTTCTGACTGTCTCTGAGATACTCACGAGTCTGTTACCACCGTTCCATCAGAAATCTCTCATCACTGCTCAATGAAATAACACCATAAAACCAGCCAATACCATATTTCTCTTTACAAAATACGGCTAAAAGATAACCAGTCGCAATACCATTAAACGTCAAGGTTACTGGGTTAAACAGGGTCATCGTTCGTGGTTCCTATTTTCAATTTTGGTGACTACCGTCAAACACCATGTGAATTCCACTATCAACTCCTCTATAAGCCACTGAAAACCCTTCTGTTTTATGTAAATTGGGTTCGAGGTTCTGATTGAGGTCTCCGGCCAAGTCGAGCTCTAGAGCGGTTGGAAGAATTGAAATTAGGTTGTTGCTCTTAGAAAGCTCGCAAAGGTCAATTCTTCCTTTTTTTTACTGTACCTTAATCCATTTGTTTATTGTTTAGTTATTCATGAATCAAGCTTGTTCATTTCCTCATTATTTTTGTAATAACATGTTTCTGGTTCGTTGCCTTGATTAATTAATTCACTATCTGTTAGTTAACTGCTTTGACTTATGACATGACCAACTGATAGAGAGAAATGGATTTATCTATTCCGTTTTTAAACTCTACTTGTAAAAAAAGCATCATAGATTATAGGAGATTTCTATATTCAAGGTCCCACCTTTTCATTCTTAATGTAATGACCTGTTCAGTTGTTATTAAAATACATCTCATATCGGGTGGGTTGTTCGTGCAAAGAAATGGGTTAGAAAACTTCCGGGTTGAGGAGTTGGAAATCTTGGGCTAGGCTAGTCTCGAACAAATTCTAAGAAAGGTAAGGTTTAGGAAAATCTGTGTGCGGATTAGGTATTATAACTCGAGTTGAGCTAGTTTATCCGTTAGTCAAGACCTTAAGGAGACCGAGGACTTTCCAGAAATGAATTTGGGTGAGTAGAATTCCCGGTATCGAAGTTGACGTGAAAGGGTTGGTTCAAAAAGTCAAGATTTGAAGTGTGTTGTGAAATGGGCTATTTTTGGAGATTTTCTGAGGTTCTGTTCTGTGTCAACTGCTATGGAGGTTGCACAACACTATAGCAGCCTCCACTATAGCGGAGAAATTATCTCTATAGAGGAAGTCAATGCCTGCCAGCACCGCTATAGCAGTAGGTTCTGCTACGGTGGTACCGCTATAGTGGAGCGTGGACTGCTAAGCAGAGTAACGGGATTATAAAACTCAAAAAATAGGTTTTATATTTTTATTCTCTTCCATTTAACCCTAAAACAGATGAGGGTTACTCCAAGAACTCTCCTAGGCTGCTCCAAAGCTTGAGAGCTATGGGGAGGAGGGATTTTGGCTGAAAGGACGCGAAACCACATATTCAGGCCTGTCAATCGTCAGGGAACGCCTTCACGGAGCCAAAAATTGCATGGTGTAGCTTCTTGGCATCCAGGTAGGCTAGGTTTTCTTCATTGAGTAGATTGACTCACTTCCTTTTCGTACCATTGTATAGATTGGAAAGGAGAATCCATGTTTAGGCTTTGGGCATGGAGTCTGGAGGAGAATTGTTGTGGTTGAATTGGTTAATCTAGAAATGTTTGAGTGGTGATAATATGTTGTGACACTTTTGGTTGTTATGAATATCTGGTTATTGTGTGATGATAAAATTTGAGGACTAGGGTGTCAAAAAGGTTCGGGAAACCAGGAAACTTGGGTAATTAAACCGCAGGTTAAAGATGAGATTCTCTAAAATATTGATAAAGAAACTGGAATATCGTAAGTGGTTGAATTACCAATGTTAGAGAGGTCTCTCCCCATGTTGTATTTTGGTCCTAGAAGGAGGGTCAGGAATGGGTGAATCTACTAGTATGTGTTAAGGGGTAAATTAGGCTTAGTCTTCAGATGGGATTTAAGGTTGAGTTTATATACCCGAAATGGAGGTAGGTGATAGTTATTGATTTTCATATGCATTGTATGTTCGTGTACTTTTACTTAAGTATTGTATGAGTTGCATGCTTAGGGAATAGTTATGAATGTCTGAATATCCGGTAATCAGTCTTGTGAAATGAACTTGTTTTATTTGCTTATTGGTTTTAAAGTATGTTGTTCATTGGTTGTGATTGATTGGAATTTATGTGACATTCGATTGGCTTGGCTACCATGCGTGGTAAGGGTCTATTAATGGTTGGCTCAGGTACTACACCTGGTATGGGTATACTAATAGTTGGCTCGGGTACCACGCCTAGAATGAGTATACTAATGGTTAGCTTAGGTACCACGCCTGGTACGAGAATTCATAATGGTTGGCTCGGGTACCACGCCTGGTATAGGTTATGTTATTTGCATTGTTGTATGCTTTTGATGGTGCCATGAGTGGATTGGATTGTATATTGTTAAAATGTGATTGTTGTATATGGCTCATGAGAGGCCGGAAAATTATATTTGAATATGAGGTTGGTCCTGGGTTGGACCGGGCATCGCTCGTTAACACTTAGGTATTGGTATAGGGATCCTTGATTGGTCCGGGTAATGAAAAGGGTAAATATCATGTTTATTATTATTGTTGAATAATTGTTGAACCTGTTCCCTGTGGTTGATAAGTCAAAAGGTAGACTGAGAGTCTGGGATTATACTAGTGGCTGTTATTATATGTTTTACTACTTCACTCAGTACGGGTGTACTATTTGTTCTTTACATGTTGGGTTCCTGAGAGGGCCGGGGTTTATTATTAGTTGGAGTATAGTTGGTCGTTGAAGGGCCAAGTTAGTGTGCTTAAGTGACAAGGTGGTTCTTCTGTGAACCGGGGTGGTATGTTATGGGCATAGATGATGTACTAGGGATCCTTGTTTGGTCCGAGTTATGTAAAAAGGATATATATTGTTGTCACTAAGAATTATCAAGGTCGGTTAGACTTGTTACGTGCGGTTGATAAGCTAAGGAGGAGACTTGTGGTCTGGTTATGCTGTTGGCTATTGTTACTTGTCTAGTATGGCCCTAGAGGTCATTAGGGGTAGGTTTGTACTAGTAGGTAGCAGTATGACGGGTGTGGTCTACGTCACTAAGTAGTGGGGTTTACTCAAGGTTGTTGAGTCATAGTGGTTGACTTGGGAAAGGAAATGGTAGTCCAGGTATGGACATAGATGTTGGCAATGGTAAGTGTGACTTGGGAAGTCTAGGTGATAAATGTGACTTGAAAAGTCTAAGGGTTAGTGTGACTTGGGAAGTCTAGATGACAAGTGTGACTTGGAAAGTCTAGGTGATAAGTGTGACTTGGGAAGTCTAGGTGATAAGTGTGACTTGGGAAGTCTAGGTGTCAAGGTAACTTGGAAAGTCTAAGGGATAGGCAGGCTTGGGTTGACATTGGGTTTTTGTAAGGTGAATGTTGAAGAGTTGAGTATTGTAATTAATTATGCATTCCCTTGATTTCTTATATGATGGTATGAGTAGATTCAGGTCGACCAATAATGCCTACCAGTACATGTGTTTATACTGATTCTACTCTTACTATATCTTTTTGGGTATAGTCTGGTTGCAGGATTGGTGATGTTTCATAGGTACACGATGATGGGAATCTCCAGCAGCTCCTATTTCTAGCTTCTATGGTGGGATTTGTGTCTTCTTTTACTTTAGTATCATTCTTGTAGTAGCTCTTGTACCGGCTTAGACTAAGTCTAGGAAGGGTTGTTTTCAAATTGTAAAAGGTTTTTTCACATATCTTGTAAATGTTTTCATATATTAAAAAGTCTTATTTCATGATTTATTTCTTTTTCTGCATTACCTGTTGGTTCGGGTTGTAAGGGTTCTCCTATCTATTAGAGTAGGTGCCCGCAAAGCCCGGTATTGGGTCATGACAAATGGTATCAAAGACCAGGTTACTGGTCTCCCAATACAAGAGCAAAATGTTGAATAGAGTCCTGCGAATTGGTGTGTTGACGTCCATTTCTAATCTTTGGGAAGCTATAAAGCATTCTAGGAAACCTCTCTCTTTGTTCACTCCTTTCGTGCTGTTTGTTACTTTCTTGTATGGGTTGAGTCCAATTGGTATCTCTCAATTCCAATTTATATCTTGACAAGGAAAAATGATGTCGTTTGACTCCAATTGAGATAACACAAGCAAGGGAAATTAGAACTGGGAAGGTCCCAATCGGTATCTGGCCTGGGAGGCTATGTAAAGGGTGGATGAATTGGCTAATGATCATCCATGAAGCGAATGAAGGGTAATGAAACTGATTTGATTGGGTGTTAGAGCTTGAGACTTCTGATTGTATGTATTGCATTGTTTGAATGACTGTGATTGTGTGGTGTGTAATTGCTTGAGTTACTTTCAAATTTGTGGTTAGTGAAGAGTCTTAACTTGGTTATGTGTTAATGATTGAAGGAATTCTTGTTTTGTGATTCATGTGGAAAACAGTATGCTAAATGCTAGGCAGGGTCTTAACATTGGTAAAAATGATAAGGGAAAATGATATAAATACTTGTGGAAACTTAGGTTTCAAGTGGTTGGTATGTGTATAAGTACCAGGGAAAAAGGGATATTATTGCTTAAAAGCGGGAATTGTGGTAAGACATGGATGATCGACTAATGGTCATCCATGGGATGAATAGAGAGTAAATTATGTGACTTGATTTCATTGTAGCCTGAAGTTGAATTATTTGTGTGTTATAGTGCGTGTATGACTTACTTGGTTGGTATGTAATTGGTTATCTTACTGTGAAATTGTGGGTCTAAAGGTCATCATAATTTGAATTGGTATGATTTGGTTTGTGATAAAATGCTATGTGTGTGGAGTTAAAAATTTTCATATTACTTTCGAAGGACTCATCATTGGTTATTATGGTGAGGGGAAAGGATTTGCGACTGTAGAAAAGCTTCATTTCAAGACAGTCGGGACTTGGTTGGGAACCATGGGAACAAGGACGTTATTCGTGTGTAATAGCGGGAATGTATTGTTGAGAACAATTTTCTTTTATGAATCTTTTATGATTGGTGATAATTGAATGCTAAGTTTTGATCTATACATTGCCAGGAATGATCTTGGGGGTTGTTTAAGACCATGGCGGGATTGACGGGGTTAGACAATAATAATCGAGAAAGGAGATGAGTACACTTTGCTGAAAATTTTGAAATTCTAGACTGATACCATTGGGACTGCCATAGCAGAACTGCACAGCTACAACGATCCCGCTAAACAGGATTTTCTATCGCCACGACGGTATCGCTGTAGCGGAGTGACAACTGCTGAAGCGGAAGGGCACAGGGCAGAATGCCTGCCCTGTTTTCCCCTGTTTTTATTTCATTTTGGGGGCTTTAAAACTTAATGGTTAAGCTATAAATTGCTTTGTAAAACAAGGAGACAGCTATAGAACTAACATAGTGTGCATATAAGGGAAATAATGTCTGAATGGTATTTGGTAAAATTATGATTGGCCATTGGTGGGAATAGTCACCCATGTATAAATTGGCAAAATGACTCGTAATTGACTGAGTAGTGTGGGACACTGCTCATAGGCTTATGTTATGAGGGTGAGTAGTGGCTGGTTTATTATTGATGATCCTTAGTGGTAGGATCAGTTGAGTGGTGGGGGTGTGCTCGCTATAGCATTGGTTAGGGTGTAAGTGCCCGGGTAGAATTCCCCCATAAGACGAGAGTTGACGAAAACCTCAAGCTAGGATGAGTTCCAAATGAATTTGTGTTGTTGCATGGTTTAGAGATATGTGGTGTCTCGAGGCATAGTGTTGATAGGAGTAACGTAATACTATGATATGTGAGGGGTATAGTACCACATAGGAAGCTTCTGAAATAGAGTTCGGGTTAGTAGACCTCCGAGTATAACGGGAAAGAGGTCGCCATGGTGGGATTTAGTCCCCTTGGCATGGAATTTTTTTTTTCGTTAGTTGAGTTTCTTTTGCTCTGGTGTTTTGATGACGCCTCGAATTTCTTAGGCACTCGAGGAGGGGTAATCTAGTTAGCCTGGTGCAGCTCGAAGGAAGGAATTCCTTGATAGAGCAGGAGTGAATTAAATTTTTAAATGAATCGGGTACACCAAGGGATTTGGAAGTTTTGGTGGTTTGCGTAAGGTTATATTTACATTGTCATGATAGAGCGTTAAGGTTCAGAGGGCGGGCTCCTTCTTCTCTTTCTGCCTTAGAGATCCCATGGGTAAATTGGTATTTATTGTAATGACATGTTCAGTTGTTATTAAAAGGCACCTCGTATCGGGTGGGTTATTTGTGCAAAGAAACAGGTTAGAAAACTTTCAGGTTGAGGAGTTGGAAATCTTAGGCTAGGCTAGTCTCGAATGAATTCTAAGCAAGGTAAGGTCTAGGGAAATCTGGGTGCAGATTGGTTATTATAACTTGGGTCGAGCTAGTTTTTCCATTAGCCAAGACCTTAAGGAGTCCGGGGGACTTTACAAAAATGAATTTGGGTGAGTAAAACTCCTAGTATCAAAGTTGACGTGAAAGGGTTGGTTCGAAACGTCAAGATTTGAAGTGTGTTGTGAAATGGGCCTTTTTTGGGGATTTTTCGAATTTCTATTATGTGTCAACCACTATAGCGGTTGACACAGCGCTATAGCGACCTTCGCTATAGCAGAAAAATTACTCCTATAGCGGAAGTCAATGTCGGTCAGTACCGCTATAGCGGTAGGTTCCGCTATGGAAGTACCGCTATGGCAGTACCGTTATAGCAGAGTGTGGACCGCTATAGTGGAGTGACGGGATCACAAAACTCAAAAATAGGTTTGTTATTTTCATTCTCTCCCATTCAGCCCCAAAACAGATGAAGGTTACTCCAAGAACCTTCCTAGGCTACTCCAAAGCTTGGGAGCTATGGGGAGGAGGGATTATGGCTGAAAGGACACAAAACCATAGATTCGGGCCTGTCAATCATCAGGGAACGCCTTCACGGAGCCAGAACTTGCATGGTGCAGCTGCTTGACATCTAGGTAAGCTAGGTTTTCTTCATTGAGTACATTGACTCGCTTCTTTTTCGTATCATTGTATAGATTGGAATGGAGAATCCATGTTTAAGCCTTCGGGTACGGAGTCTGGAGGAGAATTGTTGTGGTTGAATTGGTTAATCTAGAATTATTTGAGTGGTGATAATGTGTTGTGACATTTTGGGTTGTTATGATTATCTGGGTGTTGTGTGATGATAAAGTCTGAGGATTAGGGTGTCAAAAAGGTTGGGGGAACCGGGAAACTTGGGTAATTAAACCGCAGGTTAAAGAGGGGATTCTCTGAAATGTTGTTACAAAGAAACTGGAATATCGTAAGTGGTTGAATTACCAAAGTTAGGGAGGTCTCTCCCCATGTTGTATTTCGGTCCTAGGACGAAGGTCAAGAATGGGTGTATCTACTTGTATGTGTTATGGGGTGATTGGGCTTAGTCTTCGGACGGGATTTAAGGTTAAGTTTATGTATCCAAAATGGAGGTAGGTGATAGTTATTGATTTTCATATGCATTGTATGTTCGTGTGCTTTTACTTAAGTATTGTATGAGTTGCATGCTTACGGAATAGTTATGAATGTCTAAATGTCCGGTAATCAGTCTTGTGAAATGAACTTGCTTTGTTTGCATGTTGGTTTTACAAGTATGTTGCTCATTGGTTGTGATTGATTGGACTTGATGTGACATTCGGTTGGATCGGGTACCATGCCTGGTACATGTATATTAATGGTTGGCTCAGGTACCACCCCTGGTATGGGTATATTAACGATTGGCTCGGGTACCACGCTTGGTACGAGTATACTAATGGTTGACTCGAGTATCACGCCTGGTACGGGTATACTAATGGTTGGCTCGAGTACCATGCCTGATACTGGAATTCATAATGGTTGGCTCGGTACCACGCCTGGTGCGGGTTATGTTATTTGCATTATTGTCTGCTTTTGATGGTTCCATGAGTGGATCAAATTGTATATTATTGAAATGTGATTGTTGCGTATGGCCCATGATTGGCCGGAAGATTATATTTTTATATGAGGTTGGTCCTGGGATGGACCGAGCATCGCATGTTAACACTTAGGAGTTGGTCTAGGGGTCCTTGATTGGTCCGGATAATGAAAAAGGGTAAATGTCATGTTTATTATTGTTGTTGAATGATTGTTGAACATGTTCCTTGAGGTTGATAAGTCAAAAGGTAGACTGAGAGTCTGGGATTATACTACTGGCTTTTATTATATATTGTACTACTTCACTCAGTACGGGTGTACTATTTGTTCTTTACATGTTGGGTTCCTGAGAGGGCCGGGGTTTATTATTAGTTGGCGTATAGTTGGTATTTGAAGGACCGGGTTAGTGTTCTTAAGTGATAAGGAGGTTCTTCTGTGAACCGAGGTCGTATGTTATGGGCATAGATGATGTACTAGGGATCCTTGTTTGGTCCGGGTTATGTAAAAAGGATATATATTGTTGTCACTAAGAATTGTCAAGGTCGGTTAGATTTGTTACGTGCGGTTGATAAGCTAAGGAGGAGATTTGTGGTGAGGTTATGCTGTTGGTTATTGTTACTTGTCTAGTATGTCCCTGGGGTCATTGGGGGCAGTTTTGTACTAGTAGGTGGCGGTATGACTGGTGTGGTCTACGTCTCCAAGTAGTGGAGTTTACTCTGGGTTGTTGAGTCATAGTGGTTGACTTGGGTAAGGAAATGGTAGTCCGGGTATGGACATAGATGTTGGCAATGGTAGGTGTGACTTGAAAAGTCTAGGTGATAAATGTGACTTGGAAAGTCTAAGGGTTAGTGTGACTTGAGAAGTCTAGGTGACAAGTGTTACATGGGAAGTCTAGGTGATAATTGTGACTTGGGAAGTCTAGGTGATAAGTGTGACTTGGGAAGTCTAGGTGTCAAGGTGACTTGGGAAGTCTAAGGGATAAGCATGCTTGGGTTGATATTGGGTTTTGGTATGGTGAATGTTGAAGGGTTGAGTATTGTAATTAATTGTGCATTTCCTTGATTTCTTGTATGATGGTATGAGTAGATCCGAGTCGATCGATGATGCCTACCAGTATGTGTGTTTGTACTGATTCTACTCTTGCTATACCTTTTTGGGTATAGTCTGGTTGCAGAGTTGGTGATGTTTCATAGGTACACGATGAAGGAAATCTCCAGCAACTCCTACTTCTTGCTTCTATGGTGGGAATTGTGTCTTCTTTTATTTTAGTATCATTCTTGTAGTAGCTCTTGTACCGGCTTAGACTATGTTCTAGGGAGGGCTGTTTTCAAATTGTAAAAGGTTTTTCCGCATATCTTGTAAACGTTTTCATATATTAAAAAGGCTTATTTCATGATTTATTTCTTTTTTGCATTACCTGTTGATTCAGATGGCAAGGGTTCTCGTATCTAGGTGGATTAGAGTAGGTGCCCGCACGGCCCAGTAGTTAGGTCGTGACACTTAAGTACTTTTATTTCATCTAAACGCTTGCATATCTCATTTTCTGTTTTTCTTTAGTATCTTAGTTACTTATTAACTTGTTAGTTGAAATTCATGATTAGTTGAAATGTTGAGGTTTAAGCTAATAATAATTACTCTCTTTGCTTCAATTAAGTTGGTGCAAATATAGTATTTTGATTGTTCTTATTTAATGTTTGGCTTCATATTTCTTGCTGTAATGTGTAATATGTAGAGTAGTTAGACGTGTTCTTGCACTCTAGAAGCAGCCAAGTTAGTTTTTGTTGTTCCTCGTCTTTACGTTCTATTTGTGTAATACTTTCCTTTTCCTATTTAATTTTTGTCTTCTAAAGTAATTTGTTGGAATCTAATAGGTATGTCTTTGTCCCTCTAATTAACCACTCTTTCTTATTACGCTCATTTTATTGAGTGTATTTACATGGGATCGGTAGGATGTTACTTTATTTTGTAGCTCTTATCTTCAATTTATATATGTATTTTATAGTGAAAGAAGTTGTTCACCCAAGGTATTTATTTCATTTTTCTAAAGTGAATTTGTTGTTTATTTTCAAACTCATTTTTCTACTAAGTGAAGTTTATTCAACGTGTTTTTAATCATTTGTCTTCTTTTATTTTAACATCGTATGATGTAATTTAATTAATAAAAGGATTAGCATGCCTAATCACCTAATTTTATTTAAATTTGTTTGAATTATTTAATAAACGATCTCACGCACTTAGATTTTATTTACTTGTTTAAATAAAAAATAAGTTTGCATGCTTAATCATAGCCTTTTTAATTTCTAAATAAAATCAATCGGTCTTTGTTTATCACATACTTCCCACATAATTAATAAATCCGACAGGGACCCATATTTATAGACCTCGGAAGGTGCGTAACACCTTCCTTTTGAGGTAACTTGAACCCTTACCCAGTTTCTGGTTGCGTAGACTAAAAATAGAGTTATCTGTAATTAGCTTAATATGGTGCCCTAACGCACCTTAATTCGTTAGGTGACGACTCTTCATGCTCTTTTATATTAATAAGAGTTGTCACGTTGAATACCGCTTTTCGCGAGAAAAATGGGGTGCGACACCCTTCACCTTAGAACTCACAATATTTCCCTCAAGTACAGGCAGATTTGTATTAAATTTTCTCACCTCCTCCTTATGAGCTTCAACAAAAGTATCAAGCAACAAATGAGACCACTCCTGAACAGCCAATTTCCCCAAAAAAAGACTAAACAACAGGGTTATTCATAACCTTGGGATTTATCACTCTATCCTACAATACATCCTTGTACCCATAGTACATAACTGACCCCAGAGCAAGAAACTTAGCAAGATGTCGATTTACCTTAACATCAGATAGGGCAGGAGTCACAGAGTCATGATTAGAGTGAGGGACCCGATCCTCAGCAGTACCATCATCCACAGGCACTGAAGCTAGGGTATCCTTCAATGACTTCTTCCCCTTTCCTTTTACAACCCTTCTCTGTTTTCTAGACTCAGAAGTAGCATCTAACTCGGTCTTGTGCTTACTTATTTTTTACGAGGTGACACATAGGTTTAGAGGCTGGCATAGTGGTGGATTTAGGGGTGGCTTTAAGCTTGTAGGCTATATGTTTCTTATAGCCCTTGGGGGTGAAGCCTTTGGAGAACTTGGTAACGAGGGGAATATCATCCTCATTGTCAGATGGAATTTTGGCTGGTGGGAAAGTGGGTTTTGTAGGCTGACTCCCAGTAACATCTTAGGGAAACTCTTCATATGAGGACCAAGAAATGCTTAGGGAACTACTAGGTGATAGAGGTTTCTTTGAGAGACGAGCGAGAGAGGATTTAGAACATTTTTCAGATGGAGGGTTTTGTGCAGTAGCAGTGGAAAATGGTTTGTCAGAGGGAGTAAATATGGATTTAAATGGAAGGGGAGAGAGGGGTTTCAATTTCCCTCGAGGAGTTGAGTTGCCTATAAGCTAGAGGTAGAGTCCTCTTCATCAGAGTAATCGATGAGATATGATAAGAGGTTAGGTTTTGAGTTGGGGGTTGGTGAAAACTCCTCCATTGTGAGGCAAATGGCTTTGTCTGCAGAGCCGGTAGGGATGAAAGACGAAGATGGTAAGGATACCATGGGAGAGTGTATGGGGGGAAAGAAAAAAAGTTGATCGGAGTTTGATCTTTTCACGACCCAGACCGCCGTGAGTGGCACTCACCCAACCTTCCCGGGTGAGCGAACCATCACTTCCCCAAACATAACCGTTCAAACAGCTCAAAACCAAAGTGCGGTAATTAAACTAGCAAAACAATAATAACAAAACCACTTCATTAATACAAACCTGCAGAAATTACCCCCTAGAATCTGAAAGTCGCAGCACCAAACAATCTACCAATGTCTAGAATATGGGGATGCAACCCCAAAACAGGGAAATAGTTTAAGCCCGAAACAAGTGGGCTACAACTCTAATGATAGATTCAAGGCAGCTCGATCGAAGTAGCTCACCCTTGATGTCTGGAAATGTCGTTACTACATATGAGGTCGCGTCTCAATCGCTGGAAGATTGTCTGTACTCACAAAAAGAAAAGCAAGTGCAGTATCATTACACCACTACTGTGTACTGGTAGGATCATCAGCCAGTTCCAAATAAAAATAGTGTATAATCAGTACAACAAATCAAGTATAAGTACGGAAGACATGCAGCAAGTCAACAGGCACCCCTAGACTACAAGTCTCTACCTAGCTTGTTCCCGCATAAAATCCACCCTTTCTAACTTTAAGCAACAATCATATAACCAATAAACCATCCCTTTTTGTCTAACCCGGACCCACCCTGGGATCCCCTTTAAATAACAACTAAGTGTTAAACACACAACCCGGCCTAATCCAAGGCCAACTCAATAGATACAACAGGATTCCCGGTCACTCAAAGACCACCAGGAAATATCATATTTCAATAAAACATCTCGGTCCACTCACGAAACCAATAACAGTCAATGCAATACAACAATATCTATACAATGATGCAGTAAAATAAACTCGTACCAGGCGTGGTACCCGAGCCAACCATTAGTATCCCATACCAGGCGTGGTACCCGAGCCAACCATTTGTTATACTCGTACCAGGTGTGGTACCTGAGCCAACCATTAGTATTCCCGTACCAGGCATGGTACCCGAGCCAATCATTAGTATTCCCGTACCAGGCGTGGTACCCGAGCCAACCGGATGTCAATTAATCCACTGTCAAATAATGAACAAACAACTTGTAAAACCAACAAGCAACACATCATTCAATCCACAGACTGTAAAATAGGACCCTTAGACATTCTAAACAATTCTTCTAATCAATGTAATTCATACAAACACTTAGATAAGAGTACAATAATATACAACATTCACAGGAATCGTAAGCCATCACCTACCTCGAAATTATCCAAGCTCTACTCAACCCGAGCTTTCCCATGTTCCAGATTCCTTTCTCGTTCTTAGTCTAAAACAACATACAAGTACTTGAATTAAAAAAAAGGCCTGCGTATTACCTGGATTACACCAAATCCCAAATTCCAGACCAACCATGATCATTCTACCCTTTTACCGGGTTTCCCGCCATTAATTCCCCTAGTTCTATCATTTTCACGGATAAAAATAGAGAATTTAACAACATGCGATCAATAAACCTTGTTTTTAACAATACCCAAAAACTTTCATGCCTAGAATCTCCCTTCTTCCCCGGATTCTACCATCCCTAGGTTATTCCAACCTTTCCCCAAGTTCCCTCCTAGCAATTCTACCGCATAGGAAAAGTAGTACAAAGTTTGGGAAGTAGAAACCTTATCTTAGGGAAGAAAAACAATGGAAAACGAAGAAAAATCGCTTAGAATCGCCTTGCCCTTCTCCCAAAATGAAATTGTGAAAACTGAATGTTTTGGGGAATGTTTCTGCATTAATTCCCATCAAGCCCGCTATAGCGGTCCCTGCTTCGCTATAGCAGTTCCGACCGGCGTTGACCGTCTTGACTTCCGCTATAGCGGTCTTTTCCACCGCTATAGTGGAGGTCGCTATGGCAGAGCCATTGCGCTCGTCACAGACAGAATGTCCGGAAATCTCTAAAAGTTGCCCATTTTACAACACACTTGCTTCCCCCGATGATTTGAAACAACCCCTTCACGTCAATCGCAATTCTGGGAGTTTTACTTACCCGAATTCGATTCCGAAAAGTCCCCCGGACTCCTTTATGTCTTAGCTACGTGGAAAACTATCTTAAAACAAACTTCTAACCCAATCCTTACCCGGATTTCCCTAGACTCCACCTCACTCCAAAACCGGTCGAGGCTAGCCTAGCCCAGAATTTCAAACTCCCAAACTCGGAGTTTTCTAACTCTAAAACTTAGCACGATTGGACCACCCATAACGATGGACCCGGTCATTACAATAGATACCAATTTACCCATCATTCATCCCCGAATGATCAAACCCAAAATTACGAAAATAAAGGAAAGAAAGTGTAGTACCTGAATCGTCAAACAAATGAGGGTACTTGTCCCGCATGTCCTTCTTGGTTTTCCAAGTGGCTTTCTCAACCGGACGATGCTTCCACTAAACCTTTACCATATCAATTACCTTTGTCCTCAACCTCCGGACATCCCAAGCAAGAATCAAGACTGGTTCCTCTTTATAACAAAGATCCTAATCGAAAAGCACCTCATCCCACTTGATAATTTAGTCCCCATCCCCATGGTATCGCTTAAGTATGGATACATGGAATACTGGATGGACGCCCGACAAACTGGGCAACAGTGCTAACTTGTAAGCCACTGGCCCCACAATCTCAAGAACCTCAAATGGACCAATGAACCGAGGGATAAGCTTGCCCTTCTTACCAAACCTCATAACTCCCTTCATTGGTGACACTTTCAACACTACCTGTTCACCAACCTGAAATTCCATGTCCCGGACCTTGCGATCTGCATACTCCTTCTGCCTGCTTTGGGCAACCAGCAATTTGGCCTGAATGCCCCTTACCTTTTCTTGTGCTTTCTTTACCAATTCCACTCCCAAAAGATTTACAATGCCTTTCTCAAACAACCCAACCCGTGATCTGCAGCTCCTCCCATACAACACCATGAATGGTGCCATGTCAATACTGGAGTGGTAGCTATTGTTGTACGAGAATTCGCATAATGGTAGGAATTGGTCCCAATAGCCCACAAAGTCCATCACACATGCTCTCAGCATGTCCTCCAATACCTGGATCGTCCTCTCCAACTGACCATCATTCTGAGGATGGAAAGCTTTGCTAAAAGTGAGTTGTGTACCCAACTCTTCATGTAGCTTACCCCAAAATTTAGAGGTGAACTGCGTACCCCTGTCTGAAATGATGGACAGTGGCACCCCATGCAATCTCACAATCTCCTTCACGTAGATCTTAGCCAATTGTTGCTAATTGTAATCTACCCTGACCGGAATGAAGTGAGAAGACTTGGTCAGCCTATCAACAATGACCCAAATTGAGTAATACTTCTCCAATGTCATGGGAAGACCCACCACAAAGTCCATGGCTATCATTTTCTACTTTCACTCTGGAATTGACATTCTCTGAAGTAGTCCTGTAGGTCTCTGATGTTCATACTTTACCTGCTGGCAGTTCTGACATTTGAACACAAAGTCGACTATGTCCTTTTTCATCCTGGGCCACCAGTAACGCTACCTCAAGTTCCTGTACATTTTAGTCACACCAGGATGAATTGAGTACCGTGAACCATGAGCTTCTGCCAAGATTTTCAGAAGTATATCATCAACCCGAGGAACACAAATCGTTTCTCTGAAATGTAGCACTCCACCAGAGTCTAACGTGACGTCCCTGGATTCCCTGGATATTACCTTACCTCGAAGCTTACTCAGTTTCAGATCCTGAAACTATTTGGCCTTTATTTCCTGTATGAAGGTGGCTTTGACCTCAATGCTAGCCAACAACCCACTCTGTTCTGAAACACCCAAGTGCATGAACTTGGCCTCCAAGGACCAAATTTCCCTTGCTAGTGATCGTTTGGACACCCCCAAACAAGCTAAACTACCCATGCTAACTATCTTCTGGCTCAATACGTCTGCCACCACATTAGCCTTACCCGGATGATATTGAATGGTCACATCATAGTCCTTCAATAACTCCATCCACATTCTCTGCCTCAAATTCAAATCCTTCCAAGTGAACACATGTTGCAGACTACGATGATCGGTGAACACCTCACACTTGACACCATAGAGATAGTGCCTCCAAATCTTGAGTGCAAAGATCACTGCTGCCAATTCTAAGTCGTGAGTTGGGTAGTTTCTCTCATGCACCTTCAACTGCCTAGATGCATAGGCTATCACATTCTTATCCTGCATCAACACAGCACCCAAACCAGAATGTGAAGAATCATAGTAAACAATAAAGTCTTTACCTTCAATCGGCAAGGACAATATAGGAGTCGTGGTCAAAAGTGTCTTGAGCTTTTGGAAGCTCTCCTCGCACTTTTCGGACCACATGAATGGTATATCTTTCTGTGTCAGCATGGTCAGGTGAGTAGCAATAGACGCAAAGTCCTTAACAAATCTCCGGTAGTACTCTGCGAGCCCAACAAAACTCCTCACCTCTGTCACAGAGCTATGCCAGGCCCAACTCTTGATTGCCTCAATCTTCTGGGGATCCACCATCACCCCCTGTCTGACACTACATACCCCAAGAATGCAACTGAAGTCAACCAAAACTCACACTTAGTGAACTTCACATAAAGCTTCTGGCATCTCAAGATGTCCAACACAATACGAAGATGATTAGCATACTCCTCCCTACTCTTGGAGTAGATCAAAATATCATCGATAAACACAATCATGAAGGAATCCAAATAAGACTTAAATACCTCATTCATCAAACTCATGAATGCTGCTGGCGCATTGGTCAAACCAAACGACATTACTAGGAACTCGTAATACCCATTCCGAGTCCAAAAAGCAGTCTTAGGAATGTCCTCAGGCCTAATCCTCAACTGATGGTACCCCGACCTCAAGTTGATTTTTGAAAACACTGATGCACCCTGAAGATGGTCAAAAAAATCATCAATGCGGGGTAGAGGGTACTTATTCTGGATGGTCACCTTGTTCAACTGCCTATAATCTATGCACATCCGCATACTTCCATCCTTTTTCTTTACAAACAAAACAGGATCACCCAAAGGCGATGCACTGGGACGGATAAATCTCTTATCTAGGAGTTCCTGCAGCTGAGTCTTAAGTTCTCTTAACCCTGCTGGAGCCATACGATACGGAGGAATGGAAATGGGATGAGTGCCTGGATCCAGATCAATACAGAAGTCTATATCCCTGTCCGAAGGCATACCGGGCAATTCCACTGGAAACACCTCTAGAAACTCAGAAACCACTGGAACTGACTCAATAGATGGGGAATCTACACCATCATCCCGGAGATGAGCCAAGAAGGCTAGACACCCTCTCCCCACTAGCTTCCTAGCCCGAATGAACAATATGACCTTAACTGGCTTAGGCCTGTACACACCTTCCCACTCTAGTCTATCCTTACCCGGAATCTCTAGAGCCACAGTCTTGGTGTTACAATTCAACACAACATGATAAGGGGACAGCCAGGTCATGCCCAAGATAATATTAAAATCAAACATATCCAGGATTACCAAGTCTATCCAAGTATGCAACCCCAAAACACAATAGAACAGTCATGATAAACATGAGTTACAATCACATACTCTTCAACCGGGGTAGAAACATGGATAAGGGAATCAAGGATATCACAAATCAATTCTAGACCCAACACAAAACTCACAGATACATAAGAATATGTAGTACCTGGGTTAAATAATACCGAAGACATTTTATTGTAGATAAGAATGGTACCTGTGATCACCGCATCTGATGCTTCCACCTCAGTTCTCCCTAGAAATGCATAGCAATAAGCTCAATCATCAATCCGGGCAACTTCCCAGGCCAGCTGCATTGCACCCTTGCATGCGCCGTCGTTCCCTCTGTCTCCCCGGCCTCCCTGAAAGTTACCTCGCCCACCCTGTGGACGACATCTGGCATTACCGCCTCTACCTGATGGGACCACCGCTCTAGACTGCTGCTGACCCTGACTACTTCCTCTTAAAGTGGCCCAGATCACCATAATGGAAGCAACCGCGGTCAAGTGTAGGCCTGCTAGCTGATGTATAAGATGCTCCCTGGCCTCTAGGAGCTGAAGACGGATTATGAGCTCCCTGACGACCACCTGTAGCAGCTGGAAGAGCTGACTGAATAGGACGGGCTGGGTATGCCTGCTGATTTTGGCCTCTGGAGTATGAACTACCAAAATTTTCCTCATGTCAGGGCTTCTTGGCTAAAGCCTTAGCTTGCCCCGCTTGCTTGACCCCTTCCAACTTATTCACATAATCTACCACTTCATTGAAGCCTCTCCTTGATGAAGTCATATGCACTGACAGTACCTATAGCTCAGTATTCAAACTTTTTACAAATAACCGAACCCGTTCCTCCTTGGAACCCATTATCTGTGTGGCAAAACGAGACAAGGTGTGGAACTTAGCCTCATAAGTAGAGACTGACATGCTACCCTACTCCAATTTCAAGAACTCATCTTTTTTCTGGTCCTTCAAAGTACGGGGTACGTACTTCTCTAAAAACAAAGTGTGGAACTATTCCCAAGTCAGTGGGGGTAGAACAGAAGATCGACACTCCACATGAGACCTCCACCACTGCTTAGCATCACCCTGCAGCTGAAATGTGACAAACTCAACCCTATGCTGACGTACAATACCCAACTTGTGCAACCTCTCATAGAAATCCAAGATGAACTCATAGGCATCCTTCTTGTCGGTACCCTGAAATGTCGGAGGTTTCATCTTGAGAAACTTGGTCAGCATCTCATGCTCATTCCTTGTCATCACTGGGCCTAGAATTGGCCTGAAAAAGTCATTCGTGCCTGAAGTGGCGTCCATCCTACGTGATGTAGCTGGCTGAGTATTCAAAGCCTGATTTGTAAATGTCATGAGTATGGCTCCAGCACCTACCAACCAACTCAAAATATTCCAAGCCTGTTGAAAAGCTTCTGGTTTCATATCAGGAAGGCTTGCACCCCAACCGGTGTTGCCTCCGCCTGTGCCTAGCCACCATCAACCACAACTTCTACATCTTCAGCTATATGTTCCTGAGGTAGGGGAGGGGTTGCTTCATTCTCTCCAGTAACCGCTTTAGCTCCACCCCTGGCGGGTGTGGCTCTACCTCATCCTCTGCCCCTTCTCCTGCCTCTACCATGGACAGCCAGACTCGCTGCTCTAGCTCCATTATTCCTTGTATTAACCATCTATGGACAGAAGAGTGGATGAGGTTAGACACTAATTTGTATCACCAGATACCAATTGGAATCGAGTTATAGCATGAAGGAAATAAGGAAGAGATAGTTTTTCCTAAATCCCCATAGCCTCTCAAAGAAAAGTACGGACGTCTCTGCACCATTCCGTAATACTCTACTAGACCTGTTTGGTACGATGAAATCAACAAACCTAGGGCTTTGATACCATCTTTGTCATGACCTAGACCGCTGTGAGTGGCACTCACCCAACCCCCTCCCCCCCGGATGAGCGAACCATCACTTCCCCGAACTTAACCATTCTAACAGCTCAAAACCAAAGTGCGGAAATTAAACTAGCAAAACAATAATAACAAAACCACTTCATTATTATAAACCTGCGGAAATTACCCCTTAGAATCTGAAAGTCGTAGTACCAAACAATCTACCAATGTCTAGAATACAGGGATGCAACCCCAAAATAAGGAAATAGTTTAAGCCCAAAACAAGTGGGCTACAACTCTAATAATAGATTCAAGGCTGCTTCGATCGAGCTGCCTTGAATATATCATTAGAGTTGTAGCCCATTTGTTTCAGGCTTAAAACTATTTCCTTGTTTTAGGGTTGCATCCCTGTATCCTAGACATTGGTAGCTTGTTTGGTGCTGCGACTTTTAGATTCTAAGGGGTAATTTCCACAAGTTTATATGAATGAAGTGGTTTTGTTATTATTGTTTTGCTAGTTTAATTTCCGCACTTTGGTTTTGAACTATTAGAACGGTTAAGTTCGGGAAAGTGATGGTTCACTCACCCGAAGAGGTTGAGTGAGTGCCACTCACGGTGGTCTGAGTCATGACAGATCTGAGGGGGAAATAGAGAAAGAAATATAAGAAATCAAAGGAGTTGATCGGGTTTGAGAGAGAGAAAGAGAAGAAGTTTTTAGGATTTGAGTATGATAAGACAGTTATTAGGCATTAGAAAAAAAAAGGTTTTTTCAGTATATGTCAATGAAATTTTAGTATCAATTTAGATTTTCTCGCCCATGTGAATTTGTAAAGGTCTCTGTGAGGCTAGAAGGTAGGGACCAAATTTCTTTTTTTATAATTAAAAATTTTATAACAATTTTCACTTATTTGTAAAGGATATGCATACCTGCTGCCTTAGAGGCTAGGAGGACCAGGTTCATGTATGCTTTCAAGTGATTTATTGTATCTTCTTCAATTGAGACACTAAGAGTAATATCATCAGAACTTTTCTAAGTATCCTTGACGATGTTGTGTGTGTGTAGCTGCAACAGTATAATAACTGAGTCAATGTTTTGTTCATCTCTAGAGATGATACTTTTACCTGTATGTGCCCTTTTTAGTCAGTCATTGAAGGCCTCTTCCTTCAGTGCTTAGAGTTGATAGATGAGATCAAGATCCAGGCGATACTTCGCAAACTATTCCCTATATAGAGCCTTAGTGAAAATGTCAGCAACCTAATCCTCAGTACAACATGAGGTCATTTTGATAAGCCATTTTTCAATATTCTCCTTGAGAAAATAATGATGCACATCAATGTGCTTGGTTCTCTTATGATGTACTAGATTATTATCCATGTTAATTTCACTTGTGTTATCACACATGATAGAAATGCATTCCACAGTAATTCTAAAATCACTTAATTATTGTTTAATTAGAGCAATTCAGCATAACATAAAGCAGCAGTCACATACTCAGCTTCAGTAGTAGAGAGAGTCACTAAGTTTTATTTCTTGGTAGCCCATGACACAAGACATAAACCTAGTAAATGAGCCATCCATGAAGTGATTTTTCTATCCATAGGATATACAGCATTATTAGCATCAGCAAATCCTATAAGGTCAAATGAGTCTCTTACAGGGTACCAAAGAACCATGTTCTGGGTACCTGTGAGATATCGTAGGATTCTCTTGACTGTATTCAAATGAGATTTCCTGGGACACGACTGAAACCTTGAACACGGCCCTACTCTATACATAATATCAAGTCTTGTAGTCAAGTACAACAATGATCCAATCATACCCCTATACTTTGTTTCAGCAACCAAGGACCTAGTTTATCTTTATCTAACTTAGTTGTTATAATTGAATTTTGCACTTCCCATGTCAAAACCGTGTAGTAATTCCTTGATGTATTTTTGTTGATGAATGAAAGTTCATGATGATGACTATTTTATCTATTATACCATGAAGAAATTTAACCCTCCCATCATACTCATCTCAAATTCCCTACTAATTAGTTAGGCAAACTCAGTGCAGAGTTCCTCATTTGTTGCTCTAAAAATAATATCATCCACATAGATCTGGAAAATGAATAAATTTTTCCTTTGTTTTTCAAGAAGATATTGTTGTCTATCTTTCATCTGGTACCCATGATCTTGTAGAAAGGAATATAACTTTTCATACCAATCTCTAGGGAACTTCTGTAATCCATATAGGGGCTTATCAAGTTTGTATACATGATCAGGATGTTCAAAACTTTTAAATCTTAGAGGTTGCTTCACATAGACTACCTCTTACAGATAACCATTATGAAATGCACTCTTAACATCCATCTGATACAAAGTGAACTTTATGTGGGCAACAAATGCAATCAACATTCTATTTGCTTTCATTGAGAAAAGGTTTCATCGTAGTCAATTCTCTCCTCCTGATTGTATCTCTACACAACCAATCTTGCCTTATTTCTGGTGATTATTCCTTGATCATCTAACTTGTTTCTGAATACTCATCTAGTTCCAATAATTGTTCTATTATTTGGTATAGGGCACAGATGTCAAATCGTACTCCTCTCAAATTTATTTAGCTCTTCTTGCATGACAATCATCCAATCAACATCTAACAGTGCCTCCTGACATTATTGGGTTCAATCATGGAGATATAGGCAAGAATGCACATAGATTTCTTGATTTTGATCTGGTGTATTCCTAAATTTAGAGGAGTGATGATGTTCTTAATAGCATGAGAACTTTTGTATTTCTAGTTCCTTCTTGGGATGTCCAGTGGTTTAGCTGATCTAGGAGGATCTGGTTGAATTATTTCTAGCTCTCCAGTTTCTTGAGGAATTTCCCCTAAGTCTGGCATTTTCATGGATCTTTCTTGTCCATTTCTTGGATTAGCTCCTACTGGTTGATTCCTTTTGGTGAGTTCGATTTTGGGGAATTCTCTTGTTCATCATCAGAGTTAGGCAACAACTCAATACCTTCATGATCATTCTGTATATCTTTCTTAGCCAAGTGATTATCTTCATCAAATATAACATGAATATTTTTTTTCAAGATAGTTAGTTCTTTTATTGAAAATCTTATAGGCCTTACTCTATCAAAGAGTAGACAATAAAGATTTCCTTATCGCTTTTGGCGTCAAACTTTCCTAGGGAATCTTTTTCATTGTTATTAACAAAATATTTGCACCCAAAAGCTCTTAGATAAGTAAGATTTGATTTTTTTCCTTTTAACAAATCATAGGGTGTTTTGTTAAGAAGAGGGTAAATCATGCACCTATTGATGAGATATTATGCAACGCTATCTGCTTCTTCCCAGAAGCTTTTGGAAAGCCCACTGACTAGTAGCATAGTTCTTCCCATGCCTTCTAAGATCTGTTCTTTCTTTTCACAACTCCATTTTGCTGAGGAGTTTTGGGGACAGAAAAGTTATGATCTATTTCATTCTCAAGACAATTGTTTAAAAATTTAGCATTTTCAAATTCAAGACCATGATCATACCTTATGCTAACTATCTCAATTTTTAGCTTCTTTTGAACAAGTTTCACAAAAATAGTGAAGACATAAAATGTCTCATCTTTAGAGATAAAAAATAATGTCCAAGTCAACCTAGAATAGTCATCAATAATAAAAAAAATATACCTCTTGCCTCCTCTACTAATTACTCTCATGGGTCCACACAAATTCATGTGTAGCAGTTTAAGTGATTTGGATGTGCTTACCATCTTTTTATGCCTGAAGGATGACTTCATATGCTTACCTCGAGCGCATGCATCACAGATCATGTCATCACTAAACCTAGCCTTGGGTGATCCAACCACCAGATCCTTGGAAACTAATTTGTTTAGTAGAGAGAAATTTACATATCTCAGTATCTTATGCCATAGTAGAGAGTTGTTCACCATAGCACTGAGGCAAGTTAGTTTTTCTTCCTGAGGATCTATAATGTCTATCTTGTAGATATTTTTGTGCCTTCTTCCACGAAGTACTAGGTTCTCATTTTTGCATTTGAGACCCGACACTCTTATGAGGTAAAAAATACATTATTTTCTTTGTCACATAGTTAGGACACACTTAGAAAATTGTGTTTCAGTCTCAAAATATAGTACATATTTTCTATATCCTGAGTCTATGATTTTCTCACTTTTTCAATTTTAATAATTTCTCATATTTTTATTTTTCAAAGGCTACACTTCCACCTTGGAAATCACTGAGTGAGAGAAAGTTTTTACATGAACCAGTCATGTGTCTAGAGCATGCACTGTCTAAGTATTATGTTTTGTGTCTTTCTCTCACCTTCACATGCGCAAGAGTTCATATATTAGTTTTGGGTACCCATATCAACTTAGATTCCTTTTTATGACTAAAAGGATGAATCAAATTTCTTTTTGACCAATTAGGAAGTCCTTTTGTTTTGAGGGTTGGCTTGTTTTCTTGTTTGCTCTCTTATTTTTTCACAAAAATAATTTTTTTATAAAAAGCATGATACTTAAGCTTGTACCGGTGACTTTGAATACCAGATTGGCCACAATAAGTACACACACTGAGGCTGTGATTTTCCCTTGTGTTTGATTTTTGTTCCTTAGAAAAGCCTATGCCCTGCCTGTTTGAGGTGTGCTTTCATGAATTTTGGTAAGCGTTTTAGAAGATTTGGTCCATATGATATTTCTTTCAAGATCCATTTTAGCCTTGTTTATATTTTCTTGAAGGACTTAATTTCTTTCAGAAACTTCTTAAAATTTTAGAGTTAATTTTTTGAAATCTTCTTCAAGAGCCAAACAAGCATGACTAGCCCAATTTTTTCCTTTGTGTGTGGAGTCACTAATTTTAAGGTTTTTGTGAAGTTACTTAATAGTGATGTTTAAAGAGGCAGTCATTTTTTTAGTTTTCTCATTTTCAAGTTTCAAGGAGACATAATCATCTAAAAGTTGGTCCTTTTAATATCATACTGAATGATATGCATCTATGAGGATTAAAGATAGAGTTTCTAATTTTCTTTTGGAATAGGATATGAGATTGTTTTTAATAGTCAAAAAGTTTGCCTCAGACTTCTTCTCATCTTCTTCATCATCTGAGTCAGATCCAGCCATAAGGAACATAATATCTTCTTTGGACTGGATTTCGTCATCACCTTCCTCAGCTTCAATAGTTGCAAGTGTCAGTATGTATTCATCATCTGATTCTTCCATGACTAGTAAGGATTGATTTTGAGGAATCTCCTCATATGATTCTTCACTTGAAGAGTCTCCTATAGCTACAAAGTCTTTATTTACAACCAGATTTGCCTTTCTTGAAGTCATTTTTGTGAGTGAGAATAATCATATGATTACTCCTGGTTTCCTTTGCTCTTTCAAGATTGTTTTTTTTATGTTCAACTGCACAGAGGGGGAAGAAGAATTTAATACAGTGATCATGACTTTCACACTTATGACATAGTTTTTCATGCAAATATTTGTCTATATTTTACTGAGAGGTCCTCCTTTGAGAGTTTTGTCCCTTCTTGAACATACATTGGAATCGTCTAGTCATGAGGGCCAAGTTATTATTCTCAAAGTTTGTTGCTTCAATTGCCTTTAGAACAAGATTCTTGTCCTTATTCTTTGATCCTATCTCCTTCTCATAATTCTTCTTGAGCTCATATGTATTCAAATTTCCAATGAGTTCATCCATTGGCATAGCATCTAAATCTTGAGCTTCAGTAATTGCTTCTACCTTGATTTTCCATGATTCAGGATGGACACTCAAGAGTTTGCATACAATCTTGCATGTAGGGATGAGTTCTCCTAATGAGTAGATCTCATTAAGTATGGTAATAAACCTAGTGTGCATGTCTTGAATACTCTTTTTCCTTTATTCTAAAGAGTTCATATGCTTGTTCAAATTGTCAATTTTTGATTTCTTGATTGTGGTTGTTTTTTCATGGGCCGTCTGCAAGGTATTCCATATTTGTTTAGCATCTATGCATGAAGATATTTTATTATATTTATCAGGTCCAATTCCACATATGAGAATCTTCTTTGCCTTTGCATTATTTTGAATGGCTATTTTGTCGTCTGCATACCATTTCTTTCTATCCTAGGGAACTTGACTCTAACCATCTTCAGCATTTTTCATGGGGATGGTGGGACCATCAAGAATAACACTTCATAAATCAGGGATTTTTTCAATTAGGTGATCCATCATTCAATTATTCCACTATCTATAATATTTTTCATTGAAAAGTGGTGGTCTTGTTTGAGATGCGCCTTTCTGAGCACTTGGTGGTGTAGTCATAGGAACCTTTTCAAGGTGTTAGTCTTTATGAAAGACCCGCTCTGATACCAATTGAAAAGAACTAGTATCAACTACTCGACACAAGAATCAGATTCCTGAGTTACTTGTGCACAAATAATAAATAATAGACATAAAATTTACCATGGAAAATCTCCTTGCTCAAGGGAGTAACAACCACGACCTATTGTGTGTAGAAGATTCAACAAAACTTCAATAACTTCAAAGAGAAATTTTAGATTATAATTCGATAATCAAAGAAACTAACTCTAGTACCGCAACGTAACAATTAACTGTAACTATTCTAAGAACGCCTATTAACTACCACTGTGACAACTAACTCTCCAAGAAGATGAATTCTCTTCTTGTTACAATGCCTCACAATCTCTCTCAATCACGCTACCATAATAGAAATAGTTATACCTCAATAACACTTTTATTACAACTTTGACAAACTAAGGCAAAGAACAAGCCAACCTGGATTGTTCTTAGTTTTTATCTACTATCACTTTCCTATGTTCTTCTTGTTATGATGCCTCTTCAAAAGAACTTCCTTGTGTAATACAATAGGTGATTGCTTCTGCCTTTGGTGTTTACCTTATATAGTGGAGATAATAAGGGATATTGCTTCGCAATCCTAGTTGCATCTCATAAGGTTTTACACGCCTTGGTGGACATATTTCATAGTTAGAATCCTCATTTAATTCAATTTCCTTTAATACATGCAATTATAACGCAAGTATATATGTCGTTCATAGTTAGACTCCTCATGAGATTCTATTTTCTTTTATGCTCAATTATATATGGCCCCTGATAGACTTAACTTTTTATCTTTTCTACATCACTTTCAGTTGATATAGGAGAACCTGATTCTGCTACTCTTTTGTCTATCATCAAAATAGTTTAGCACAATCAGTAATCAAGATTTAAGAACACACCTTTCTATCAATGCTTTATGTATGCCATAGACTTTGTCCTTCAAAGTCTTCTCATCGAAATATTTACAGCTGAATTATAATATTTGGTCAGCAAATACAACTGGCAATTGATTTGCAATATTTTGATAATGAATTATCTCTTGAACTTCAAGTTTAATTTTTTTATGAGAATCTAAATAATTCATTCCGCGCATTTTCAACTGCTAATTATCTTCCCATAATGATAAAAAAAATCTAACATTTACCCTAATCTTATTTGGGGACCCATCTTTGTGTGTTTTGATGGAGCCATTAAATCATATATTGCACATTAAATTTTTAGATGGTAATTAATTAGTTTCTGACCCTGAACTAATTATGATGGGGGAACCTTGTTGGCTTGATTTATACAAGTGTTGCTACATGTTAAATAAATTCATATCATACCAAATTTTATTTAGGAGTTTTGTTCTCATAACTAATTGTTACGATCCAAACTCGTCGCGAGTGGCACCCGCACTAACCTACCTGTGGAGAACTATCTAATCTCAATTATCCAACATCAATACTTAACAACTTTTAAACATAAAGTAAGTGATTCCATTAACAATCAATAAATTTGGATAACCCTAATAATCAAAACAGTGCAAAAAATTTAAATGTCTAAAATGCCCTCGAAAACTGAAAATCATTGTAACAAAATATCTAAATATGAAAATATGCAGGTACAACCTGAAAAACTAGAATAACTAAAGTGTATGTGTCCGAAACAAGTGGACAAGAACATAGCGTACGAAGACTCATGGCTGCTCGGAAGATGAAGCTCACCCTTGAGTTAAAAATAGTCATTGTCTACAACTGAAGTCTCATCGAAACTGATGGAATATGTTTTGCACTCAACAAAAAAAGAGAACATGCAATATCAGTATAAAACCACTATGTACTGGTAGGATCATCGGCCAACTCAACTTAATAAATATGTACACATAACCAACAATTTGTAAACAAGTGTAATCATGTAATACTTAGAATTATACCTTCACCTAGTCTCTTCTCAACCATAACTATGTAAATCAGACAAGCATAAAACAATTACAAACAATTCACCAAGTCAAGACCATGACTAATAACAGTTAACTCAACCTTGCCACAGTTAACTTCTTATTTGACTTCAATAAATAGTTACAAAATTCAAGTAAGTCTATAGCCCCGACCGCTCAAAGATCTAAAATATCCATAATATAACCTGGTCCACTCAGGAAATCATCAAACTCACCAATACCGTGCACACACATGCTATGGGTCTTATGCCCACTCGCCATGACCTGCAGGGGATGAGCTCAGTCCATGTACCAAATCTCAGACAACTAGTGTCTGCCACCTTCATCCCAAACCAATATTATACCACTCTTATTTCAATGTCCCCACCCTTATACCTCCTAAGTTTCACCAATTCTATGAAAATGACCTTTATTGGTTTATCTCACTATATCAACTCATGTCACAACACTTACAATCAGAATATGAGATAACTCAACCACATTGCACTTTAACACAAGCCTTTTTACACAATCTCATTTCAGGTGATTAAACACTTGCAATATTATCCAACCAGTTAACATTTACAGCATGCATTGCAACAAGTAAACAAAGAGGCAGTTAACATCAACTAAATTGAGTCTCAACTATAATTCAACCATCACCAACCTTAATCAAAGCCTTGCACTGCTTTAACGAACTTGAGTCTTGCCCTTTCTTGCAATCTCAGCTTGATTGTGGTCTAAAAATAATAAGGTAATTACCATTTAATAATTATCCTAATAAATAAAAGGATTATAACATAATCCCATAATGCAGGGCAAAAAATCATGATCATTCCCTTATTATAGTATTTTTTGACATTCATTCCAACTTAATTTTACCAAATTCAAGGTTAACACAGAGATTTTCAAGCATGTAATCGTAAATTATCCACCCTTGACCAAAACCCAAGGATTACACCTTGTTTTTACTAATTTACACCAGAAAGTCAAATCCTTCCCCACAATCAAAACCTAGTGATTCCAAGGATTAACCAATGAAAAACTAGTTAAACAAATGGATTAACTTACCTAACAAAGGAATTTGGGTGGAAACTGATGGTTTTCTCCCTAAATTGCCTTTCTCAGATCTGGAACAAAGATGGAATGGAAATAATGTTTTAATCCTAAAACTGCATTTAACATCACGTGACCCACTATGGCGGGATTGACCAAAGCTGAATTTCACTATAGCAGAAAAATTCTCACTATAGCGACCTAGTGTAGCGGCCTGCCTCCTTCTAATGTGACCTAGGCGAGGCAGAAAGTCCAAAAATCCCAGATTTTTTCCAGTTGTGTAACGCACTTCTAAATATTAACATCCCAAACTAACCCCTTTACATCAAATGTGATATCCAGAGTTCTACCAACCCGAATTTACTTCTGAAAGCTTCTACAAACTCCTTGACCCCATAGCTATCATACTATGGTCTCACATCTTATAAAAACTTACCTATCCATTATCAGATTTATCTAGACCATACCACACTTGAAATTTATCCAAGACTATCCTAGTTTAAAATTTTTAACACTTTATTTGGCGAGAATCTTAACCCAAATTTTGGAATGCTAGACTATATTATAATAATGGAAAGGGTTATTACAACAGATACCAATTTACCCATCATTTATCCTCGAATAATTAATCAAGAAAAATGAGTAAAATGAAGCATGGAAAGTACCTGGATCCTCAATTAAGAGAGGGTACTTGTCGTGCATATCTGCCTCAGTCTTCTAACTGACCTCTTCAATAGGACGTTCTTCCACTGGACTTTAACGGATCTAATCTCTTTAGTTCTCAACCTCTAAACTTCTCGGTCAAGAATTGCTATCGGTTCCTCCTCATAAAAAAGGTTCTTATCAAGCAAAATTGAGTCCTACTTAATTATGTAGTCGCCATCCCCATGGTATTTCTTAAGCATGGAAATGTGAAACACCAGATGGAATCCTAACAGGCTTGGAGGCAACACCATCCTGTAAGCTACCGGACCCACATCATCAAGAATCTTAAATAGACTGATATACATGGGGCTAAGCTTGCTCTTCTTACCAAATCGCATAACTCCCTTCATGGAAGACACCTTCAACAACACATGATATCCCTCACCTTGTAGTCTGCGTCTTCCTTTTGTCTACTTTGGGCTGCCAACAACTTGTCCTAAATGAACCTCACTTTTTCTTGGGCTTCCTTCACCAGGTCTGTGCCCAAAGACTTCACATCACCCACCTTGAACCAACCTATGGGTGATCTATACCTTCTCCCATAAAGTGCTTCAAATGGGGCTATATCGATACAAGAGTGATAACTGTTATTGTATGAGAACTCACACAATGGTAGGAATTTATCTGAATGACCTCCAAAATCAGCCACATATTCTCGTAGAATATCCTCAAGTACATGAATGGTTCTCTCAGACTGCCCATTGGTCTGAGGATGAAAAGCAGCATAAGATCAAGCTTGGTGCCCAACTCTTCATGCAACGTGTGCTAAAATTTGAAGGTAAATTACGTACCTCTATCGGATATGATGGATATTGGCACCCCATGCAATCTTAGGACTTCCTTGAAATAAATCTTGGCCAACTGCTTGAGTTATAATTCACTTTAATCAGAAGGAAATGAGCAAACTTTGTCATCTTGTCCACTATAACCCATATTGAGTCATACAACCCCAAGGTCTTAGAAAAACCCACTATGAAATCTATAGCAATCCTCTCCCACTTTCACTCGGGAATGGGAATCCACTAAATCAAACCTGCAGGCCTTTGATATTCATACTTCACTTATTGATAGTTATGACAATTAGCCACATACCCTACTATATCTATCTTTATTTGGGGCCACCAATAAACCTGTCTCAAGTCACGATACATCTTAGTTGCAACCCAAATGTATAGAGTATAGGGAACCATGAGCTTCTGTAAGCAAACTCAGAATCACATCATCAATACGAGGCACACACACACGCCCTCTCACCCTAAACACACCATATGCATCAAATGTGGCATATGGAGCTTCACCATACACCACTTTGTTTTGAATCTTGTTCAATTTTATATCCTCAAATTACTTAGCCTTGATTCTGTCAAGGAATGTTGACCTTACCTCCATACTATCCAACACTCCACCCCTTTCAAACACTCTAAATTACATATACTGCATTGCCATAGTTTGGATCTCTCTAGCCAAAGATCGCCTTGTCACTCTCAAACAAGACAAACTGCCCATACTTACAAACTTTTGGCTCAATGCATCTGCCACCACATTAGCCTTCCCCGGATGATACTGGATGGTCACATCATAATATTTTAGTAACTCCATCCATCGCCTCTTCCTTAAATTCAAGTTTATTTGAGTGAAAACATGTTGTAAACTATGATGGTCTGTTAATACCTCACACTTAACACTATAAAGATAGTGTCTCCATATCTTAAGTGCAAAAATCGTTGCTGCCAACTCCAAGTCATGAGTTGGGTAATTTCTCTCATGGGGCTTCAATTGACTTTAAGTATACACAAGCACATTCCTATCTTTCATTAACACAGCACCCAAGCCAGAATGTGATGCATCATAAAACACAGTGAAAATCCTTACCTTCAACCGACAAAGCAAGGATGAGAGTTGTGGTCAAAAGAGACTTGAGCTTTTGAAAGATCTCTTCACACTTATAATACCAAACAAATGGTACCTCCTTTTTTGTTAGTCTTGTCAAGTAAGTAGAAATGGAGGTGAAGTTCTTGACAAATCTCTGATAATAGCTAGCCAGACGCACAAAACTACAAACTTCAGTTCTGAGTTAGGCCAAGCCCAACTCTTAAAAGCCTCAATCTTCTAGAGATCTACCATCACCCTTTTTTCAGAAACTACATGACCCAAAAATGACACGTAAAGCATCCAAAGCTCATATTTAGAGAATTTAGCATAAAACTACTTCTCCTTCAAAATACCCAAGACTATGCGTAAGTGACCTGTATGTTCCTCTCGACTCTTAGAGTAAACTAAAATGTCATCAATGAATACAATTACAAATGAATCCAAGAAAGATTTGAAAATACCATTCATCAAATTCATGAATATTGTCGGCATATTAGTCAATCTAAAGGACATCACTAAGAATTCGTAATGTCCATAACGAGTCTTGAAATCTGTTTTGGGTATATCCTCAGGATGGATCTTTAAATGGTGATACCTAACCTTAAATCTATCTTGGAAAATACTAAAGCACCCCGCAACTAGTCAAATAAATATTTCATTCGAGGCAAAGGGTACTTATTCCTAATGGTACCTTATTTAGCTATCGTTAGTCTATACACATTCTCATGCTACCATTCTTTTTTTCAACAAACAACACTGGAGAACCGCAAGGTGAAGCACTAGGATGAATAAATCCCTTATAAAGTAACTCCTACAACTGAATCTTGAGCTCTCTCAACTCAGTCGGAGTCATTTTATAAGGAGGGATAAAGATTGGGCGAGTGATTGCTCCAGATCAATGCAAAAGTAAATATCCTAGTCTGGAGGCATACCAAATAAGTCGGTGGGAAATACCTCCTAAAATTTAGACACTATAAGAACTAACTCAATAGAAGGGGCATTTGCACAAACATCTCGAAGATGTGCCAAAAAGGCCAAACGCCCCTTCCCAACTAGCTTTTTAGCACAAATGAAGGAGGTTATTTTCACAGGTCCAGACTTATAAACACCTTCCCATTCTAACTTATCCATCCCAGGTATGTCTAAGGTTACAGTTTATCATAACAGTTTATAACAACATGATACGGGGATAAACAAGTCATGCCCAAGATGATATCAAAATAAAGCATATCCAGAATTACCAAATCTAACCAAGTCTTTAAGCCCATAAATATAATAGAGTAAGCCCGATACACTTGATTCACTAACACATAGTCTCCAACTAGAGTAGATACATACACAGGTGAGTCAAGCATATCACAAACCATGTCTAAACCCAAGGAAAATTTAACAGATACATATGAATAAGTGAAACCCAGATCAAACAAGACTGTAGCAATCCGGTTACAGACAAGAATAGTACCTGTAATGATTACATTTAAAGCCTTCATCCTAGATTTGCCTGGAAAGGAATAGCTGTAATAATCGGGTTCATCGTTATGGGTAAAACTTTTTATGCCAAGTTTCGAGTCAGAAAACTTCCGAGTTTGGGAGTTGAAAATTTAGGGCTAGGCCAGTCTCAGCTAGTTTTGGAGTGAGGTGTGGTCTAGGGCAATCCAGGTAATAATTGGGTAACATATCTTGAATTGAGCTAGTTTCCCTTGTAGCTAAGACATATAGGAATCTGGGGAACTTTTTGAAAGTAAATTTGAGTAAGTAGAACTCCCGGTATCGAGGTTAACATGAAGGGATTATTCCGGGACGTCAGGGATTCAAGGTGTGTTGTAAAATGGGAACTTTTGGGGAAATTAACAACTTTTTGTCCCATTTCAACCTCCATAGCAGTTGACACATTGCTATAGCGACCTCTGCTAATGTGGAGAAATTACCGCTGTAACGAAAGTCAACGTCGGTCAGCACTGCTATAGCAGGCGTTTCCGCTACGATAGTACTGCTATAGTGGAGTGAGGACCGCTATAGCAAACCAGTTAGGATTTAATGCGGAAAACTTCTCCAAAATGTTCGGTTTTCATCAAGAACATTTTGGAGAAGTGAAAGGGCGATTTTAGGCGAACTCCCTCAGTTTTTCATCCCAAAGGTAAGGATTCTACTCTCCAAACTTTGTACTATCTTCCCTATGCTATAGAATTGCTAGAGGTGGACTTGGAGGAAGGTTTTGAATGACCTAGGAATGGTAGAATCTGGGGAAAAGAGGGGATTCTAGGGTGTAGAAGTTCTTGGGTGTTGTTATTTTTATTGGATTATGATCATGTGACCTTAATTATCTAAATGTATCCATAAAAATGGTAGAAATAGGTGAATTAATGGTGGAAAAGCCCGAAAAAAGGGTGGGATGATCATAGTTGGCTTGGGGTTTGGGATTCTGCATAATCTGAGTAACTAGTGGGCCATGTGAATTGATTGTAGTATTTGTGCATTGTTTTATACCAAGAACAAGCAAGAACTTTGGGAAACGATAAGGCTCTGGTTGAGTAGAGCTTTGGGGACTTTTGAGGTGGTGATGGTTATTGATACCCATTATGCATTGTATGTTCTGTGCTTTTTGCTTGTGTATTGTATGAGTTACATGGTTAGGGAATAGTTATGAATGTCTAAATGTCCGGATAGCAGTCTTTAAAATGAACTGGGTGTTATTGCTTGTTGGCTTACAAGTGTGTTTTTGTTCATTGTTTGTGACTGTTGGATTCTGTGTGACATTTGGTTGGCTCGAGTACCACGCCTGGTACGAGATTACAAATGGTTGATTCAGGTACCACACCTAGTACAGGATACTAAAATGGTTGGCTCGGGTACCATGCCTGATACAGTTTATTTTATTGAATTGCTACATTCTATCGATGGTTCCATGAATGGACTGGGTTTTGTTTCTTGAATCGTGATATCTGCATAGGGTCCTTGAGAGGCCAGGTTATTATATTTTATCATGAGTTTGGTCTTGGTGTAGACCAGGTTGCCTTTATAACACTTAGGTGTTGTTAGGGGGATCTCGGGGTGGGTCCGGGCTATGTAAAATGGAATATTTATTGTTTTGTTAATGTTGTCAATGGTTGTGAAGTGATTACATGTGGGGATAATCTAGGAAGAGACTTGTAGTCTAGGGATACCTGTTGGATGATTTACATGTTTCTTGTGCTTTACATGGCTTTAGTTAATGTTCATATATTGCTTATTTGGAACTGGCTGATGATCCTACCAGTACACGATGGTTGTGTACTAATTCTGCACTTGCATTTTCTTTCTTTGAGTATAGGCAATCTTCCAGTGGTTGACACGCGACCTAAATTATAGTCCAACAATTTCCAGACATCAAGAGTGAGCTGTTTCAGTCGAGCTACCTTGGTTTCTTTCGTTTTAGTTATAGCCCACTTGTTTCAAGATTAGACTTTTGGCTATTTTGGGATTGCATCCCCATATTCTAGACATTGATAGATTGTTTTGGTACGATGACTTTCAGGTTTTAGGGAGGATTTTACGCATGCTTTTAATTATAATAGTATTTTGAGATTTGAATGTTAGTTTACTTTTATGCATTGGTTTTAAGCTTCTAGAATTGTTAAGTTCTGGGCTAAAGATGGTTCGCTCGCTCGGGGGTTGGGTGGATGTCATGACCCAACTACCTGGCCATGCGGGTACCTACTCTAATCCAGCTAGATAGGAGAACCCTTATCACCCGAACCAACAGGCAAAGTGGAAAAGAACATAAGTCATGAAATAAAAACCCTTTTTAATACATGGAACATCCTTTACAAAATTTCAGGAAATAAATGACTTATAGAACTTGCGAAAAATCATTTACAATATAAGGCAGCCCTCCCTTGAACCTAGTCTAAGTTGGTACAAGAGCTACTACAAAATGGTACATAGCTGAAGAGGACACAACTCCCACCATAGAAAAGAAATAGGAGTTGTTAGAATATCATCGCCATCCTGAACCTATGGAACATCACCAACCCTGCAACCAGACTATACCCAAAAAGGTATAGCAAGAGTAGAATCAGTACAAACACACATACTGGTAGGCATCATTGGTTGACCCGAATTCACTCCTACCATCATATAGAAATCAATATAAAATACATCAGTTAAATACTTCACCCCTTTTCACAATCGCCTTTATTAATCCCCTCCCCTTCGGAACCAACCTTCTTAGCCTTTTACTGCCAACTCCACCACCCTAGTCTTGTCCCTGACATCTAGGACTTCCCAAGTCTCACTAACCTTTACCAATATCTGTGTCCATACCTGGACTACCCTTCCCTTACCCAAGTCAACTGCCTTGACTAGACATTCAAACTTAACCCGGCTAACTGCCCAACCAAACCACTTATACCTGTAGTCTTACTTACTAGTGTCCGGACTCTTTACGGACCCCTAGGACAACCTTCCAACCTATTTATAACAAACAAAACTGCAACCCCAGACTCTCAGTCTTCCTTCGAATTTATCAACCATACAAAATCCACCTAGCCACCATTGACACATTTCATGACAACCATAGAGTTACATATAAATCCCTTTTTTACATAGTCTGTACCCACCCCGGGATCCCCCTAACATCATCCAAGTGTTAGCATGATAAACCCGATCTACACCAAGATCATATATAAATTAGTATAATGTCCTGGCCTCTTATATACCATATGCAATTTTCACAGTGTAACGACTGGGTCCGTCATTACGGATAGTCTAATTATGCCAAGTTTTAGAGTTAGAAAACTCTGAGTTTGAGAATTTGAAATTCTAGACTAGGCTAGCCTCGGCCGGTTTTGGAGCAAGGTGGAGTCTAGAGATATCTGGGTAAGGATTGTGTTAGGTGTCTTCTTTTGAGCTAGTTCTCCATGTAGCCAAGACATAAAGGAATCTGGCGGACTTTTCGGAATCGAATTTGGGTAAGTAAAACTCCCAGAATCGAGGTTGATGTGGAGGGGTTATTTTGCGACGTTGGAAAAATAAGTGTGCTGTAAAATGGACTAATTTTGGAGGTTTTATGACTTTCTGTCCAATGTCAACCGCAATAGTAGTTTACACTCTGCCATAGAAACCTCTGCTGTAGCAGAGAAATTACCGCTACAGCGAAGTCAATGTCGGTCAGCCTCTGTCATAGCGTATGACTCTGCTACAGCGGTACCGCTATAGCAGAGCGGACCGCTATAGCAGAGCGTGACGGGATTTAATGCAAAAACATTCCCCAAAATGTTAAGTTTTCACAATTTCATTTTGGGAGAAGGGCAAGGCGATTCCAGGCGATTTTCCAATGTTTTCCATTGTTTGTCTTCCCTAAGGTAAGGTTTCTACTCCCCAATCTTCGTACTACTTTTCCTACACGGTAGAATTGCTACGAGGGAACTTGGAGAAAGTTTGGAATAACCTAGGGATGGTGGAATCCAAGGAAGAAGGGGGATTCTAGTCATGAAAGTTCTTGGATATTGTTAAAAGTAAGGTTTTATGATCACATATTGCTAAATTCTCAATTTTTATTCATGAAAATGATAGAACTAGGGAAATTAATGGCGGGAAGCCCGGGAAAAAAGGTAAGATGATCATGGGTGACCTGGGGTCTGGGATTTGGTGTAATTCGAGTAATGCGCAGGCCTTGTTGTTAATTCAAAGTACTTGTATGTTGTTTTAGACCAAGAACGAGAAAGGAATTCGGAACACGGGAAAGCTCGTGTTGAGTAGAGCTTGGATCATTTCGAGGTAGGTGATGGCTTACGATTCTTGTGAATGTTGTATATTTTATACTCTTATCTAAGTGTTTGTATGAATTGCATTGCTTAGGAATTGTGTAGAATGTCTAAGGGTCCTATTTTACAGTCTGTGAATCGAACGGTGTGTTGCTTGTTGGTTTACAAGTTATTTGTTCATTATTTGACTGTGGATTGTTAGCATTCGGTTGGCTCGGGTACCACGCATGGTACAGGTATAACAAATGGTTGGCTCGGGTACCACTCCTGGTACTTGAATAATAAATAATTGGCTCGGGTACCATGCCTGGTATGAAATACTAACGATTAGCTCGGGTACCATGCCTGGTACGAAATACTAACGATTGGCTCGGGTACCATGCCTAGTATGGGTTTATTTTACTGCATTATTACATTGATATTATTGCATTGCATTGACTGTTATTGATTCCATGAGTAGACCGGGCTGTTTATTGATTTGTGATATTGGCTGGTGGTCCTTTAATGACTGGGAATCCTATTATGTCTGTTGAATTGGTCTTGGATTAGGCTGGGTTGTCAGTTAACACTTAGGTGTTGTTTAGAGGGGATCCCAGGGCAGGTCCGGGCTAGACGAAAGGATGATTTATTAGTTATGTGACTATTGTTTATGGTTATCAAGGGTGGATTTCATGTGGGAACAAGTTAGGTAGAGACTTGTAATCTAGGGGAGCCGGTTGACTTGTTGCATGCTTTTTGTACTTGTACTTGATTTGTTGTACTGATTTATACACTATTTATTTGGAACTGGCTGATGATCCTACCAGTACACGGTGGTTGTGTACTGATACTGCACTTTCTTGTTTTTTTGTGATTATAGGAAATCTTCCGGCGGTTGATGCACGACTTCACCTGTAGGCCTGACTGTTCTAGATATCAAGGGTGAGTTGTTCGACCAAGCTGCCTTGGTGTTTATCTTTTGAGTTGTAGCCCAATTATTTCGGTCTTAGAATATTCTATTTACTGTTTTAAGTTTTGGGGTTGCATCCCCGTACTCTAATGTTGGTAGTGTTTGGTACGATGACTTTCAGATTCTAGGGGGAATCTTCCACAGTTTTACTTAAATGAAAGGTTTTTGCTTATTGAATTGCTAGTTTAATTTTTGTTTGATGGTTTTAGGCTGTTAGACTAGGCTATGGGTTGGAATCTACTGGTTTGCTCATCTAGAGGTTGGGTGGGTTCCACTCACGATGGACTAGGTCATGACAAAGATGGCATCAGAGCCCTAGGTTCATTGATCTCATCATACCAAACACGTCTAGTAGAGTCTTGCGGAATGGTGTGGAGACGTCCGTACTTTTTCTTCGAGAGGCTATGGGGCTTTAGGAAAAACTATCTCTTCCTTTTTTCCTTCATGCTATAACTTGATTCCAATAGGTATCTGGTGATATAAATTGGTATCTAACCTCATTCACTCTTCTGTCCGCAGATGGTTAACACAAGGAACAATAGAGCTAGAGAAGCGGTCCTAGCAGAGGGCTAGGCTGTCCGTGGTAGAGGTAGGGGAAGGGGAAGAGGATGAGGAAGAGACGCACCCACTAGGGGTGGAGCTCGAGCGGCTGTTGGAGAGCGCAAAGCGACCCCTCCCCCACCTCAGGAACATGTTGCTGAAGATGTAGAAGTTGTGGCTAAATATGGTGAGGCGCAGGAGGAGGCAGCACCGGTTGGGGGTGTAGGCCTTCCTACTATGACACCAGAAGCCTTTCAATAGGTTTGGAATATTTTAAGTGGTTTAGTTAGTGCTAGAGCCATACCCACAGCTTTTGCAAACCAGGCCTTGGATACTCAGCTAGCGGCTACTGCAGCGCCTAGGATGGATGCAGCTTTAGGCACGAATGATTTCTTTAAGCCAATGCTAGGCCCAGTGATGACAGTTAATGAGCATGAGATGCTGACTAAGTTTCTCAAGCTAAAACCTCCTACATTTTAGGGTACCTACAAGGAGGATGCTTATGAGTTCATCTTGGATTGCTATGAGAGTTTGCACAAGTTAGGTATTGTACGTCAGCATGGGGTTGAGTTTGTCACATTTCAGCTGCAGAGTGATGCTAAGCAATGGTTGAGGACTCATATGGAGTGCTGGTCTTCTGTTCTACCCCCACTGACCTGGGAACAGTTCCACGTTTTGTTCTTAGAGAAGTACATACCCCATACTTTGAGGGACTGGAAGAAAGATGAGTTCTTGAACTTAGAGCAAGGTGGCATGTCAGTCTCTGCTTATGAGGCTAAGTTCCACGCCTTGTCTCATTTTGCCACACAGATGTTGGGTTCCGAGGAGGAAAGGGTCCAGTTGTTTGTGAAAGGGTTGAATACTGAATTGCAGGTATTGTCAGTACATATGACTTCTTCAGGGAAGGGCTTTAATGATGTGGTGGATTATGTGAAGAAGTTAGAAGGAGTTAAGCAAGCGGGGCAGGCTAAGGCTTTAGCTAACAAGCCCCGGAATAAGAGAAATTTTGGTAGTTCGTACTCCAGGGGCCAGAATCAGCAGGCATACTCAGCCCGTCCTATCCAGTCAGCTCTGCCAGCTGCTATAGGTGGTCTTCAGGGAGCTCATAATCAGTCTTCAGCTCCTAGAGGCCAGGGAGCGTCTTATACATCAGCTAGCAGGCCTACACTTAATCGTGGTTGCTTCCATTGTGGTGATCTGGGCCACTTTAAGAAGAAGTTCCCACTCAGGCAGATAGGTAATCAGGGTCAGCAGCAGTCTAGAGCAGTGGTCCCGGCAGGTAGAGGCGGTAATGCTAGAGGTCGTCCACAGGGTGGGCAAGGTAACTTTCAGGGAGGCCGGGGAGACAGAGGGAACGGCAGCACGGGCAGGGGTGCAGCGCAGCTGGTCTGGGAAGTTGCCCGGGTTGATGATCGGGCTCATTGCTATGCTTTTCCAAGGAGGACGGAAGCATCAGATGCGGTAATATCAGGTACCATTCTTATGTGCGATAAAATAGTTTTGGTATTATTTGACCCGGGTTCTACATATTCTTATGTATCTGCGAGTTTTGCATTAGGTCTGGAATTGACTTGTGATATCCTTGATTCCTCTATCCATATTTCTACCCTAGTTGGAGAGTCTGTGATTGTGACTCATGTTTATCGTGACTGTTCTGTTGTGTTTGTTGGGTTACATACTTGGGTAGACTTGGTAATCCTTGATATGGCTGATTTTGATATTATCTTGGGCATGACTTGGTTGTCCCCTTATCATGCTGTGTTGAACTGTAACACCAAGACTGTGGCTCTAGAGATTCTGGGTAAGGATAGACTAGAGTGGGAAGGTGTGTATCGACCTAATCCAGTTAAGGTCATATCGTTTGTTCGGGATAGAAAGCTAGTAGGAAGGGGGTGTTTAGCCTTCTTGGCTCATCTCCGGGATGATAGTATGGAGTCCCCATCTATTGAGTCAGTACCGGTGGTTTTTGAGTTTCTAGAGGTGTTTCTAGCGGATTTGCCTGGTATGCCTCCGAACAGGGATATAGACTTTTGTATTGATTTGGAGCTAGGCACTCATCCCATTTCTATTCCTCCATATTGTATGGTCCCGGAAGAGTTAAGGGAACTTAAGACTCAGCTGCAGGAACTCCTAGATAAGGGATTTATCCATCCCAGTGCTTCGCCTTGGGGTGCTCCTGTGTTGTTTGTAAAGAAAAAGGATGGTAGTATGCGGATATGCATAGATTATAGGCAGTTGAACAAGGTGACCATCCGGAATAAGTTCCCTCTACCCCGCATTGATAATTTGTTTGACCAGATTCAGGGTGCATCAGTGTTTTCAAAAATCGACTTGAGATTGGGGTACCATCAGTTGAGGATTAGGCCTGAGGACATTCCTAAGACTGCTTTTCGGACTCGGTATGGGCATTACGAGTTCCTAGTAATGTCGTTTGGTTTGACCAATCACCGGCAACATTCATGAGTTTGATGAATGGGGTATTTAAGTCATATTTGGATTCTTTCGTAATTGTGTTTATCGATGATATTTTGATCTACTCCAAGAGAAGGGAGAAGCATGCTAGTCATCTCCGTATTGTGTTGGACATCTTGAGACGTCAGAAGCTTTATGCAAAGTTCTCCAAGTGTGAATTTTGGTTGACTTCAGTTGCGCTCTTGGGGCATGTAGTGTCAGAAAAGGGGGTGATGGTAGATCCCCAGAAAATTGAAGCAGTCAAAAGCTGGGTTCGGCCTAGCTCTGTGACTGAGGTGAGGAGTTTTGTTGGGCTCGCAGGGTACTACTGGAGGTTTGTTAAGGATTTTGCGTCTATTGCTACTCACCTGACCAGGCTGACACAGAAAGATGTACCATTTGTGTGGTCCAACAAGTGCGAGGAGAGCTTCCAAAAGCTCAAGGCACTTCTGACCACATCTCCTATAATGTCCTTGCCGGTTGAAGGTAAAGATTTTATTGTTTACTGTGATGCTTCACATTTTGGTTTGGGTGATATGTTGATGCAGGATAAGAATGTGATAGCCTATGCATCTAGGCAGTTGAAGGTGCATGAGAGGAACTACCCGACTCACGACTTAGAGTTAGCAGCAGTGGTCTTTGCACTCAAGATTTGGAGACACTATCTCTATGGTGTCAAGTGTGAGGTGTTCACTGATCATCGCAGTCTGCAGCATGTGTTCACTCAGAAGGATTTGAATTTGAGGCAGAGAAGGTGAATGGAGTTATTGAAGGACTATGATGTGACCATTCAATATCATCCGGGTAAGGCTAATGTGGTGGCAGACGCATTGAGCCGGAAGACAATTATCATGGGTAGTTTGGCTTGTTTGGGGGTGTCCAAACGACCACTAGCAAGGGAAATTCGGGACTTGGAGGCCAAGTTCATGTACTTGGGTATTTCAGAGCAGGGTGGGTTGTTGGCCAACATTGAGGTCAAAGAAACCTTCATAGAGGAAATAAAGGCCAAACAGTTTCAGGATCCGAAACTGAGTAAGCTTCGAGGTAAGGTAATATTCGGGGAATCCAGGGATGTCATGTTAGACTCTGGTAGAGTGCTAAATTTCAGAGAGAGGATTTGTGTTCCTTGGGTTGAAGATATAATTCAGATAATCTTGGCAGAAGCTCATGGTTCGCGGTACTCAATTCATCCGGGTGTGACTAAAATGTACAGGAACTTGAGGTAGCATTAATGGTGGCCCGAGATGAAAAGGGACATAGCCGATTTTGTGTCCAAGTGTCAGAATTTTCAGCAGGTAAAGTATGAGCACCAGAGACCTGCAGGACTACTTCAGAGGATGCCTATTCCAGAGTGGAAGTGGTAAAGGAAAGCCATGGACTTTGTGGTGGGTCTTCCCAAGACATTGGGGAAGTATGACTCCATTTGGGTCATTGTTGACAGGCTGACCAAGTCCGCTCATTTCATTCCGATTAGGGTAGATTACAACTCGCAGCAATTGGCTAAGATATACGTGAAGGAGATTGTGAGATTGCATGGGGTGCCATTGTCCATCATTTCAGACAGGGGTACGCAGTTCACCTCTAAATTTTGGGGCAAGCTACATGAAGAGTTGGGTACACAACTCACTTTTAGCACAGCCTTCCATCATCAGAAACTACTAAAAATAACTCAAAAAGGGACGGATAGGAAAGCAATGGACAACGTCGCTCCTGAAAAGCGACGGATAAAGCGACACTGTCCATCGCTTTTCTATTATTTTTCTAATTTATAATTATTTTTTTACAAAAGCGACGAAAAGCGTCGCTTTGTCCGTCGCTCTTTTTGGCAGATTTTTGTGCCAAAATAATTTACAATTAATTAATGTTTATTTTTTTATAAACGACGGACAGCGTCGCAATTATTAAAAAAATAAAAAATAATTTTAAAGAAAGTGACGCTGCCCGTCGCTTGCAGCGTTGCTTTCTTTAAAATTTAATTTATATTAAAAAAAATAGAAAAGCGATGGACTACGTCACTTTTATCTGTCGCTTTTTGGTCAAAACACGGTCAACTCATTTAAAAAAGCGACGGACAGAAGCGAAGCTGTCCGTCGCTTCTTTAATTATACAGAGACCCCGTCGGGTCTCTTTTCCCTCATTTCTCTCTATCTCTTTTTCTATTCTCCTCTCCTCCACCACTGCACCACTACTCCGCCTCTCCTCCACCACTGCTCCTCCACTACCGCTCCCTCCACCATCATCCTCCTCCCTCCAACATCCTCTCATTTTGAGGTTAGTTATTTTGTTGATTTGAAGGTTAGGGTTTAATTTGGGTATTTTTATTTTCAAAAATTGATAGTGTATTCTATACTAGGGTATGTTGTTGTTGTTGAATTTAGACTATGGTGTATATATTGTTGTTGTTGTTGTTGAATTCTAAACTAAGACTTTGAGAAATTGATAATGAAAATTGATATATGAAAAAATTGATAGTGAAAAAATCCTTTTTTAGATTACATTCTTAATTTATGAACTTTAATTAGTTTAGGCTTGCTATTAATTTTTGAACCTTAGTTTAGGCTTGCTATTAGTTTGTGAACCTTAGTTTAGGCTTGCTATTAGTTTGTGAACCTTAATTTAGGCTTGCTATAATTAGTTTGTAAACCTTAATTTAGGCTTGTTATTAGTTTGTGAACCTTAGTTTAGGTAATGCTTGTTATTAGCTTGTGAACCTTAGTTTAGGTTCTTTTTTGAACTTGAATTATATAGGTTCTTGAATTAAGTACTTGAATTAGATTATTAGTTTTCAACTTTAGGTTCTTTTTTGAACTTGAATTAGGTACTTGAATTTCCAACTTGAATTTGGAATTAGGACTTAGAACTTGAATTTGGAATTAGGATTTGGAACTTGAATTAGGATAAGGTTTTTGAATTAGATTATTAACTTGAATTTGGAAGTTGAATTTGGAACTTGAATTTGAAACTTTAATTTGGAACTTGAATTAGGTACTTGAATTTGGAACTTTAATTTGGAACTTTAATTTGGAACTTGAATTAGGTACTTGAATTTTGAACTTAAATTTGGAATTAGAATTTGGAACTTGAATTAGGATTAGGACTTGAGCTTGAATTTGGAATTAGGTTCTTGAATTAGATTATTAATTTAAATTAGGTTCTTGAATCTTAGTTTTTTTAAGTTAAGCTTTTTTAAGTTAAGTTTGTTAGTTTAAATTGTTAGTTTTGAGTTAAGAATTAGTTTTCAACTTTAGGTTCTTTTTTGAACTTGAATTAGGTACTTGAATTTTAAACTTGAATTTGGAATTAGGATTTGGAACTTTAATTTGGAACTTGAATTTAGAACTTGAATTAGGATTAGGACTTGAACTTGAATTTGAATATAGGTTCTTGAATTAGATTATTAACTTAAATTAGGTTCTTGAATCTTAGTTTTTTTAAGTTAAGCTTTTTTAAGTTAAGTTTGTTAGTTTAAATTGTTAGTTTTGAGTTAAGAATTAGTTTTCAACTTTAGGAATAATTTTTTAACTAGAATTAGGTACTTGAATTTTGAACTTGAATTTGGAATTAGGATTTAAAACTTGAATTTGGAACTTTAATTTGGAACTTGAAATTAGAACTTGAATTAGGATTAGGACTTGAACTTGAATTTGAATATAGGTTCTTGAATTAGATTATTAACTTAAATTAGGTTCTTGAATCTTAGTTTTTTTAAGTTAAGCTTTCTTAAGTTAAGTTTGTTAGTTTAAATTGTTATTTTTGAGTTAAAAATTAGTTTTCAACTTTAGGTTCTTTTTTGAACTTGAATTAGGTACTTGAATTTTGAACTTGAATTTGATATTAGGTTCTTGAATTAGGATTTGGAACTTGAATTTGGATTAGGAGTTGAACTTGAATTTGGAATTAGGTTCTTGAATTAGATTATTAACTTTAATTAGGTTCTTGAATCTTAGTTTTTTTAAGTTAAGCTTTTTTAAGTTAAGTTTGTTAGTTTAAATTGTTAGTTTTGAGTTAAGAATTAGTTTTCAACTTTAGGTTCTTTTTTGAACTTGAAGTAGGTACTTGAATTTTGAACTTGAATTTGGAATTAGGATTTGGAACTTTAATTTGGAACTTGAATTAGGATTAGGACTTGAGCTTGAATTTGGAATTAGGTTCTTGAATTAGATTATTAACTTAAATTAGGTTCTTGAATCGTAGTTTTTTTAAGATAAGCTTTCTTAAGTTAAGTTTGTTAGTTTAAATTGTTAGTTTTGAGTTAAGAATTAGTTTTCAACTTTAGGAATGATTTTTTTAACTAGAATTAGGTACTTGAATTTTGAACTTGAATTTGGAATTAGGATTTAAAACTTTAATTTGGAACTTGAATTAGGATTAGGACTTGAATTTGAATTTGAATATAGGTTCTTGAATTAGATTATTAACTTAAATTAGGTTCTTGAATCTTAGTTTTTTTAAGTTAAGCTTTTTTGAGTTAAGTTTGTTAGTTTAAATTGTTAGTTTTGAGTTAAGAATTAGTTTTCAACCTTAGGTTCTTTTTTGAACTTGAATTAGGTACTTGAATTTGGAACTTGAATTAGGATTAGGACTTGAGCTTGAATTTGGAATTTGGTTCTTGAATTAGATTATTAACTTAAATTAGGTTCTTGAATCATAGTTTTCTTAAGTTAAGCTTTTTTAAGTTAAGTTTGTTAATTTTTGAGTTAAGAATTAGTTTTCAACCTTAGGTTCTTTTTTGAACTTGAATTAGGTACTTTAATTTTGAACTTGAATTTGGAATTAACATTTGGAACTTGAATTTGAAATAGAATTTGGAACTTGAATTAGGATTAGGACTTGAGCTTGAATTTGGAATTAGGTTCTTGAATTAGATTATAAACTTAAATTAGGTTCTTGAATCTTAGTTTTTCTAAGTTCAACTTTTTTAAGTTAAGTTTGTTAGTTTAAATTGTTAGTTTTGAGTTAAGAATTAGTTTTCAACTTTAGGTTCTTTTTTGAACTTGAATTTGGAACTTGAATTTAGAACTTGAATTAGGATTAGGACTTGAACTTGAATTTGATTATAGGTTCTTGAATTAGATTATTAACTTAAATTAGGTTCTTGAATCTTAGCTTTTTTAAGTTAAGCTTTTTTAAGTTAAGTTTGTTAGTTTAAATTTGTTAGTTTTGAGTTAAAAATTAGTTTTCAACCTTAGGTTCTTTTTTGAACTTGAATTAGGTACTTGAATTTTGAACTTGAATTTGGAATTAGGTTCTTGAATTAGATTATCAACTTGAATTTGGGAACATTGAATTTGAAATAGGTTCTTGAATTAATTTCTTGAATTTGGAAATTTTGAATTAGTTTTGGGTTATGCATACAGATGTCATCAGGCGATGGTGATCGAGGTCATCCTTGTAAAAGTACTAGCAAGTCTAGTAAGCCTAGGAAGAGCTCTAGGAGACCTATAGAGCATGAAGATATTTCAGGTCGTCTTTCATCTTCGCCATAGATTTGCTCTACTCCACTAGTGTATGTCCCCTATGGCACTGGGAATCCCGCAGATTATCATGGTACTAAACCCATTACTTCTCATCATCACATGACTTTCATGCCTACACCCTCTATGCCTCCGCCAATGGCAGTGGGACTACCAGATTATCATCTGGTACGCCATCCCCACGTTTCATGCCAAGTTTCGGGTTAGAATACTTCCGGATTGAGAGTTGAAAATTCTGGGCTAGGCTAGCCTCGGCCAGAATTGGAGTAAGGTATAGTCCAGGGCAATCCAGGTAAGGATTGGGTTCGATGTCTCAATTTGTTCTAGTTTTTGGTGTTGCTAAGACATAAAAGAGTCTGAGGGACTTTTCAGAATCAAATTCGGGTAAGTAGAGCTCTCGGAATCGAGGTTGACGCGAAGGGGTTATTCTGGAACATCGGGGATTCAAGGTGCGTAGTAAAAAGGGCTCTTTTCAGGAATTTTTCAACATTCTGTCTGTGACCAGTGCTACCACTCCGCCACGGTGACCTTCGCTATAGCGGAATAATTACCGCTATAGCGAAAGTCAAGATAGTCAACCTCTGCCACAGCAGTTGACTTCACTACGGCGGTACTGCTACAGCAGAACGGGGACCGCTATAGCAGAGCGACGGGACCAGAAAACCCAGAAAATGGATTTTTAATTTCATTCTCTTCCCTTCAGTCCTAAAAATAGACGAGAGTTATTCCAAAAACCCTTCTAGGCTGCTCCAATGCTTGGAAGCCATGGGGAGGAGGTATTCCAGTGAAAGGGATGCCAAACCATGGATTCAGGCCTGAAAAATCATCAGGGAACTCCTTCACGGAGCCATAAAGGGCATGGAACAGCTGCTCGACATCCAGGTAGGCTAGGTTTCTTCCTAAGAGTAGATTGACCATTTTTATTTCCTATTATTGTGTAAAATGAAAGGGAGAATCCATGATTAGGCCTTTGGGTATGGAGTCTGGCAGATTCAATACTGGTTATGTGTGAATTAGGAATTGTATGGATTGAAGGGTTGGTTATATGATACGTATAATGTGGATATTTTATTATTTTGGTAGAATAAAATGATAGGCCCGGGGACTAGAATGTCGGGAAGGTTCGGGGAACCAGGAGAATGCTTGGGAACTATGGGTAATGGAAATGGGAAACTCTTAGATAACGTTTCGGGAATGTAAATGGTATAAGATGTAGTTGTTGGTTTTATTAAGGTTAAGGAGAGGTGTTCCCACTCTGTCTTCGGTGTTGGGTAAAGTCTCGGGAATCACGTAGTTGCTAAATTATGCTAAGAAAGGAAATCATTCATTATATGTCAGTAAGGGGAAATGGGTTGATCCTCGAACCAAAGTTGGGCTAAGTCATCCACCCGGGGAGGGGTAAGTGATGGTTAACGATTCCTGTAAATGTTGTATGTTGTGTACTTTTATCTAAGTGCTTGTATGAGATACATTGCTTAGGGAAATGTTAGGAATGTATGTTGTGTACTCTTATCTAAGTGCTTGTATGAGATACATTGCTTAGGGAATTATTAGAAATGTATGATGTATACTCTTATCTAAGTGTTTGTATGAGATACATTGCTTAGGGATTGTTAGGAATGTCTAAGAGTCCTGTGTTAGAGTCTGTGAACTGAACTGTGTGTTGCTTGTTCGTTTACAAGTTGATTATTCATTGTTGTGACTGTGGATTGATTGACATTCGGTTGGCTCGGGTACCACACCTGGTACGGGTATAACAAATGGTTGGCTCGGGTACCACGCCTGGTATGGGAATACTAACGGTTGGCTCGGGTACCACGCCTGGTATGGGAAAATACTAACGGTTGGCTCGGGTACCACGCCTGGTACGGGTTTACTTTACTACATCATTTCATTGATATTTATGCATTGTGTTGATTGGTGTTGGTTCCATGAGTGGACCGGGCTGTGTTTATAAATTATTATATTATATTATGTTTTTGGTCTTGGTGTAGACCGGGTAATTATACTTTGAGTTTGGTCTTGGTGTAGGCCGGGTAATTATACTTTGAGTTTGGTCTTGGTGTAGGCCGAATGGTTATATTATATTGTGCTTTTGGGTCTTGGTGTAGAACGGGTTATGATGTTAATTATTAGTTGGTCTTGGTGTAGACCGGGTTGTCATGTTAACACCAAGATGTGTTAGGGGGATCCGGGTGGGTCTGGACTACGTAAAAGAGGTTATAAGTTCACAATTTATTGTTATTAAGTGTACTAATGAAGGTCAAGGAATATTTGTGGTTAATAAGATAAGGATGGGTCTTGGGGTAGACCGGGTAGCCTGTTGAACACTTAGGTGTGGTTAGAGGATCCTTGGAAGGTCCGGGTTTTGAGATGAGAAAGGGATTTAGATATAACTCTATTTGTTGTCATTGAATGTGTCAATGGTTGCTAGGTGAATTTCATGTAATTGGTAAATTGGGAGTAAGATTGAAAGTCTGGGGTTGTAGTTGTTAGTTGTTATAACCAGGATGAAAAGTTGTCCTAGAGGACCGTGAAGGGTCCGGACACTGGTAAGTAATACCACGGGTATAGGTGGTTTGGTTGGGAAGTTAGTCGGTTTAAGCCTGAATGTCTAGTCAAGGCGGTTGACTTGGGTAAGAAAATGGTAGTCTAGGCATGGACATTGATATTGGTAAAGGTCAAGGTGACTTGGTAAGTCTAAAGGTTAGGAAGGTCGGTTCTGAAAGGGGGAATTGATAAAAGTGATGTTGAAAGGGGTGGAGCATTTACATTGTGCATTTTATCTTGATTTTTATATAATGGTAGGAGTAAATTTGGGTCAGCCGATGATGCCTACCAGTACGTGTGTTTGTACTGATTCTACTTTTGCTATACCTTTTTGGGTATAGTCTGGTTGCAGGGTTGGTGATGTTTCACAGGTTCAGGATTGCGGTGATCTTCTAGCAGCTCCTACTTCCTTCTATGGTGGGAGTTGTGTCCATTTTATATTATAAGCTCATCTTGTAGAAGCTCTTTTACCGGCTTAGACTAGGTTCTAGGGAGGGTGTTTATATTGTTAATAAATTTCCGCAAGTTTTAAAGGTTGTGTAATTTTCGAAAGCCATTGTATAAAGATTTTCCAAACATTTGTAAAGGGATTCCTCATGTATTATGGGACTTATTTAATGGTTTATTTTCTTTTATGCATTACCTATTGGTTCAGGTGGTAAGGGTTCTCCTATCTAGGTGGATTAGAGTAGGTGCACGCACGGTCCGGTAGTTGGATCGTGACAAATGGTATCAGAGCCCAGGTTACTGGTCTCCCAGTACAAGAGCAAAATGTCGAATAGAGTTCCGCGGATTGGTGTGTAGACATCCACATCTAATCCTAGGGAAGCTATAAAGCATTCTAGGAAACATCTCTCTTCTTTCATTCCTTTTCGTGCGGTTCTTTCACTTGCTTGTATGGGTTGAGTCTAATTGGTATCTCTCGATTCCAATTGCTATCTCAATGAAGTAAGGATGTCATTGGACTCCGGTTGCAGTAAGACAAGCAAGGAAATTTGGAACCGGGAAGGTTCCAATTGGTATCTAGCCTGGGAGGCTATATAAAGGATGGATGAATCGGCTAACGGTCATCCATGAAGCGAATGAAAGGTGATGAAACTGGTTTGATTGAGTGTCAGAGCTTGAGACTCGTGATTGTATGTATTGCATTATTTGAATGACTGCAATTTTGTGGTGTGTAATTGCTGAGTTGCCTTGAAATTTTTAGTTAGTGAAGAGTCTTAACTTGGTTATGTATTAATGATTAAAGGAATTCTTGTTCTATAATTCAAGTGGAAAACAGTATGCTAAATGCTGGGCAGGGTCTTATCGTTGGTAAAAATGATAAGGGAAAAGGATATATACACTTGTGGGAACTCAGGTTTTAAGTGGTTGGTATGTGAATAAGTACCAGGGACAAGGGCTATTATTGCTTAATAGAGGGAGTTATGGTAAGACATGGATGATCGACTAATGGTCATCCATGGGATGAATAGAGAGTAAATTGTGTGACTTGATTTGGTTGTGACTTGATTTGGTTGTAACTTGAAGTTGAAATGTTGTGTTGTACAACTCTCATGTGACTTGCTTGAAATGTGTGTAAATTGTTGTCTGTCGTGCATGTTGAGTCTGCAGAGGGTCATTAAGTTGAAAATTATGTGTACCTTAGGCTGTGATAAGATGTTAAAAGTCTTGATTTAAGAGTGGTACTACATTTTGAAAAAGGTCTTATCATTGGTTAAGATGATAAGGGATTGGAAACTGTGACCGTAGGGAAGCTTCGGTTTCAGGACAGTCGGGACTTGGTTGAGAACCATGGGAACAAGGGAGTCATTAGTGTAATGGCGGGAAGGTATTATCGGAAGACAATTGTTGTTGTAATTTCTTGTAATTGATAGTGTGTTATGCCTGATTGTGATACGATCGATGCCAGGAATGGTCTTGGAGGCGGTTTAAGACCATGGCGGGATTTACAGGACTAAACAAAGGTAACTGGGAAAGGGAAAGGATACACTTACTGAAAATTTCAAGTTTCTGGGTTGTTACCATCGGGACTGTGGAAGCGGTATGGTTATTATTACGGCGGAACCGCTATAGCGGAGCGACCACCGCTATAGCGGAAGAGCGCGAGGCAGAAGCCTTACCCTGTTCTTCCCCTGCTTTTCATTCATTCCCGGGGCATCTAAAGGCAACGGTTGCATTACGGGCTGCCATGTGAAACAAGGAAATCGACTATAGAACTTATATAGCATGCATATAAAGTAATTTGCCTGAATACTTAGCATCCGTGCGTGACCAAAGGAAAGGGTAGATATGGTAGCCCGGGGGATTGGTAAAACTATGACTGACCATTGGTGGGAATAGTCACCTATGTAGAGTTTTGGAAAATGACCCGTGATTGATCGAGTAGTGTTGGACACTACTCATAGGTTATGTGATGGGGTGATTATTGACTGGTTTAGTGTTGATGATCCTTAGTGGTAGGGTCGATTGAAGGAGCGGGGTTATTAAATGGGTTTCTTTAGCATTATTGTGTCTCTTGTGACCATGATAATACCCAGTGTTACTGCTCGTTAAGTGGTGAGCGTATTCTCGCCATAGCATTGGTTAGGGTGTAAGCGCCCAGGTAGAAATTCCCCCCTAAGATGAGAGTTGATGAAAACCTCAAGGTAGGATGAGCCCAATGAAATTCTCGTTATTGCGTGATTTAGAGATATGTGGTGTCTCGGGGAATAGTGTTGATAGGAGTAAGGTGATAGGATGATATGTAAGGGGCATAGTA
>QJPP01002584.1:0-67611 GCA_003996215.1 Jaltomata sinuosa | reverse complement strand
TTCTGAATGATGGTCTGTTGCCTGAACTGTGGTCCCTGGGGAAGAACTGATGGGCTACTATTTCAGGGATTACAGTTTCAAACGACAGACCATTTTTTTGAAAAGCGGTCCGTGGTTTGAACCGTGATTCCTGGGAACTTGAATTTTTCTGAAAATTTTATTTTCTACTAGTTTTCTGAGCTTAGTCTGGGCTTGTAAGTTCTGGGTTGTTACAATATCTCCACCTTAGGATCATTCGTCCTCGAATGAAGACTGAACAAGTTGCGTTTTGAGGGAAAGAGCTGAAATCCCTACCAACTGAGTACTAGAAACTGATACCTAACTGAACTGAGTTCCATGAACATGCACATAAGCTGAAATGCAAGGAAAGCTGATGGAATAAAGTACTTGAGACTGAATTACACAAGAGTAAACTGAGAGACTGAAGAGGAATTATTACCTCAAGCTAAAACTGAGTCAGAGGGAAATATGTGAGGGTACTTGGACATCATGGCTGCTTCTGCTTCCCAAGTAGATCCCTCTACGGACTGGTTCCTCCAAAAAACTTTGACTGAAGTGACTTCCTTATTTCTCAACTTACGAACCTGACGGTCAAGAATCTCAATTGGAACCTCCTCATAGGTATGGCTATCCTTCACAGCCACACTTTCTAAGGGGACAATCAATGTCGGATCACCCACACATTTCTTCAGCAAGGAAATGTGAAAGACTGGGTGAACAACTGCTAATTATGCTGACAACTCTAACTCATAAGCCACATTACGAACCCTTTTCAGGATCTTGTAAGGGCCTACATATCTGGGACTGAGCTTCCCTTTCTTGCCGAATCTCATCACACCCTTCATGGGTGACACTTTCAGGAAAATCCAATCATCACTTTCGAACTCTAAGTCTCTTCTCCTACCATCTGCATAGGATTTCTGACAACTCTGAGCTGTCTTAAGCCTGTCTCTGATGAGCTGAACTTTTTCCATAGCCTCATGAACCAAATGTAGTCCAATCAAGGCTGCTTCACCTACTTTAAACCAACCAACAGGTGATCTATATCTACGCCAATATAGAGCCTCGTATGGGGCCATTTGAATGCCGGAATGGTAGTTGTTATTGTAGGCAAACTCTATGAGAGGTAGGTGATCATCCCAACTACCCTTGAAATCGATCATGCAAGCCCTCAACATATCCTCTAAAGTCTGAATGGTACGCTCTGCCTGACCATTCGTCTGCGGGTTAAATGTTGTGCTGAGCTTTACCTGAGTGCCAAGACCTTACTGAAATGACTTCCAGAAGTGAGATGTAAACTGAGGTCCTCTATCTGAGATGATAGACAAAGGAACTCCATGCAACATAACTATCTCACCTATGTAGAGCCTGGCATAATCTTCTACTGAATCTAGAGTCTTAACTGCTAAGAAGTGAGCTGACTTGGTAATTCTGTCCACTATTACCCAAATAGAATCATGCTGCATATGAGTATGGGGTAGACCCGTTATGAAATCCATGTTAACTACTTCCCACTTCCAAGTAGTAATGCTAATCTCCTTAGTCACACCTCCTAGTTTATGATGTTCTACCTTTACCTTCTAATAATTGGGACACTTGGCAACGAAATCCGTGATGTCCCTCTTCATGTCATTCCACCAATAGACTTCCCGTGGATCATGGTACATATTAGTGACACCTGGATGAATGGAATATCTGGAACTATGGGCTTCTGTAAGGATATGCGTCCTTAACTCACCCACATTTAGAACACACAAGTGACCCTGGTAGTGAAGCACAACATCTCCCCCTTGGGAGAAAACCTCTACTCTCTACTGATGAACTGCACCCTTCAACTGAAGCAATATAGGGTCACTATCTTGTTTCTCCTTAACCTCTGCTGCTAGGGAAGATTCTGCTCCATTTTGAACTATCACACGACCTTTTAACGTGTCCATAAGGCAAACCCCTAAGCGATCCAGCCGATAAACATCTCTGGCTAGTTCTCTCTTTTCTTCCTCAACATGGGACACACTACCCATAGACAGTCTGCTGAGGGCATCAGCCACTACGTTGGCCTTACCCGAGTGGTAGAGCACATTTATGTAATAATCCTTGAGGAACTCAAGCCATCTCCTCTGATGAAGGTTCAACTCTCTCTGGGTGAACACATACTGGAGGCTCTTATGGTCTATGAACACGTCAACATGGACACTATACAAATAGTGCCTCCAAATCTTTAGGGCAAACACTACCGTTATAAGCTCGAGGTCATGGGTCGGGTAATTCTTCTCATGAACCTTAAGCTGTCTGGAGGCATATGCTATGACCTTACCCTGCTGCATTAAGACACAACCTAGGCTGACTCTAGATGCATCACAATAAACCACATAACCATCTGAACCCTCTGGTAGAGTCAAGACAGGAGTTGTAGTCAACCTGGTCTTCAGTTCTAAGAAACTCTGCTCACACTCATCTGACCACTGAAACTTGACCTATTTCTGAGTCAATCTAGTCAGTAGAGATGCTATAGATGAGAATCCTTCAACGAACCTTCTGTAATAGCTGGCCAAACCCAAGAAACTTCTGATATCTATAGGAGAGGTGGGTCTAGGCCAGTGCTTTATAGCCTCATTCTTCTGAGAATCAATGCGGATCCCTTCTCTGGATACTACATGAACAAGGAAAGCAACCGACTATAACCAGAATTCACACTTGCTAAACTTAGCGAATAGCTAGCGATCCTTGAGAGTTTGCAGAACAACCCTCAGATAAGTTGCATGCTCCTCTTCATTTCTAGAGTAAATGAGGATATCATCAATGAAAACGATGACGAACAAGTCCAAATACTGTTTGAACACCCTGTTCATTAAGTCCATGAAAGTTGCAGGAGCATTGGTTAGTCCAAAAGACATAACAACAAATTTGTAGTGACCATACTGAATTCTGAAGGCAGTCTTCAGGATGTCACTATTTCTTACTCTAAGATGATGATAGCTGGATCTGAGGTCTATCTTAGAGAAATAACTGGCATGCTGAAGCTGGTCGAATAAGTCATCAATCATGGGGATAGGATATTTGTTCTTGATTGTGACTTTATTCAACTGACGGTAGTCTATGCACATCCTGAGAGAACTGTCTTTCTTACGCATGAACAATACTGTAGCACCCCATGGTGAGATGCTGGGTCTGATGAAGCCTTTATTTAAAAGGTCCTTCAATTAATCTTTCAATTCCTTGAGCTTAGCTTGACCCATTCTGTAAGGAGGAATTGAGATAGGCTGGGTATCTGGAAGGAGATCAATTTCGAAGTCGATTTCCCTTTTTGGAGGGACTCCTGTAAGATCTTCTGGAAAAACTTCTGGAAACTCACTGACTACTGGAACTGACTCAAGAGTTGGGGTTTTAGAGTTTGAATCCTTAACCCGAACTAGATGATAGATATACCCTTTGTAAATCACCTTTTTGGCCTTAAGGTAGGAAATGAAACGGCCTACAGGCACTAAGTTACTACCCTTTTACTCTAGGACTGGCTCGTTAGGAAACTGAAAATGAACGATCCTAGTTTTGCAAGTGATTGAGGCATAACATGAATGTAACCAATCCATGCATAGAATGATATCAAAATCTACCATTTCTAACTTTACAAGATCTGCTGAGGTGACTTTCTGGGAAACTATGACTGGGCAATTTCTATATACTCGTCTAGCTATAACTGGGTCACCAACTAGAGTAGAGACTGAGAATGGTTCTAGAAGAGTTTATGGATTGATATCAAAGTTTACCGCTATATATGAAGTAACGAAAGAAAGCGTAGCTCCTGGATCTAACAATGCATAAATATCAGAATTAAAGACTCATAATATACCCGTGACCACATCGGGATAATCTTCCTGGTCTTGATGACCCTGAAGTGCATATAACATGTTCTAGCGTTGACCGCCACCCATACCAGATGAGGCACCCTGCTGAGTAGGGAGACCTCCGGGAGCTGCTGTAGAACCGGTCTGAGTCTTAGGGCAAACATCCTTACCCTTCTGAGAACCTATGGTACAATCCCTCATCATGTGGCCTGGCTTACCACATCCAAAGCAATTTCCATTGCCTGCCATGCACTCACCTTGGTTGTTCTTACCACACTTCTTACACATCAGATTAGTGTGCCCACTAGTAATCGAACCTTGAGACTTACAGCTAGACGCTCTACCCCGTCGGTCCTTCCTGAACTTAGGCACTGGGCACTAGCAGAAGATGGAGATGGTGCTGAATTTTTCTGTCGATACTGAGAGCGATTTCCACCCTCTGACCTCTGCTGAAAGTGACTATACTCATCTATCCTAAGCCTCGTAGCATCACCTCCCCTTTCCTTGATCTTTTCCTTCTCAATCTGTTGAGCATAAGTAACTAACCTGGAGAAGTCCATTTCCTTCACAAGTATGGTCGTCTTGCATTCCTTGACCACATCGTTGGACAAACCTGATACGAACTTGCTCATGCGAGCTCGGGAGTTAGCTACTATCGCTGGAGCATATTTGGATAACTGTGTGAACTTCAATGTGTAGTCCTATACACTCATGTCATCCTACCTCAAGTTGATGAATTACTGAACCTTAGCTTCCCTGAGCTCTACTGGAAAGTATCTGTCCAGGAAAGCAGTCCTGAACATATCCTAAGTCACTTGTCCTTCATTGGTATAACGGGATTCCTTCCACTGCTGGTACCAAGTATAGGCCATTCCCTTTAGCTGATAAGCGGCCAAGTCTGCACCCTCGACTGAAGTGACACCCATAATGTCAGTGACCTTCTGGATGTCCTCAAGGAACTCTTGGGGATCGTTTTCTGACTTGGACCCATGAAACTCTAGAGGGCTCATCCGAGTGAAGTCCTGGATTCTGGCTGCAGTAGCATTGACCTGAGGTGGAGCTGGTGCGGTAGCTTGGTGGTTGACTTGAGTGGTCATGTCTTGAGTGAGCACTTGGAAGGTAGCCCTGAATTAGGCATGTGTAACCTGCTCGTTTAATAGGTCTGCGGGGTCTGCTGGCTGGTTCCTAGCGTTAGCTCTTCTTGGAGGCATTTTTCTTAAATGCGAAAAGCACGAGTTAGAATAGTGAGAGATCAATTAGAGTTCTCACTCTATAGCACGAGTTGGAAAAGAAAGAAAGGCAGTTATTCTTAATAACGTCTCATAGCCCCTCCTCCATAAGTGTGGCATGCTTCACACCCCTGAAGGAGACTCTACTTGACGCGGCTTTCAGACATCCTAGGACACTTGAACCTTATGCTTCGATACCAAGTTTGTCACGCCCCGAGTCTACCCCCTGGATGTGACACGGTGCTTAGTGTCATGAGTGACCCCAAGCTAACTGATGGCATGGCATATCTAAGTAAAACCAGTTTAAAGATATGTACTGTGTGGAAAACTAAAGAAATTAAATATCTGAAAGCGGGAAGAACCCAAATGAAATCTGAATATATGAATCTGGTTGAGTACTGACTGAATAACAATACTAAAAGTGCTAAATCTAGTCTATGTATGAAATCCATCTAACTGAATAGGAGTTGTTGGGATATACTCCCAGCTAACTCTAGCAAAACTGAAAACTGAAGATAAATACTGAAATAAAGGCATTTCTATTATCCCTGAACTAATGGGGACTCACCACTGAGCTGCTGAGTATGGACCGGAGGTCAAGTTAGGCATGATCTGGATGTTGAGTGCCTGAACCTATATCATGAAATGATATAGCACAAAAGTATGCATCGGTACTTTGAATGTACTGAGCATGCAGGATACAAGCTGGACTGATCAATATATATATATAACTGAACAAAAGAATAAACATGTTGAACTATAACTGATAACTGTACTGAATGCACTGACCAAGTATAAATCATGAAATAACATGTTGATCTGAATACTGAACTTGAGTACTGAATACAAGGTCAATGCACATGAATCTGACTGTGGGAGATACTACTAACCGACATACCCTAAGCTGAGCTAACTGTGGGGCCAACCTATAACCCTGGATGGAAGGGCATTCATACCTTGCCAAGGGTACAAACGAGTCTGACGTGGATCCAATGCTGATATCCACAAGTGACAAGGAGGTGCAGCCTAGTCTGACAGCTGACTCCTTCAAACCTACGGTGGCGCCGTAGTTCTGGGACTTGGGGATTGCTACTAAGGGTCATAGCCTAAGCTGATAGCTAAGCCCTCATCCCTAGTCCGCTCGGTATAAAGTCTACTGCCAACTGAATATAAGCTAGCATGCAACTATAACACTGGATAGCTCAAAATATTGATATAATCTGAGATTGCACACAACCAAGCTGTAGGATATGACATTCAAATTATGAAATCTGATCATCTGACTGAGTCTTCCTAACATGTATAATCTAGGGAGTACTGAAAATTACAACAAGTTAGGGTTCTGAATTCTACACATGAACTATATTGATTCTCCAAGAAACATGGACTAAGCATTATATAATTCCATAACATCTGAATAGCAATAATTCTCTAAGGTCTATGAACCCTAGGTCTTTAGCATTTATGGAGAACTGAATGGATTTTACTGAGTGATAGGGACCTAATTGGTGAAAGGAACCCACTAGTGAAATCCCACATACCTGTATGAAGATTCTACGGTTGAACCCTTGGATTCTGAGAGGAACTTGGAGAAAACCCTTTTTGCCTTGTTCTTGAGAGAGAGCATTCTGTTCTTGAGAGATTTTCTAAGTATGTGTGATTTAGGAGTAATGAGGGATAAATAGAGTTAAAGACTCTATAATTACCCCCAAAATGACATAGGGTCAGAATTAAAATAATTGGGAAAAGATTGGACTGCCCTTGGGAAAGTTTAAAAGAATCTGCAGAAAATCGCGCTCAGGGACTATGGCTTGGTTGACGGACAGTCCTTCTGAACGACGGACCGTCAACTTGAGCAGTGGTTCTGCCTGTGCATTTTAGGGTTTCTGGTCCTAGGAACGGCGGTTCAACAGGATGGTCCATCCTTCTGAACGACGACCTGTCGTTTGACCCATGGTTCTTGGGGCTGGAACTGGGGTCCTCTTATTCTGGGAAATTACAACTCCTCAAGACAGACCGTTCTCCTGAACGATGACCCATCAAGGGACTCGTGGTTTCTGAAGACAGAGCTGAGGGTCTACTGGAATTGGGACTACGGTTTGAACGATGGACCATTCTTCTGAACGACGGTCAGTTTCCTGAACCGTGGTCCCTAGGCAGAACTGATGGGCTACTATTTCAGGGATTACGATTTCAAATGACGGACTGTTCTTCTGAACGACGGTCCATGGTTTGAACCTTGATTCCTGGGAACTTGAACTTTTCTAAAATATTTATTTTCTACTAGTTTTCTGAGCTTAGTCTGGGCTTGGAAGTTCTGGTTTCTTACAATATCATAATGGCATCTGGACAGCCGATAAGATCTTGAAATGCGGTACTATTATCCTACTCCCCCTCAGAATATGCATGATTATGCAAAGGCTTGTGATCGATGTCAACTAGAAGCAGGCATATAAAGGAAGCGTGAACTTTCTCTCACTCCTATTCTTATGGTTGAATTGTTTGATGTTTGGGGCATTGACTTCATGGATCCATATGTGAGCACTAATGGGATGAAGTACATATTGGTGGTTGTTGACTATGTGTCCAAATAGGTGGAGGCGGTCGTGCTTCCCAATAATGAAGGCAAGAGTGTCACAATGTTCTTGAAAAAGAATATCTTCTCTAGATTTGGTATACCACGGGCGATCATTAGTGATGGAGGCTCTCACTTTTGCAACACGTTTTTTCGCGCTCTATTTGATAAGTACGGAGTGAAACACAATGTGGCAACTCCCTATTAATGAAAATAGGGAGTTGAGGTTTCCAACCGAGAAATAAAGACAATCCTTCCAAAGACTATTAATGCAAATAGAATGGATTGGTCTAGGAAACTAGATGATGCTTTGTGGGTGTACCGAATTTCTTAAAAGACCCCAATAGGTATGTTTCCATTTCAGCTTGTGATTGGAAAGTCATGCCATCTAGGGGTGGAGCTTGAGCATAAAGCCATGTGGGTGCTCAAGAAGTTAAATTTGAATTGGTGCGCCGCATCCTATCAGTGGCTTGGTCAGTTAAATGAGTTGAATGAGTTCCTTCTAAAAGCTTATGAGAGTTCAGCCTTGTACAAGGAAAAGATGAAAATGTACCATGATCGGAAGATTGAAATGAGAGACTTTGCGCTGGGTGATTTGGTTTTGCTGTTCAACTCTAGGCTTCGTTTGTTTCCTGGAAAGCTAAAGTCTAAATGGATGGGACCATTTTAAGTGGTACAAGTGTCCCCACATGGTACAATAGAGCTTGAAAACCATGAAAGCAAGAGGTTCAAGGAAAATGGTCAGCGTGTAAAGGCTTACTTGGGAGCTGTAGAGGAGATCAAGGTTGTGGAAGTATGGGCCCTTGGTAAAGTCTGAGTATCCAAGGAATTTATGTCATGCTGTGATGTTAAACCAGATGCTACATGAGAGGCAAACCATGGGGGAAACTTGATTAAGTTAGAGTAGTCAATGACCCGCTTCGTGCCACGACATTAAATCAGGCACTACTGGGAGGTACCCCAAGATTAATGTGCAGTAGCTGGTAAACTAAAAGAGGGAGAAATTGTAGAAAAAGTTTCCCATAAGCTTTTCTGATGAGCCGTCATAGGTCCCACAGCCCATGGGAATTGACCGTGCAAAAGGAACTATGAGAAATAAGCATAGGAATGAACCGGCGGTGAGGTACCATATGCCATCGCACACTGCATGGGCTGTCGCACCCAATGTTGGCTCCAAGGCTTATCAAAATGTTCACTGGGTCATTCCCACGGTCCGGCATAATGGGCCATCACAACTCTAATTTCCATGGTAATGAAATGATCGATATCCAGGTAAGTAGCCTATGGGAAGGGCCGTTGGGTATCCCATGGGCCATCAGAACCCACCGTGGTCTGGGTCATTAAAATTGAAATTTTATTAAATAACTCAACCCGACCTTATCCGGCACCCCTCTTTCCCTTTTACCCGTGGTTTCGTATTAGAATTGACCTTATTCAATTGAGGTCAAAATAATTAAACTCCCTTCATATACTCTATCTCCCCCACGTCTCTTTTATAATCAAATCCTCCACTTCCATAACTGTCACCATCACCACCCATCAAAACTGCACCAATCTCTCACAAATGGCATTAGCACACACGTACGGGTCCTACTTGTTCACTTCCGCCTCCTAGTTCAAGAACTTCTCAATCAAGGTAACCATTAAACACCTTCTTTGAGTTTTTATTTAAACTAGACCTCTTAAGTGTTCCCACAATCACAAAGTGACAATGTATGCATCTTGGAATCCTAGGAGTAAATTATGATTAGGATGGAATAGTTTTTTTGTTTTTTTTTTATATTTGTAATTAACTTGTGTGGGGTCTAATTGATATTGTGGTTTGTTCATGTTTTGTAGGGTAGTTTGTTGTCATTAGAATGCTTATTGACGTTTGTCAGGTTGTTCCACCCATTGAGTCAGGGTGATATTGGTTGTTTGGAGATGAACTCCATTAGTGGTTTTGCCTGTTAACTCCCAATGATGTGTGATAAAATTATGTTGGGTGAAGTCTGAGCAGACCATAGGTTGGGAATGATGAGAGGATTGCATTAACATATTTCCAATGATCATCGTGCTTTGATATTTGTGGCAGTTTTAAAATGGCGCTTTAAGCTTAGTTTCTTCATCAACTACTAATATTTACGCTCCGTAAGGTTCATAACCTCAAGTGGTGGATGAAGAAAATAAGTTTTTGGCATGAAAAGAATTCAAAATCCACTTTCTTATTCCCATGACCAAATCTGATGGGCCATTGAAGCTCCCACGATCGTGGGCTTTAGACATGGGAAAGGAAGGCAAGGCTTCATAGCTACTGCCCCTTTCTGATGGCTAGATCCAATAGGCCATCGGACTTCCCACAATTGTCAGATCTCACTATGGGATTTCAGGAAAGCTTAAAAAGGTGTCTGTCTCATTTTAATAGTGGATCCTGATAGGCCGTCGAACCTCCCACGCCCGTGGGAGGCTAAAAAATTAAAAACTTTTTCTATCTTTTTTGTCTTTTTTTTCTTGATTCGAGAGTACTAACCATGTTCATCTGTGGGTACTTATGGCTCCAAATACACCACTTTGGCTATGGGTCCCACAAAGCAAAGGAAAAAGATCTTCCATCTCGCCTAAAGGACCAACCTTCTAAATCTGAGGGTGAAATGGATGAGCCTAAAACATCCCCCCTCGTCCATATAACTAAGAGGAAGTTGGTACTATCGCCTTCCCTCAGTATGAAGAGGGGGAAATTACATCTCTCGGATAAGAACAAAAGTTAAAAAACACTTCCCCCCAAGTCTGAAGAAGGGGAAGAGTTATCATCCGGATCTGCAAGTTCAGAAGAAGAGGGTGGTGAAGCTGAGTTGCCAAAGAAGAGGGGTAAAGACACAGGCATCCCGATCTCAAATGAAAAAGATACAGAATCTGGCTTTGATACAGAGAGCACTACACATGAAAGTGAGCTTACTGCGGACACTCTTAAGGATCCCGGAACCACCCTTGTTATCACAAGAAAAGATCTGAATCTCAGAGAATGGGCAAGGTAAAGTGTCAAAGGGGCCAAAGACATTTTTGAGTATGGCTTGGGTTTATGGACAAGGGGCATGTCTGACGTCTCATTACGAAAGAATGGAGAATTGGCACCACTAAGCTCAAAGAATTCCCAAAGCTTGATGAATACTTCTGCCATTATAACCTAGAATAGACCGACAAGCCACTCGGTGAATACCATCCTACTATAGTCAGAGAATTTTATGCCAACTATCAGGCCTTGCAAGATAGTAGCTGCAAAAAGGGTCAGAAAGCGAAAGACTTGCCCTCTCTAAAGAGTGTCCCAGTTAGAGGAGTTTAGGTTGATATATTGGCTTCCACAAACAACCATTTTCTCTATGGACCTTAATATGTGGAGCCGTCAGACACCATAGAATATGACTACAAGTACAAAAGCCAGGATGAGCATATTAAGTGGCTTGCACGGGTTCTTACAGATGGGGCTCCAGCTTGGCTACATCAGGAAAAGCCTAAGATCTACAAATCGTCCCTAAGCTTCAAAGATAAATTTTGGTAGGCGGTGGTTCATTTTTGGCTCATGCTGACTTGGGGAAACAATTAGTTGATGATAGAGAGAGTGGTGTTCATTGCAATCCTGATGTGAAAGTACAAGTTAAACTTTGGCCATATCATTATAGAGGAGATCAGGTACAAGGTAACAAAAATTGGTACATCTTACCCCTTCCCATGTCTGATTACTTAGCTGTTTCGCAAGGCCGTTGTCCCACATTTTTTTGGCATCGACCGTGGTGTTCAAGCCACAAAGACTCATCATCCAGAGCGGTCAAAAGATGAAAATATGCCACTTCTCCATGATAATGGATCCACCTCAAGCTCAGTTGAGCAAACAACTATCCACGAGGCTTTCTAATTGCCTCTAGAAGTTTCTCAATATATTGTTGGGTTGGCATCACCACAGGGTAGTCTAAATAAAGTTACCCCTTTAGCTGAGGGTGAAAAAGCTGCAGTCATTTCTAGGCAACCTCGTAGTGATGCGGTATTGACCCCTCACGGGGTTGATATCTCGATTCCCACTACTGCTCAAGCTTTTTCCATCTCTGTTGCTACTACACTTCCACTTTCTGAGCTGACATCCATATATGTATTCTATCCGGTGAACTTTGCCAACATGGTCCAAAAAGTAACACAGCTAGAGAAATAGATGTGTCAGTTCACCGAGCAATTCCAGTCCATAGTAGATGCCTCCATTGAGAGGGCCATTGATCCATTCAAAGATTTGCATGGCTGTATTGATGCTATGGAGGAGAGGATAAATCATAGACTAGACGAGATGGGGGATATAGAGATGACAAAGGTAAAGAAAGAGTTGGTTGGGTTAAGAAAAGAAGTGACAGAACTTAAGGTGCAACCCGCGTCTATGTATAGTGATATCCAGATAGTGCTTTGGGAGGTAGAGGAATCACCCTTACTTAATTTATGTGAATTTGCACATTCAGCAGTGAGTAAGAGAGATAGAGATGACACTGATAAGCCGGCTAGTCCCTGGGTTGAAAAGAAGAAGAAGAGAAATAAGGATAAGAAGGTTTTCCAAGAAGGGGACGATGCCGAGTTGAGCCCAAAATCACTATCTAGAAAGCAAAAGAGTGCTGAAAAAGAGAAGGAACTATTGAAGGTGCAAAAAGAGTCATTAGTTGTGCATCAGATCTGGGTTGACTCTGTCAGTACAAGCGCATCTATGAGTGATATAGTGAGTGGTACAGATTAAACTTCTTTAGACCCCATTGTGGGAGATGTTTGTGATAATGAGGAAGTTGCACAGGCAGTTGTTGATGAGAAGAAAGATGCAAAGGCAGCTACTATTGCTGACATAGATATGGGTGCCAATCTATTGGTCCCGTCAACTACACAGGATGACTACACTTAGGCACCACAGGTATGTCTCACCTCCCTAGCTTTTTCATTTTTTTAGTGCATTGGGAACAATACACATCTCTTTTTGGTAGAGTGGGACAAACTAGTCTGTGTATGTATGATTGAGTGTCTTGGCAAAGTCTGAGCATCCAAGACACTCGCGTCATACCACGAAGCTAAATCAGGCACTGCATGGGAGACAACCAATAAGAGTACCATATGTATCCACGTTCTAAGGGTTTTCTTGTTGTGTTCCTTATCCAAAGACTTTTATTTCTATTTAACCAGTATGTTTAGTTTGTCTTAGGTAGAGGTAGCTAGGAAGACCTTCGCATGATAAATGGTCACACGTGTTTTTGAAACTATTTTTGAATGGAAAATGAGCCCTTCCAAAAAAAATTGATATGTGCTTCAAGATTTACATGTTGACCTGTTTGGCTTAATTTTTGACATTGTGTTTATTGCATGATAATTGTGCTAATCTAGTAGGACAATGAATGTGCCAGTAGTTAGTAATGTAATCATATGCCATGTGCGTGTGATTTATTAGCATCATTCTGGCGTTGTATGCCAATCTAGAACTTCCCCGATAAGTCTTGCATAGGTTGTAGAATAGTTGGTCAGGAAGTGATCATAGGTCATTTTTTGAATGCAGTCCACTTAGCCTAAGTGACCAACCAAATGAAATTAATATCCTTCGATCCCGTACTTTGAGCCTTAATTCACCTTTTGTTTTGATTAGCCTAATCACCTTCCCCAATTTCTTTGAACCTTTAGTTTGGCCCTGGTCCCTCCTTGGACATTGTGCACCTCAACTCAGGTAAATAGCCTAAGTTGAGGATGACTACTGTAGAGGTATGTGAGAAGAAGTGTGGGGTATAAAAATAAAAGGCTAGGAATGAAAAAGGGAAATAGCAGGCGTGGCATGTGCTGAAATAAAAATAAGAAGGAATAAAGAAAAGAAGAATGAAAAAAAAACTGAGTTGAAAATAGATTGTCATGCCCGTTGCTTAATGAAAACAAAGAAAGAATAAAAGGTGAAAAAGGGAGGAAAAACCTTGGTCTAGAAAAGTGGAGTAAAGAATAATGTAGTGTCAAGAAGGGTTAGTCACTATTTCTAAATATACCACACCCATCCCCAAGCCTGCGTTACAAGCCAAAGAAAGTTCTATTATGATCCTGGTCCAACTGTTTGAAAACTGAGGCATAGAAAATAAAGGCAAGCTTATGGTATTGTGCATGCATCATTTGAACTTCTTTGTGAGTGTGAGCATATTTTGTGATGTATAGTCCCATTTTGTTGCATATATGTGAGAGGGAATCTGTTTTTATATGTGAGGGCACTAGGGAAATATTATCTAGCTACTGCGTATTATGTTGTGTGACTAGTATAGGCTGGTTTATCTATCAATAATGCAATGTCACTCTTTGATCCTCCAGTGTTAGCTAGCAATACTTGAATGAATGCACAATATGTTTTTAAAACAAAGTAATGGTAGACTATGATCATTAAGGTGTGTTTCCAAAATAGTTGTTGTTGATGTGCCATGGTTTTTCTAGTCTGCTAATGCCTAAGCATCATAGTAGAGTCTTGTTTAGTCTCTTGAGGACAAGGAAATGTTCTAAGTTGAGGTTGTTGATGTGCCAGGACTTCACAACACTTTCGACACTTTAAACATAAGGATTTTGGGATTTCTTAAGTGTATATTGGATATGGTGTCCGTTTGTTACTTGTGCAGGGAAAAGAACTTGGATCAAGAAAAGATAAGAATTTTCCTACTTATGGCATAAAACCAAAGCCTAATGAGCCATCGGACCCACCACGACCCATCAAAAGTGGTCATGGGAATGAACTAGTGAAGATTACAAGGCATTTTCACCCAATGACCAAGTGTGATGGGCCATCGGACTTGATACAGGCTGTCAAAATAGGTCCTGGTATTTCGCCAATCAAGGTTTTCAAGGATCAAGTACCCAACGCCCAACTGCAATGGGCCATGAGACTTACCATGGGACATCGAGACTGACATCAAAATGAGCCAAAGCTTATGGACCTAAAGGACTCTGGCCGAATATAGACTCCGATGAGCCATGGGAACCACGATGGCCTATAAGCTTTGACCGTGGGAACTAGATAGCAAGCATAACACAAAGAAAAGAAATTTTGATGGTCGACCACGATGGCCCGTGGGATTCGCCCATCAATAATGACGCATCCAGCTTTCCTAGTTTTTGTAGGATTCGGTCTTTTTTGTCTATAAATACTTTCCCTAGGGTTTATTTTAGTTGTTACTCATTTTTGGGACAACTAAACATATTGTTAACATTGTTCTTACATACTTTTGAGAATTCGATCATTGATTCTTGGTTATTGAAGTGTTCTTGATAATTAAAGATTTTGGATTTCTTTTATTCATATTGTAAGTTATAATTATGATTTCTGCATCTGAATATAGTTGTTTTCTTATGAATATGAGTAGCTAAATCCCCAACTAGGATTGTGGGAACCATGACGGATTAATAAAGTAGGCAAAGTACTTATTAATTCTAGAATGGTGTTCATGCATGTATTGTTCTTTCATTTGACTTGATTGCTTTTTAATGGGTGCACACGTTAGAGCTCGCTTTAATCTTACTTGCCAGATCAAGGGGGTAACGAATAGAAAAAGATATTATACAACGAAGATTTGAGGCTATCAACCGTCATCTAATAGCTTGACCTTGTCCGAGAATAGCTAATTTGGATCAATGGTAAGGGTTAGTAAAGCAAACACCCATAGACTGACCAAGTTGCATGGTGACATTCTTCTATCTTGGTGACCATACATTTAGTTGAACTCAACTTATCGATCTTGCATTTTGAGCACTAAATTAAATTGCTAGACAATGCCTTACTGCGTTATGAACTCATGGGAAACACTACCCTAGTCACTTCTCTTACTGATTTACGATAATTGAAACTGATACTCTGTTACTTGTTAAACTTTTACTTACAATCATTTCTTGGTATTCCCCCCCCCCTTTGGGGAAATAAGACGTGTAAGGCGCAAATAAACACAGTTGACCTAGGTCCAACTATATTCCCTATGGGATCGATCCTAACCTTGGTTAGGTTTTATATTTGATTAGTGACCGCTTTATACTTCCTTTTGGAGGTGTAATTTGGCGGTATCAATAGGATAACTAAGTGTGAAGTATGTCCTTGTGCTAAGCAAGTCAGGCTACCTTTCCTATCAGTAGCATTAAGACCTCTATTTTTTTTTAATTGGTTCATATAGATGTATGGGGGCCTTACAAGGTTTCTACATTTGATGAAAATAAATACTTCTTGACTATTCTAAAATGATTTGGATTTACTTGTTAAGATTGAAATTAGATGTCTATGTTATGATTAAATAATTCATTCAACTCATAAAGACTCAGTTTGACCTATTTATAAAAAGTATAAGGTTTGATAATAGAACTAAATTTATTATCTCAGTTTGCAGCACTATGTTTAAAGATTTAGGAATAATACATCAAACTTCATGTGCTTATTGCTCCAGCAAAATGGTGTGGCTGAGAGAAAGCACAAACACATTTTAGTAGTCACTAGAGCCATCAGATTTCACGGTGAAATACCTATAAGGTTCTTGAGTTTATGTGTCAAAGTTGTAGTATATATCATAAATAGAATGCCTACAAGTTTGTTGAATAATGTGTCTTTATGAAATATTATATGGTAGTAAATCTGATATACTTCACATGATAGTTCTAGGTTTCTTATAGTATGCTAAGATTGTTTCTCAACTCATAAACTACAATCAAGAACAAGACAAGCTATGTTAATGGGATATTCTGAAACTCAAAAATATTTTTTACTCTATGATGTTACAAAAAAAGTGCTATTTGTTAACACAGATGTGAGTTTCAGAGAAGATGTTTTCCATTCAAGGTCAAAACTGCTGACTCTCAGTATCTCACCACAAACAAGTTGAATGGGACTTTGTCGAACCTACCTCTTGAAGAGCATACACAAGTATTCTTTTAGACTAGGATCAATGGAACATGTGTAACTGATGATTCTTCTGTTTAAAAAGACCATATAGCTGATCAACAAAAGGCCGATGATCCATAAAAATAACAAGTTGTGGAGAATACCATAAATGAGGTTCGAAAAAGAACATGAAGGGATAGAAAAGCTCCATTATGGATGAAGGATTTTATTTCTCTGAATATTCACAAAGAATAGCCTTATGTCATGGCTAAGTTTATGTCATATGAGAGGCTCACTCCAAAATATCAGATTACCTAGCCAACTCTTCATCCATTACTGAACCTACAAACTTCAATGAAACTATGAAGGATCCAAGATGGATAGTAGCCATGCAGAATGAGATTGAGGCTTTAGAAAAGAATCAAACTTGGTAAGTAACTAGTCAGTCAGAAGGGAAAGTACCAATAGGGTGTAAGTGGATGTTCAAAATTAAATATAAAGCTACTGGTGAGGTTGAAAGATTTAAGGCCAGACCAGTGGCAAAAGGCTATAGTCAATAAGAAGGGATTGATTACCAAGATACTTTCTCTCAATTGGTAATGATGAAGATAGTGAAGTCCTTACTACTGTTGCTAAAAAATAGTGGCACATTCACCAAATGGTTGTTTATAATGCATTTTTGCAAGGTGATTTGGATAAAGAGATCTACAGGGATTTGACTCAGGATTTAAGAGCCAAGGGAGAAATAACCAGTGTGTAGACTCTTGAAATCCCTATATGGACCCAAATAGGCACCAAGACAGTGGAATCCCAAGCTATCAGAAGCTTCAATCAAGATGCAGTTCAGACAAAGCCAATTGGACCATTCTCTTTACATCAAACCAATAGAAAAAGGCACTACAATTGTCTTGGTTTATGTTGATGACATGCTGATCACATGTGATACTCTAAATTTGATTGAATACACCAATATAAAGCTGCAAGAAGCCTTCAAAAAAAGGACCTTGGGGAGCTGAAATACTTCGTAGGGATAGAGTTTGCAAAATCAAAACAAGGTATTCTAACGCACCAAAGAAAATTTACATTAGAATTCATTTCTAAACTTGGACTTAGAGCAACAAAACCTACTGAAATCCTTATTGATACAAATATCAAGATCACTACCAAGGAGCATGATGATCATGTTAGTCAGTCAATGAATGTTCCAAGTGATCCTCCTGCAAATCAACATGAATATCAAAGCCTTATAGGCAAGCTTTTATACCTGACTCTGACCAGACCAAACATTTCCTATTGTGTGCAGACCCTAAGTCAATTCATCCAATAGACAAAGAAGTCTCATATGGAAGCAACTATCATACTTGTCAAGTACATCAAACAAGAACCTGGACAAGATATGTTACTATCAAGCCAACACAAGAATGAATCCAAAGCATTTTTTTGATGCAAATTAGGCTTCTTTTCCAAATTCAAGGAAGTCCATAACATGTCACTTTATCATGTTAAGAGATTTTTTAGTATCTTGGAAGTCCAAGAACCAAACTAGAATCTCTAGAAGCTTAGAAAAAGTTGAATACAGGAGTATTGCAGCCACAGTTGTTGAGCTGATTCGGCTACTTGGCCTCATAAAAGAGATAGGTATTAAGATCAAATTTCCAGTGGAGATCTTTGCAGATAGAAACGCTTCAATATAAATTGCCTCTAATACAGTATACCATGAGAGGACCAAACATATTGAAATCGGTTGCACTTCATAAAGGAGAAAATCATCAAAAGGACTAGTATCAACCAAATACATTTAAACTAGAGAGCAACCAGCAAACATCTTGACTAAAGGGATTAACAGGATACAACATGAACATCTTATGCCCAAGCTAGGAATTTTCAACATATTTGGGGTCACCTAGCTTGAGAGAGAGTGTTAAAATAAAGAAGAAGACCAAACTGTCAAATAAACAATGTTAACTATAATCTGGAAAAGCAGTTAGTTATGCCTAACTACAATTAGGAATAGTTAGTTATAGTCGATTAAGTTGTTAGATAGCCATCGGCTGATTCATTCATTGTAAAGTCTATATAAGACTAATGTACACCCTAAATGAAACACAAGTAAATATGAACTAATTATTTCCTTTCCCACTCTTAAGCATTTCTTCTATGTTCATCTTCTTCGTCTCTTTTCTTCTCTTCTCTTCTTGTTTCTTATCCCGTTCACAGAGTTTCTATGATCATGAACTCTGAATAAGTTCACAATAGTACAACCCATATAGAAATTGCTACAAAGAAAATAATGTATGAAAAGTACTTGACACTTAGAAAATCAATCATACTTGAGACCCAAAAGACATACATCAATAGAAAATTAGTCGTAGATCAATAAAAGCCAACAACAAAAAGAAATCCAATTCACAGGAAATCAATAAGTTAACATATATGAACACCCACAAACGATATACATTAGGGAATTTGAAGAAATAATGGAACAACAATCAACAAATACCAAGTGGCACAAACATAAAGGAGGAGTTAACCTCAACAAGAGCTACACCAACAAGGCCCAATTTGGTGCGTATTCAGTGAGGTTTGAAAAAATTAATGCTATACATGAAGAAGATCAAGCAATAGAGAAAACCAACAACGCAGTCAACACAAATAAAGAGAAGCAAATTAAAAAACAATGAGAAGTACCAAACTGCGGCTCCAAGATGGAAAATCCTTGCAAAAATGAGTCGGTCATAACCAACAAACACTGATTAAACCAATCGACAGAAAAAAGCAGCTTTCTCGGTGATCGAAGGATAAGCGACATTACCAAAGAAGAAAGGACTAAAATAGAAAAGTTGGAAGTTTGATAATCGGACAAAGATACAAATGTTTGCATTTTATTTTATATTTACTTATGATTTACTTATGCTTCATGTACAAATAATTTGCTTTTTATTATTATTAAATTAAATAGACACTAGGACTCGGTAGTGACCTTAATTTATTTTATTTTAAAAAAAAATATGTTGTGCTTTTGGAGAAAAAAAGTGGTTTATCTTCCAAGAAGCTTGGACAAACAATCTATTAGTCTTCGTAATCGGTGAGATGCTTACATAATGTTTATATTGTAGGTATCAAATGAACGGATTAGGTTGAATTTGGGCTAGTCAAAATGGACTGAATTAACAAATGAGCGGGTTATTGACCCGCTTAAAAATTACTTCGGCTAAAATGAATTGGGCTGAAATGGGCTAAGAATGAATCAAAACCTCACCCTTCCAATTGTTATTAAGTTTTAATTATTTTATTTGTTCTTTTATAATCTTTTTACTACCTATTAAAAAAAATTCTTTATTATCACTATATATAACGTACTACATAAAAAATGTCTTTTTAAAAAAAAATTGACAAAATTTCATGAATAAATTTAGGTAAGATATTAACCTAAATTTTGATGGGCTGAAATGAGATGCGCTAATAAATGGGCATATCAATAATTAACTCAAATTTGGCGTGATAAGTTGTCACGCCCCGAGGCTACTCCCTAGATGCAACACGGTGCTTAGTGTCACAAGTGATCCCAAGCTAACCCATGGCATGGCATATCTATTCAATTTTAATTAAAACATGCACTGTGTGGAAGCTAAAAACAATTTAATATCTGAAGTGGAGAAAAGCCCAAAGTGTCTGAGTATATAAAATATATAAGAGAGTATAATGAAGTCTGAAAACAACACTAAAAACTCAAGTTGAATCTAGTCTATGTCGGAAAGCCTCTAACTATATGAGCTGCTGGGACATGCCCCCAGCTAACTCTAACATGACTGAAACTGAAAAGTAAATACTGAAAGTAAAGCATGTCTATCATCCTCGAACTATGAGGACTCACCACTGAAACTGCTGAGTACAGACTGGAAGTCAAACTAAGCACGGTCTGAATGTTGAGCGCCTGAACCTATATCATAAAATGATGTAGCACAAAAGTATACGTCATTACTCTAAATGTACTGAGCATGCGGGATATGTGCTAAGCTGGACAATATAGAACTGAACATAGAAATAGATATACTAGCATATAACTGAAAGTTGAACTAGATGCAATGACCAACTACTAATCATGAAGATATAACATACTGAACTTAATACTGAAGTAAATACTGAATACATGGTCAATGCAACATGAGTCTGACTGTGGGAGACACTATTAACTGACATACCCCAAGTTGAGCTAACCATGATACCAACCTGTAACCCTGGATTGAAGGGTGTTCATACCTTGCCAAGGGTACTAACAAGTCTGAAGTGGATCCACTAAACTGATGTCCACAAGGGACAGAGATAACCAGCCTAATCTGACAGCTGGCCTCTTTCCTGACCTATGGTGGCACCGTAGTTCTGGGACTTGGGGACTACTACTAAAGGTATAAGCCTAAACTATCAGTTAATCCTTCAACCCCTTGTCTGCTCGGTACTAAGTCTACTCCCAACTAAATGTAATAAATAATGCAACTATAATACTGGATATCTAAAAATACGGATAAACAACTGAGAATGCAACATACATGCACTGAAAGATATGGCATTTGAATTTTGAAGCATGATTGTATGACTAATCTCCCTAACAAGCATAATTCCTAAATCTCTGGAATTAACACAAGCTAGGGTTTCTGAGTCTTATACATGAACTATACTAAATCTCCAAGAAACATGTTGTTAATACCATAGAAACTATAGTAACTGAATTACAATTAATCCCTAAGATTTTGGAACCCTAGATCTGAACAATTCATGGAGAAGTTGAAGAACTGACTAAATTCTAGGGACCTAATGGGTGAAAGGAACCCACTAGTGAAATTCCACATACCTGATGAAGAGACTACTGAGAAATCCTTTGGATTTCGAGGCTGAACTTGAAGATGACCTCTGCTTGTTCATAAGAGAAAACTATCACCTTTTTTGTTTCTTTTTTTTCTAAGTCTGATGATTTTAGGAGAATAGAGATTTTTGGTAGTTATTGACTAATTAATTAGGCTTAGAGTAGTCAAAACGTTGTAGCTTAGGCTTTAAAAGAGGTAGGAAAAGTCTGGAATGCCCCTGGAAAATAAATAGGAAAGCTGCTGAAATTCACGACTTAGGTTCCATGGATGGGTTCTACGGCTTGTGGAAAGTCCCACGGCTCATGGAACCCTGTCATGGTTTCCTGGTCCTGAAAGTTGAGCTACTGGAATGGATTCCACGAGTTAGGTTCACGATTCATGGAAGCTTCCACGGGTCGTGGATCCCACTTTGAATCCTGGGGACTTAATACTAGGCTACTAGAAGTGGGTGCACGAGTTGGGTTCACAACTCATGGGAACTCCCAAGAGTCATGGATCCCGCACGTGGTTCCTGGGATCCATCTGCAAGGAAGATTCCACGGACATGTTCTACGGTCCGTGGAAACTGCTACGGTCCGTAGACTCAAGTCATTGAATAAACTTTTGAGGAGCAGTCCTCTGATCTTTATTCCACGAGTCTAGTCCATGACTCGTGGACTATTCCACGGCTCGTGGAAGTGACTCGTGGTCATGCTGACAGTTGAAAAAATTTATTTTTTCTGATTTTCTGAGCTAAGTTTGGGCTTAAAAGTTCTGGGGTGTTACATAAGCAGGTTATAGTGTTACGATCTGATTTCTCGGTCATGATGGCACCTACCACCTCTATGTAGACAAACCAATCCTCGTAGCCCAGAACGGTTAGTAATAGGCTACTCTCTAACAAGCATGCAGAAGAATTGTATAAATAGGCGAAAGAAAGAGATAAGTAAAGGAATATGCAATAGGAATATATATATAAACGTAAGCTAAACCATCCCAAGAACTTGTATCACAGTATAAGAGTCGCTACTACATAACTATAGTACAAAAGGATCCAAAAGAATATATACATATGTATCTGAATAACAAGGAGCACATAATACAAAAGATGAGATAACAGCCAAGCCCCGGTCGCTAGGAGCTCACCCTTAGTCTCGGATAGTCAAAAATCACCCCGCATGAGTCTCCATGAATCAACGATGATGGCCCAAACTAGAATCTGCACCAAGAAGATGCAAAGTGTAGTATGAGCACCAATTTCTAAGCAACGGGTACCCAGTAGGCATCATAGGTTGTCTGAGCACATATAAGATATAAAAGTAATAATATAGCAGAAATCAAATAAGTAGTCACAGAAGTAATGAATAAGTACACGGCAGCTAGCGCAGAAAGAATATAAGGAGAAAATAATCATGCTTGGCTAGCTACTAGAAATACACATCACAGAAAACAGGTGAAGGGAATAAGGACGCACCTGGGGTTCTTGCAATAACAATATATATAAAGAGAGAGTTTTTATAAAGGTAGGTGGTATATCAGTAACCTCAAGTAAAAAGGGAAGGAAGGAAAGCAAGTAAACGAACTCATGCTTGAAACCCAATTCTAGCAACTAAATCATGCCAATAATACACTCTCAAAGTAGGAATAATCCGCCAATAATCCAAGTGTAACAATGAAGTTAATCAAAATGATAGCAGGATATAGTAATAAATCTACCTACAGTCCCAACGGGCACCCAAACACCCGAGGAAAACATACAAGTGAAAATAAACTCTCTGGCATCCCATACTACCGAAGCATACACTCAGCAAATAACAAACAAGAGTGGAATCATACACAAATGAATGATATGATGCAAAAATGGAAATCAGGTGGAATAGTAGCTTTGTATGTATCTCCTCCAGCGCCTATAGGCCCAGAAGGTAGGATCCATGGAAGGAAACTGCACGTATACCTCAATCTGCGTCGTATACCCCTCTTCTAGCACACTGAGCACGTAGCCCCTGGTCTAGATCAGCAAGGTCCATGGAGGTCCTCGACTACATACTAAATATCAGAATCTTGATATAATCATCCAAAGTGTATCCGGAGCCAAATAAGTAACCGAAGTCTCAAAAATGCATAATCAGAGTCTATAAAATAGTAAATCAAGTCTCAAAAACCCCAATGAGGATGCCCGGGCGTAATCGGGTCTAAAACAGTAGTAAAACAAGTCTGACGCTCGGCTCGACCGAGTTTATTATCATTTCAAACCAACAGTAAAATATGTCTAGCACTTCGGCTCGGCCGACTCTAGTATATGTATGAAAACCAATGATAAATTATCTTTTTAACTATTTTACCCCAAGAAGATCCACGAAAATTAGTTTCAAAACTTTTATAACCATTTTTACCAAAAATGGACCCTCAGGGCCCTGCAAGGTTTAGAAAACCATTTATAGTAGGCTCGAAGCCAAAACAGTAGTAAAACATATAGAAAACCTCTTTATGTGCATGATAATGACATGTCCAAACACAAACAGTAGCCCAATAGCTCACAAGGATGCTAATTAGTACAATTATAGCCTATATACGCAAAGTCTATAAGACTTAAATTGTAACCTACTTGTCGTCCGATGACAAGTTTCTAGAATGATGAGGTCCAAGCCCGAACTACTCCGAGAAGCCTCGAATAGCAGTCAAACTATCATAAACATAAACTACGCATTAAAACAAAGCTAAGGATACCCATATTGCTAAAAGTATAGATGGGTCAAAATTTGGGTCACAGACGGGCCCACAACCCAAAATCATAAACGGAAAAATGCACAATGATCACAACACTCCCGTGAGTGCATTCTCAGAAGATTAGCAGAAATTGGCCATGGAAATGGCCCAAAATAGCCCACAAGCTAGAAGAACAACTTAAGGAATCAAAGAGGAGGATTACAGAATTTAACGGATTAAAACTTACAATTATGATGGAGAAATGATCACGGGCAAGAAAATCACGCTCTAGCACCAAGAATTGATGCTATGAAGAAAATTGAGAAGCTTGAGTTGTATTTTAATGGAGGAGGTCAGTTTTGGAGAGGAGAAAATGAAGAAGGAAGTTTATAATTGTCCAGGGGTCTTTTTTCGCGATTGCGAAGGACCCCGTGCAGTCGCGAGGACCACGCTGGATAGACCGTTGTAATCATGAGGACTAGCCACGCGGTAGGGAAGAAAAAGAGGGTAGGAGATTCATCACAGTCGTGAGGAAGGATCTCGTGATCGCGTAGAGCAATGGAGGTTGGGTCCACTGCCCCTTCATCGCGATCGCGTGAAGTGACCCTCGCAGTCGAGATGACTAATGAGACAGACCATCAAGATCGCAATGGCTTCTTTCGCAGTCATGATTAAGGCCATAGGCATGCACCTGCAACAGTAACCAGCAAAAACTTTGAGGGGAAAAAGTCTTCGGACGAGCCCACAGGACTCATCCGGGACCCTACACGAGCAAACAAACTATGCTACCGCACCAGAAATAGTTTTCTAGACTCAGCAAAACTGACAAAAAACTCAATGGAGGTTGGCTTAACAAAAAGTGGGCCTAACACCCAAAAACCAACCTTAAGCCAAAATGAAACTCAATAGCCCAAAATGAGTCTGGAAGCCTCGGCACTCAAACCAAAGGTCTCTCTAGCCCAAAGTCGACATTCTGGAACTAACAGCGCTGATGGAATTTCCATCTGAGGCTGTCTTATCCAAATGTTGACAAAAGTCAAACTTCCATGTTCAACTGGCCAGAAAACACAAAATACAAGACAAAATAAGATCAAAATCTCCCAGACCCCAGCCAAGGGTCCATCTTGACCAAAATCCACGCTACAGAGCTAATGGAGCTGTTGAAATTAGATTCTGAGCGGGTTTACCAAGAAGATGTAGAGTGTAGTATGAGCACCAATTGCTAAGCAATGGGTACCCAATAGCCATCATAGGCTGACTAAGCGCATATGGGATATAAAAGAAATAATATAGCAGAAATCAAAGAAGTAGTCACAGAAGCAACAAATAAGTACACGAAAGTTAGCACTGAAACAATATAAGGAGAAAATAATCATGCTTGGCTATATACTAGAAATATACATCACAGAATATAGGTGTAGGGAAGAAGGACGCACCTGGGGTCCTTGCAATAACAATATATATAAAGAGAGAGTTTTTAGAAAGGTAAGCGGTATACCAGTAACCTCAAGTAAAAAGGGAAGGACGAAAAGCAAGTAAATGAACCCATGCTTGAAACCCAATTCTAGCAACTAATTCATGCCAATAATACACTCTCAAAGTAGGAATAATCGGCCAATAATCCAAGTGTAACCATGAAGTAAATCAGAACGACAACAGGATATAGTAATAAATCTACCTACAGTCCCAATGGGAACCCATACACCCGAGGAACACATACAAGTGAAAACAATCCCTCCAACATCCCATACTATCAGAGCGTACACTCAGCAAATAGCAAACAAGGGTGGAATCATACATAAATAAATGATATGATGCAAAAAGTGGAAATTGGGTGGAATAGTAGCTCTGTATGTACCTCTTCCAGCACCTATAAGCCCAGAAGGTAGGATCAATGGAAGGACACTGCCCATATACCTCAACCTGTTCCATATACCCCTCCTCTGGCACACTCAGCATATAGCCCCTGGTCTAGATCAGTAAGGTCCATGGAGGTCTTCGACCACATACTAAATCTCAGAAACTCGATATAATCGTCTAAAGTGTATCCGGAGCCGAATAAGTAACCGAAGTCTCAAAAATGCATGCCCGGAGTCTATCCGGGTCTAATATAGTGAATCAAGTCTTAAAAAACCCAACGAGGGAGCCCATGTGTAACCAGGTCTAAAACAGTAGTAAAACAAGTCTGACGCTCATCTCGAGTTAGTCTAGTATCATTTCTAACCAACAGTAAAACATGTCTAGCACCCTGTCTAAGCCAAGTCTAGTATAATTATAAAAACCGGTGATAAAATTATCCTTTTAACTCTTTTACCCCCAAGAAGATCCACGAAAATCAGTTCCAAACCTTTTATAATTAGTTTTACCAAAAAAAGTCCCTCGGGGCCATGCAAGCTTTAGAAAACCATTTATAGTAGGCCCGAAGATGAAACAGTAGTAAAACATATAGAAAACTTCTTTATATGCATGATAATGGCATGTCCAAACACAATCAGGAGCCCAACGGCTCATAATCAACCTAACGGCTCTACATATGCTCCAATCGCTCTACATCAAATATAACCAACTTTATAATAACAATATCATTGTCTGGGGCACGCGGACATTCCCAAATAACCCACCATCTATGGTCCGAAGTCAAATACAAGGCCATACAGGACCGCAAGGGTGATACTACCAACTACAACAAATACTACAACCATAGGAGTGAAAATAAGACGAATATGAAGAAGCAGACAAGATCTATGGTAGCAAGCTAATAAACCCAACCCAGGGATGCTAATTAGTTAAATTATAGCCTATATACGCAGAGTATATAAGAGTTAAATCGTAACCTACCTGTCGTCCAATAATAAGTTGCTAGAACAATGATGTCCAAGCCTGAACTACTCCGAGAAGCTCCAAATAGTAGTCAAACTATCATAAATATAAACTACGCATTAAAACAAAGCTAAGGATACCCATATTGCTAAAAGTATAGCTGGGTCAAAATTTAGGTCACAGACGGGCCTGCGAGACCCACAACCCAAAATTGGAAATGGAAAAATGCACAATGATCACAATACTCTCGTGGGTGCATGCTCAGAAGATTAGCAAAAATTGGCCATGGAAATGTCCCTAAACATTCCACAAGCTAGAAGAACAACTTAAGGAATCAAAGAGGAGGATTACGGAATTAAACGAATTAAAACTTATAATTATGATAGAGAAATGATCACGAGCAATAAAATCACACTCTAGCACCAAGAATTAAAGCTATGCAGAGAATTGAGAAGCTTGAGCTGTATTTTAATGGAGGTGGTTGATAACGCTCAAATAAATTCTCCATTAGGAGGTGGTTGCAATCGTCAGAGCAAAACACATTTATATTCCCGATGGAAGTTGGGGTCGATACCACAGAGAACAATGTAATCGCGATTGAGATAGTGAAGATGTAAAGAAACTTATTTAAGTTTAAGGAGCAAAGTAAGTAAAATGGTTGGGTTGTTTTGTAGTTGAAAACACGAGCGATGTTGCAATGCGAGGTCGACCAACTCTTCCTAAAACAAGGATCACAAGGGAGATTTGGGAATGGGTATTACTTCAAATCCATACGATCCATTACAAGTTTACCAAATACAAACTAGATTAATCATGGGTCAAATGAAACAAGCCTTCAAAATATCGATAATTTACCAACGTCTGTCGACCATCGACAAATATACCTCAACCAGTTCTTTCGAACCCAGCTAAGCGTTAATAAAGCTCTTCCAATTATGGCAACACTAGAATCACTATTTCTAGCTAATTCCTTAAATGAGGGTTAGAGCCTCAAGTTAGTGCTAATCAATCTTTCCCCACCTTAATTCACTCTTTTAAGCCAAATCAAGGTAAAAAGGGTAAGTCCAAGGGTTGATCACTCCTTTTAGATTCAATTCAAGCACAAGATTAATTAGAGATTCAAAGACCCAATTCATAAACTAGAAAATATTTAATAAATTATAAAAGCACAAGAGAAGAAATTATACCCAAATATTATTTATATCTAACACAATATCCAAATCTCAAAATCAACGAACACACCAATAGGTTTAGCAATACAAAGTAAGAGTTGAAGAAAGGAACTAAAGATTTTACAATAAAAGCTTTTAATCTTCACTCCAATGGTGTTGGAGGATGAACTTGCTCCCCAAGCTAGCCCTAAGTTGTTCTCTTTAAGACTAAGGATGAATTGGTTGAAGAACAATTGAAAAATATCCAGAATTCTCTCCCAAAAATGGATGAGAAGGGTTTTATGTGGATTGGGGTTTCCAAAGATTTGCTTTTTCAATTATGTCCTCTAGCTACTGACTTCTTCATCACGGTCGCGTGAGTGCACCTCATGATCGCGATGGTCTATGAATATCCTTATCGCTGTCACGTGACTTCACCTCGCGATCGTGAGGTGTTGTCTCTTTCTTCATCGTTGTCGCATGGCACTTCCCTCGCGGTCGCATAGCGTTGACTTCCAGTTGACCACGATCGCGTGAGCTGTGGCTCGCGATCGCTATGAATATTCTACTGCCAGTACCAGAAACTCCAGTTAGCTCCATTTTGACTTATTTTCACCTGATTCATTCCGAAACACTTCTAAAACACATAAAACCTGTAAAATAGAAGTAATCCATGTCAATTGCACTATTTTTCCACTTTATACTAGCAAAAGCATAAGATTAAAAGCTAAATAAGTAGGTAAAATACCAACTTATCAAACTCCCAAACTTAAAATATTGCTTGTCCTCAAGAAACTGAAAATTCTAATGCAAGAGATACACAAAACAAGTGCAATGACATCACTATAAACCAAGGAAAGCCCATTTCAAGTACCAAGCATGATTTCGGTTGATACTAATGATTAGTACATCACATGATAACTTAATCTAAACACTTCCCTCTATTAAAAATGCAATTCAAGGGTGCAATGAACTACAAGAACAATCAAGTGACAACAACGAATCTTCGAAAAGTGACTCAAACCACTACCAAAATATGATCATTTGACTCATTTTTTGGAATTTACCAGTATCACCAACTTTCCTAATTTGCATGTCCTCACAAGAACGAATATCCCAAAAACACATTATGTACAAATACAATCACAAGGGACAAATGCACAAACACTCACACTCACAAAGAATTTCAAGTACCAACAAGTGTCAATCCATAAGCTTGCCCTTATTTTCGCTTGCCACTAACTCAAAATCAATCGGTCGGAGATCTCAAAGAACTTTTCTAAGATTGTAATGTAGTTTTTGGGATAAACATTTTGGATTAGAGTGACTACCTCCTCCTCGAACGCTACATAACTTTTTCAATTCAAAGCCAAAGCCATTTCTTTTCATTTTTATTTAACACAAGGAATCATTTCACTTATTTCATTTGAAGCCCCAATTTTTATCATTCTGATCACCTTGTAGGATTCATTTCCTTTCTTTTCTTTCCTCTTTTCCTTTCATCTTTGCTTTTTTTTCAAGTTCTTCCTTCTATCTGACAATTCTTTTTAGAATTCGACCAACAAATCAAGATACTTCTCATTTAGCAGTCCTTCAAGGTACTTTTTATCAACCCCCAAATATAGGCTTTTAGCCTCGATTTTACACTTGTAGAGTTCAAGGAGGGACGGGTTCAAGAGAAGGACTTATTTTCAAAATGGTTCAAGGCTTGTAACGAGGTTGCCATAGAAGAGGTATTAGGCTCAAGAGGGGTGACTAATGATGCAATTTAAGTGCAATGGTAGGATTTTAAGGCTAAGTAGGCTTCAACAATCACAAAGAAGGCCTAAGATCATTTCTCCAACCAACACAATTGAGACTAGTATTGAACGACTAATCGGGCAAGTTCTAGTTAACACAAGCGAGTACAAGAATTATTCAACTAATCCTCACCACACATGGCATGCAAATCATTCAAGAAGGGTCAATTTTACTTCCTAAACAGTAACAAATGGAGTCACATTCTTCAATTCCAAATTATCACCACTAATGTGTTAAGAGTCACAAAAAGATTAAAGGAATTGTCACAAACATCATTTTTGCCATGCACTTTTAAAAACAAATTCGTAAGGGTATGCCTATTTCACTTAGCATGCAAGACTAACTCCATTAGTACCAAACAAGTCAATGCTCCCCAATATCTCAAAAGATGACGATTTGCCCTTAAGAATGATATCACTCAGTCTATCATTGGGCTAATTCATCTATCTAAATTGATATGGATTCTCAGGAATCACCAACACAAATACCAACACACAAGCGATATGTGATTCGCATGTGCCAAAGTGCAGATTGCACGTGCAATGCACAAGCTAGGTATCACTCAGAACTAGAGATGTTAGGCCCAGAAAGGACCCAATCTACCTCATCAACATCATCCTCCACCTCAAATCCACATAGCTTTCTCAAAGTGCTCATCATCTTTGTGAGGAATTTGCTTTGTTTCCTATCATATTCCCTCTGCTTTTTTTATCGCCTCTCTTCCTTTGCCAACCTCTCCTTGATATGCTATTATTGGCTCACTACACTAGCTAGTGTAGGGCTACTAGGAGTAGTGGAGGATGAAGAACCGAGTGTCAGTGTGGTGTAACTCTTTCCCAGACCCGAAGGTAGACCCACTATAATCTGGCAAATTTAGGAATCCATGCTATAGACCTGGCTAAAGATGTGGCATAGTGTCGGGGGCCCAATCCTGAGTGGACCAATAGCCTCAGCAGCAGCGGCTGACTCAAGTTTCTCGTTGGACCCAGAGAATAGACCAAATGATAGTGAAGCCACATCGATCTTCCTCTTCTTCAATGTTTGCACGGTTCCTCTCTTCTTCAAAGGGTGAATCATCTTTTTCGGCTTCCTTTCATTCTCTCCATCCCTTTTCTGAACCCCATCTTGGTAGCATAAGTATGTAATCAATGAGGGGGAAAACAAACTTTTGCTACCTTCAAGCACCACTTGTTGAATTTCTTGCACAATCAAATATCCCACATTCAACGGGAGACCCTTCATCATGGCACAAATAACCACCGCCTTTTCAGGTGTCACATCGTATAAATTCTTGGAAGGAATGATTCGGGGACAAATGATAGAAATCCAAGTGCGGGCTTTGAGGGTGAACTCAGAAGACTCAATTCTTGTGTTCAAAGCGATCCATTGGGGGACCGTGCCTTCATGTAAGTGTTGCACAAACCAACCGGTTCCCAATTTTTTGGCCCGGGTTTTCATTATGGCATTATCAATATTTGGGAGGTTATAGTATCCGTTGATCAAGTCCGGATCAAATCACACCAACTTTCCCCGAACCATCATAACCAAGTCATTAGCGAAGTCTGTCTCGGCCGCGTTAGCATACAACTCATGGACTATGGCAAAGTTATCCTTGATAGGCTCGATGGCGAAGCATAACCACCCACTTGTAACCAACTTTCCATGAAAGTCAGCCCATTTCTCTTCCAACCCATCCAACACAATACATCATTCCCTCGTGAAGGGTTTCATCAAATGACGAACATATAATTACGAGCATTTGATGGAGACCAAGGTTCCTTGGTCAAAATATTCCTCGTCGGCCACTTGGTTGGCATCTTCTTATTCAATTTCATTCGATGTCGGAGCAATTTTTAAGCTTGAAGTACCTACACGAGGAAAAAATATATCAAAAACAAATATAAGCATGTAAAACAATGTGTTGGGACATGATTAGGCCAAAGCAACAAGGGAAAATGATCTCGAACAGAGATGGGCAAGGCTACTATTTTTGGGACTACCAGAACTGGTCATCCCTATCGCGGGATTTTTTCATCGCTATTGCAAAGACCAAATTACCTTTTTTCCAAAAATTCAACTCATCGCGATTGCGGGATGGGGCATCGCGATTGTGGAGTTTAGAGAAATTGTTCCTCGCAATCGCGGGATTTGCCATCACAATTGCGAGGGTCATCGTGTTTGCCCAGAAAAATCCGTTCAAGCACTTCATCGAATAGGTGCTTTGCACCCGTTTGTTCGTCCCTTTTTACACACCCTTGGGACAAATTTTCAACACCAAATTAGTAAACCAACAGCCCTTAACACCTTCATTAATCCTCACCCAAGAATTATAACATAACACTCCAAATTCACATCATTTAAGACAAAAACCATCACACTCACTTTGGGCTATCAAAGCCACTAAACTTTTGCACAACTATAAGCAAATACAAGAAGAAAGTGGAATACAGAAGACATACCTATTGAGTTACAAAATGGAGGTGCTATGGAATTGAAATTGATGGATGCTTTTATTTTTGCCTTAGGAGAAGAAAAGTAGCCAAGTTTTAAAGCCAATTATTGCTCTTGAAATGGCTCTTTTGAACTTTTATTACCTGGAGATTGTTCGGTGCTTCGCAGTCGCATGGCCTTATCACGCGATCGCAATGAGTTAAAATCTCATAACTTCACATGATTGCATTGAGTCCACGTGGTCGCGAAGAGTTATTGAGAATTTACTTCATCACAATCGCGATGGTCAAGGATCCCCATTGCGATGCCTTAATGCATGCTAAACTTCTCTATTTTTCCAGTGCACTATTTTATCATGCAAAAGCGTGTGCAATGCATATAGTTCGAGGTGCAAAATGCACCCATTTCGCAGAGATTAAGATTTGTGCATAGTTTACTGGTTCTTTGTGCGATGGCATATACAATGGGCACTTTTTCAGGTGTGAAACACACATTATTTAGAATTATTTTTACAGCTTCTCGACACTTGGGTCCTCTTCTCACTCCTTTGGGCATCTAAAAATAAATCAAAAGAGAACAAAAAAAAAAGTAAAGCAAAACATAAGGAAAACTTTTTAAACAATGGGTTACCTCCCATCAAGTGCTCAATTTACGTCGCGATGCGATGCAAGATATGTCACCATTTAGATCTCTACTTGGAGGATTTGAACCTTCGATCCAAATTTGAATCAAACTTTCGGTGACAATCACGGGGTGAAGGTGAGAACATGAGAAGGCCATTTTCTTGGTGTCGCATTTTGCACTTTTTTGCCTTCAAGTGAGGAAGGTCATTTTGCCTTCTTTCAGCAACAAACTTAAAATCGGATAAACCTCGATCCATCCTCTTTCCATGGTCTTTCAAAATCCTGATTACTTCGACTCTCATCCATTCAACTAAACTTAAGGTTGAAAAGTGGTTGGAGTAAGATTTGGGCGTCTCCACTCTTAAATTTTCCTCATTCATAACATCCTTACTTTCGAATGAACTCGAGTCTTTCAAGATGAACCGTTGGACTTTGCATTGCAACTCTAGTATCATTCATTTGATTTCAGCATCATGATTCATGTATGGGGTAGTTGGTTACCATAACACCTTCAATTCATGGGCATCCCTTGTGTCCTCCTCTTCAATAGGGAACAACTCAAAACTACTACCCATAATCGTGCACGTTTCAACACGATCATTCAACTTGGTGTTCAAATTCCAGATAGCAATTTCAAGTAACCCTACTTTTTTACTTCTCTTGGCATGCCTTTTTAACAAAATCTTGAACATTGATAGAATTATTTCACGTTGTTCCCCATAGGCTTCAATTTGGTGAGCTCGATTCAACACCCATTCTTGGCTCACAATCTCACCTAAGTTAAGTTCTTCCTCTTGTTAGGGTTCAAGCACTACCGATACAAACTCACTCTCGGGTGGTTCCATATTTCGCAAATCTTCATCACCATCCCCAAAGTGAATTTGATTGAGTTTAATGTTCGAGATATGTTCATGTGTTCGGCTTGGAGGGGCTTCTTCATCAATTTGACCAAGAGGAGTGGACAAATCCGCCATGGATTGTGCGGAACGATTCCTCTTCTCTTCTTCCTTAACTCTCATGTCCACAAATCCTTGCTTTATGGACTTCACACCCTCCTCTAGGATATCTACCTTGGCCAATATAGTGTGGAGCATGGCATGTATACCTTCTGGGTGGGTACCTTCTTTACCAACTTGATCAAAAGGAGTAGACAAATCTGTCATGGATTGCGCCGCACAATTTCTCTCCTCTTCTTCCTTAGCTCTCGTGTCCACAAAGCCTTGCTTTATGGACTTCACACCCTCCTCTAGGATATCTACCGAGGCCAAGAGGGTTTGGAGCTTGGCATGTACCCCTTCCGGGTGGGCATTGCATTCCTGGATTGCTAAGGCATGATTCCTGTTAAGATCATAAGCACCACTAGCACCATTGTTAGCATAAGAGGAGGGAGGAGGACGATCATCATTAGGGTAATCGCTCCAATGTCTATCACGACCACCATACAAATAGCAATTACGCTCATCATAGGAGCGAGAAGGTGAATACCTCCCTCTCCTAGGACCAATTTTACACCTTTGCCCAAGGTGGGGTCCACCATAATAATAACAATAATCGGAAATATAAATCGGGTTGCGATCACCAATACTTCAAACATTCTGAGATGCCATAGAACCAATTAACAAAATAAAACTAAACAAAATAAAAGAAAATATTCACAAATTTGAACTAGAGTAAGTAAACTCAAATACTAAATTAACTCAATACGCCAAATTGTTCTCAGGCAACGACGCCATTTTTGATAACGCTAAAATACACTCTCTGTTAGGAGGTGATTTCAATTGTCAGAGAAAAACACATTTATATTCTCGACGGGAGTCGGGGTCGATCCCACAGAGAACAATGTAATCTCGATTGAGATAATGAAGACTTAAAGCAATTTATTCAAGTTCAAAGAGCAAAGTAGGTAAAATGATTGGGGGGTTTGTATTCGAAAACACAAGTGATGTTGCAATTGCGAGGTTGACCAACTCTTCCCAATGCAAGGATCGCAAGGGAGTTTTGGGAATGGGTATTACTTTAAATCTATACGATCCATTACAAGTGTACTAAATACAAACTAGATTAATCATTGGTGAAATGAAACAAGCCTTGGAAGTATTGATAATTTACCAACGTCTCTCGACCATCTACAAATATACCTCAACCAGTTCTCTCGAACCCAGCTAAGCATTAAAAAGCTCTTCCAATTATGACAACACTAGAATTACTATTTCTAGCTAATTCCTTAAATGAGGGTTAGAGCCTCAAATTAGTGCTAATCAATCTTTTCCCGCCTTAATTCACCCTTTCAAGCCAAATCAAGGTAAAAAGGGCAAGTCCAAGGGTTGATCACTCCCTTTAGATTCAATTCAAGCACAAGATTAATTAGAGATTCAAAGACCCAATTCATAAACTAAAAAATATTTAATAAATTGTAAAAGCCCAAGATAAGAAATTATACCCAAATATTATTTATATCTAACACAATATCCAAATCTCAAATCAACCAACACACCAATAGATTTATCAATACAAAGAAAGAGTTGAAGAAAAGAACTAAAGATTTTACAATAAAAGCTTCCAATCTTCACTTCAATGGTATTGGAGGATGAACTTGCTCCCCAAGCTAGCTCTAAGTTTTTTACTCTAAGTCTAAGGATGAATTGGTTGAAGAACAATTGAAAAATATCCAGAATTCTCTCCCAAAACTAGCTGAGAAGAGTTTTATATGGATTGAGATTTCCAAAGATGTGATTTTCCAATTCTGTCCTGTAGCAACTGACTTCTTCATCGCGGTCGCGTGAGTGCACCTCGCGATTGTGATGGTCTGTGAATCTCCTCATTGATGTCGCGTGACTTCACCTCGCGTTTGCAAGGTGTTGTCTCTTTCTTCATCGCTATCGCATGGCACTTCCCTCGCGGTCGCATAGTGTTGACTTCCAGTTGACAACGATCGCATGAGCTGTGGCTCGCGATCGCGATGAACATTCTACTGCCAGTGACCAGCAACTCCAGTTAGCTCCATTTTGACTTGTTTTCACCTGAGTTCTTCCCGAACACTTCTAAAACACAAAAACCTGTAAAATAGAAGTAATACGTGTCAATTACACTATTTTTCCATGGTATACTAGCAAAAGCATAAGATTAAAAGCTAAATAAGTAAGTAGAATACCAACTTATCAAATGTCAGTTTTGGAGAGGAAAAAATGAAGAAGGAAGTTTATATATTGCCCAGGGGTCCTTCTTCGCGATTGCAAAGGAACCCCACGCTGTCACGAGAGCCACGCTGGCTATACTATCGCGATCGCAGAACTAGTCACGCAGTCGCGAAGAACAAGAGGGGAGGAGCTTCATTGTGGTCGTGAGGAAGGATCTCGTGATCGCGTATAGCAAAGGAGGTTGGGTCCACTGGCCCTTCATCGCGATCGCATGAAGGGACCCTCGTGATCACGATGACCAATTAAGAAGACCATCACGATCGCGATAGCTTCCTTCACGATCGCGATTAAGGCCATAGTCCTGCACCTTCAAAGCAACCAGCAGAAACTTGGAGGGGGGAAAGTCTTTGGATCGGCCCACAGGACACATCCGGGACTCCGCGCGAGCAAATGAACCGTGCTACCGCACTAGAAACAGTAGTTCAGACTCAATGGAACTGACGAAAAACCCAATGGAGGTCGATTTAATGAAAAGTGGTCCAAATGCCCAAAAACCAACCTTAAGCCAAAACAAAACTCAATACCCCAAAATGAGTCTGGAAGCCTCGAGACCCGAACCAAAGGTCTCTCTAGCCTAAAGTCAACATTCCGGAACTAACAGCGTTGACGTAATTTTCATCCGAGGCCTTCTTCTCCGAATGTTGACCAAAGTTAAACTTCCAAGTTCAACTAGCTTGAAAACACAAAACACAATACAAAACAAGACCGAAAACTCCCAAACCCCGGCCAAGGGTCCATCTAGACCAAAATCCATGCTTCGGAGCTAACAGAACTTTCAAAATTTGATTTCGAGCACGTTTACCAAGAATGTTGATCGAAGTCAACGATATCCTAAGTTTAAGCTCTAAAATAGGGAAACGGCCATACAGACCAAATGAACGGCCAGGGCACCGAACGACCAATCCCAGCAAGTCATAAATGACTTGGGGCCGCTACAAGCAAGCTCTAACAATACAAAGAAAGTGTGAATGCATGAATAACCGGAAGGGTCATTACGTCTAGTTTCATGGGCTAAATTTTCCCACCTCTAGTTTACATTAAAGATAGAGGCATACCTTTAAGGGGTCGTTTGGTAGAGTGTATAAGAATAGTGATTAATATGGTGTATTTGTAATGCTGAAATTAGTAATGTTGGTATTAGTTATGTTGAGATTATTTCTTATGCAGTGTTTAATTTGGTGTATTAAAAATAACATACATTGCATAATTTTCTAAGTTTTGTTATTTATTTATAAAAATACCCTCCACAAATATGGTGGAAAGGATGTAGAAAAAAATTTGAGGAATAATTGTGTCTTTAACCATGCGAATGCATACATTAAAATTTTTTGCATTATTAATAAGCAAAACCCATTGGTGGCACTATTATGTTGGCACCTACTTTCACTTAGATACCTCAAGTAGACATTGTTTATTTTAAACACCTCAAGTAGGGATTCGCTATGTCATTTTGACTTTTTTCGCACCAACTTTCAAAAATCTCAGATGCGTGTGTAACAAATATTTTCTACTGATTAATTGACTAATTGAATTGATCCAACTCATTTTAATTGTCCACATCATTATACACACAAAGTGATCAAGATGACAAATGATATTCCTTTCCACATAATTACAAAACCACTTTAAAAAATTCTATTTTGCAGAAACACCCCCCCCCACCCCACCCCCTGTGTCATCTTCTCCGCGATACCCCCAAACTCTCTACCTCTTATAGAAAATGATCCATTTGAAGTTTTTTTCCAAATCAATTCTAACAATAACCCAAAAAGTAAAAAGGAATAACAACTAAAAAAATTAAAGATTTGCAGATGTTAATCTATTTTTCTTCAATATTTTTTCAACCTAAAACATATGGCAAATCCAATACACATAGGTTTCTTTTTTAAAAAAGTAAAACATGGGTATCAAAAAGAGTAAAGGAATGGGCAGCTTGATTTTTTTTTTGCGTGAATTTTGTACGTCTCCTCACTCTTTGACTATCAAATTTTTAAGACTCGATTTTTGAGTAAATTGCTCTTTTCTTTTTGTACTGAAAATATAATTGCAGGTTAGTTCTAGTCAAGGAAAACTCATTTTCTTTCAATTTGGCTACCAACTGACAAGACCATTGAAGAACATGTTTGAGTTTAAGCTTGAGAAATGATGGGAGATAGTGGCCGGAGAAATGGGGAAGAAGAAGGAAAAAATGAAATAAAAATTGTCTAAATAAGTCTTTCACGCGCCTTTAGTGTGTGTGATACACCCACTTTGCCATGTCACCAAAAGTGTCAAAATGACACAGCGAACTCCTACTTAAGGTGTTTAAAATGAACAAGGTCTAAGTGAAAGTTGGTACCAATACAAGGGAGCCACCGATGGGTTTTGCTTTACTAATACCATGAATTTTCATGAATTAGTTATACATATCTTGATACTAAATAGAGTATATAACTAATACTTGCATTTATTATACATAGGTTGAAAAAGTGTATCAAACAAGGCACTAGTAATACACAAAGATAATGGATGCATTATTTTTTCTAATGCACTCTACCAAATGACCCCTAGATTCTATATGGACTTCTACCTAGGACAACTTAAGATTAATAAGTACGGTGAAATGTAAGATTGATCAGCAGTCTTAATCATTCAACATAGGGGTATTTTGAAATGCAAGTTCCCCTCCTATAGCCATGTTAGTTAACTAGGTAAAGGAAGACATGCAAGTTCCAGTTCTCATCTCATATTGCCTCAGTCTCATAATCTCCTCCCTTTTTCATTATACTTCTGAGACTTTGGAGTGTCTCATAGATCTCAATTGTCTTGGTTGAGGATGAATCACTTGAGAAGAAAACCTCAAGTTTATTTTTCGCCTCAATCCAACTACATCCAGGGTTCTTCTTCAAACCTTTCTGCCTCATCAGAGCCCTCAAACGTGCTGCTTCTTCCCTCATCCCAGCTTCGACATAGAGATTTAAAAGTTGAACGTAATTACTGCCTCTGTTTGGTTCCATCTTCAGAAGGTTATTGGCAGCTATTTCTCCAAGCTCCACATTTTGATGGACCCGACAGGCTGACAAAAGACATAGCCACACACCCCTGTCAGGTTTCACTTCCAAATTCTGTATGAAATTGTAAGCATCATTCCAGCGTCCAACGCGGCCTAGAAGGTCCACCACATTGATGTAGTGGCCCATTTGAGGTTTGATTCCATACTCTTCCATTAAGTGAAATAGTTTAAGGCCTTCATCCACTAGACCAGCATGGTTGCAAGAGTAAATCAAGGAAAGGAAAGTTACAGCATCAGGCGTCACTCCAGATTTCCTCATTTCATTGAACAAGTTGATAGCTTTCATACACTCACTGTGAGATCCATACCCTCCAATCATCGTATTCCATGTTACTAAGTTCCTTTGGGACATGTACTGGAATATACGCTCTGCATACTTTAAGCATCCACTTTTTATGTACATATCAATAAGAGCATTTTCCACTTGGCTGTCTTCAAGAATTTGATGCCTTATCTGGTAACAATGAATTGCCTTTCCTTTAACAAGTATCGCTAAGGATGAAACAGCAGCAAGGGCACTAGTAAGTGTAACAGCGTCTGGATACAATCCTTGTTGCACAAGTTGAGGAAGAAGATTTAAAGAGAGCTCTTGTAAGTCATTTTTCGAATAACAAGAGATTAGAGAATTCCAAACCACCAAATTCTTAAAGGGAACACCCGAAAAAACCTTTTCAGCCATTTCTGGCTGGCCACAATTAGAATACATATCTATGAGAGAACTGCTCACTGAACTATCTAATTCTTCCCCGCTCTTGACAGTGATTCCATGGATACTGCAACCCAACTCTAAGCTTTCTAGTCCTGCACTAGCATTTATCACCATTGCCATTATATCAGCATCTGGATTGACATTATGAGTCTCCATTTCCCTATATATTTCCAGTGCCATGTTGAATTTCTTATTTTGGCAGAGACCTGAGATCATTGAGCCCCATGCGACCACATCCTTCTCCTCCATTCTACTGAAAACTTCAAGAGCATCCTTTAACATTCCACATTTTGAGTACATAGTCACTAGAGCACTTTGCAACGCAGTGTTATTCTGTATTGGTTTCTTTATCAGTTCACCATGAATTGCCCTACCTAAATCATAAGATTCGGTCATGCTGCATGATATAAGAATATTTGACAAGGTGAAAGAATCAGAAGGAGTGCCTCTTGATCGCATCTCATTATACACACATAAAGCATCATCGCCTCTGCCATTTCCAACATAAGCTGAAATCATAGAGTTCCACACTTCAACTTCTTTATCTAATACAGAATTAAAAGCCCTGTCTGCATCTTCCAACAGTCCAGCCCTTGCGTACATGGACAACACTGAAGTACAGACGTAAGGATCATTCTCAAAATCCATCTTGACAACATCCGAATGGACCTGCCTACCGAAATCTATATCTTCAGCCTCAGAACAAGCCTTCAAAGTACTAGAATAAGTCGTTGACATAAGTTTGCAGCCCCTATTCTTAGCTAAAGAATAGAGTCTCATGCTTTTTCTCCATAATCCATTCTCAGATAAGCCCCTAATCAATGCATTCCACATGACAATATTGTCCTTGTCTTGTACACTCTCAAAAATGCACCAAGCATCTTTTGGCCTTCCACAATTTGAGTACATATCAATCAATGCAGTAACCACAAAAGGATCATGGCCAAATGAGTTTCTAATAACATAACCATGAACTTCTTTTGCTTTGGAAAACCCCATACAACCATTATTAAACAACCCCAGAAGAATACTAAGAGAGTACTCATCAGACTTGACACCAAACTCTTGCATTCTTCTAAACAAAACCATACACTCCTCAGTAAACTCATTTCTGATATACCCATCTAGCATGGAATTCCATATAGTAACATCTCGATCCAAATCTTCACATTGAGAAATAAAATCAAACACTTTGACTGCACTAGAAAGTGAGCCACATTTAACGTACATGTTGATGAGTGAAGTGGTGATGAAAGGATCATAGTGAAGACCCATACTGATGATTGTGCCATGGATTATTTTGCCAGTGTGAAGATTTGGAAGGAAAGCGCAAGCTTTAAGGAGAGGAGGAAAAGTGAATTTGGAGGTGTGGAGAGGAAAAAGAGGTTGTTTAGAGTAGGCTAACAGAGCTTCAAGATGGTTTCCTTGTTGGATAAAGGCTTTGATTTTGGAATTAACTAACACAAGAGCATTGAGAGTGGAAAATTCACGGGGTTTGAAGCAAAGGAAACGCATAGCATCTCATCCTCCTCACTCACAAAGACGAGAAGCTGGATTTGCTCTCTTCCCAAGGTCACACCTTGGAATTGGTTTTGAATTTTTGTTACTTTCCCTTTTACGTGCCCTCACAAATCATACTCCCTCCATTAAATTTTCACTTGTCCACTATTTAAAAAATAATTTTTCATTTTTACTCATCAATTTTCACATATCAAGAAAACATAATTAATTTTTTTTTTATATTTTACCTTTAACATTAATTACTTCTTCTCCAAATCATTTTCAAAGCATAATAACGTTAGGCAATGCTATAATTATATAGATATCACAAAATATACTGCTTAGAATAGGACTAAATTACAGATTCTATAGTTATACGATATATTCTCTTTCCTAGAATAGGACGTTAACCCTACAGTTGTATAGCTATAAGTATTTCCTATTGTATCATTAAACAATATATAAAAAAAAAAGAATTCAGATTCTCATGCTTCTCTATCATGGTATCCAGAGCCATTATCTAAAACTTTTCTTTCGTTCTCTCTATTTTCTCTATACAGGTACTCCGCCACCTTCTTGCATTCCTTTTGGACTCTATGATTTTTATACTCTTTGTTGTATTCTTCCTCAATGGATTCAAAATTATCGTCGCACGATTTGCTCTCCATAAAATTGGACGGTTCCAATTTTGCTCTATGGGAATTCCACTTTGGAATCTTTACTCAAGGTAAAGGATTTTTTGGGTGGTTAGATGGTTCTGCTCGTTTGCCAACAGATGCAAAAGAGTTAGATCTCTGGAAATTAAATAATGCAAGGTAATTGCTTGGATGTTGAATTCGGTACATGCTGACATTGTTATGGGACTTAGACAGTTTAGTCGTGCATTTGAGATGTGGCTTCACCTCCGTACGGTCTATCAACAAAGCAATCTTGCGTGAGAGCTTGAAGTGGAATACAATATTGTCGAGTATACACATGGGGGAAAAACGTTCGCTTGCAGTTGCTTTGGTCAAAACAAGATCAATTTTATGGTAAGAATATATCTATGGCAGGTCTCATGGAAGTCTTGGGAGAACGGAAGAAGACAAGGATGGTGAAGTTCTTAATGAAACTCTGGCCTGAATTTGAGTTTATTCGTGGCAGTTTGTTGAACAGAGAAGTAACACCTGCTCTGGACATTGTGTTGGCAGCAGTCTTGTGTGAAGAGACCAGGCTTGGAACTCAGACTGCCATGGAGTCTATGTCATTACCTGTTGTTGCATTACTTGTAGAAAGATCAATGGTTATTGCTTCGACAGGAAATACTAAGTGAAGTGTTCAGTGCTATGAATGCCACAACTTTGGTCACATAGCAGCCAATTGCCCCAAGAAGAAAAAGTATTGTGCTTAGTATAAGATTATTAGCCATCATATTTTGGACTGTCGTCGTCATCTAAACCGTTCGCATCCTGCTCACCAAGCATACGAGATGGACGTCACTACACTATCTGTTTCTTTCCCTGTTGGTCATGATCTCGAAAGGCAAATTCGAGATTCTATAGCAATTGCCCTTCTCAGTGCCATCTTAAGTACACTCTCAGCATCCTCTTCAGGTACAAGTGATTCTATTAAATTTACTTGGCATCTAGATTCAGCTGCTTCCAATCATATGACGGGATATTTATCCCAATTTTATTCATTATCTGATGATATTTCTAAACATGTTATTCATACGGCAAATGGGCACAAATTGCCCGCTTCGAGTATTGAGTCTGTTGGAAATCTATCTAACGTTCTTTATGTACCAATTTTGAAGGCTAATTTGGTTTTATTTGGTCAACTAGTTGATCAAGATTGTGTTGTGAAACTCTCACCTAATGGTTGTCTTGTTTAAAATCAAAAAAAGGGATAACCATGGCCACGGGGGTAGAGTTGGCAGAATATTTCTACTAGAATCGATTCATCGTCACTTGCATCATTGCTTTCTTTCAGTTTTTGCCATGGATATTACTCGCTCTAATAAGTTGCTCACTCTTTGACATAATAGGATGGGTCATCCTCATTCCTCTCGGCTTCAACACATGCTTAAATCATGTCTTCCAGCAGCACATGGAATCCATTCCAATCTCCGTTTGTCATGTTCAACTTGTGCCAGTTCAAAAACTGACAAGCTTCATTTTCCATCCAGTTTATCTGCTTATGAAGATCTATTTGACTTAGTGCATAGTGATGTATGAGGTCCTTCTCCTATTTTATGAAGGACAGGATATAAGTACTTTGTGTTACTATTGATCATGTATCTAGATACACATGGGTTTTTTTTATTCAAAATAAATTTGAGGTTCTGACACTTATTATGAATTTTGTTGAGTATGTTCATACACAATTTCATAAAACTATAAAAATATTTCGTTCTAGCTCTGGGGGAGAGTACATTAAGACTAATCTTATTGAGTTTTTCAAAAATAAAGTAATTATAGCCCAATGCACTTGTCCTCATACTCCGGAACAAAATAGTGTCGTAGAAAGGAAGAAAACATTTGTTGGAAACTATATTGGCCCTTTTGGGTACGTTTAATATGCCAAAGAGTTTCTAGCCTGAAGCTGTACATACTTCTGTATATTTGATTAATAGACAAACTTCCCCAATCATTGAAAATGAGACTGATCCATACTTCAAATTATATCACAGTAAGCCTGATTATTCTCATTTGCGAGTTTTTAGTTGTGTTTACTTTGTCCATCTTCCAGTACATGAACGACATAAGCTTTTGGCAAAGACAACACTATGTATTTTTGTGGGCTACAACAACACACAAAAAAGTACCTTTATTATGATGCATTTCGTGGTCAACTTCGAGTATCTAGACATGTTTTTTTAGGATCAGTTTTCTTACAAATACGATCCTAAACATGCTTCAGAATTTTTTTCTTTTATGTACAAGTTTGATGATCATGTGATAGCTACTGACCCTCCGCTTTCTCCTCTACTTGATCCTCCGAAATAGCCCATGAACTATGATAATGATGATCTTTAGCTCTCAAATCCTTCTAGTATTGACTCTACATCCTCGTCCTCATCTTCGGAAGAGGGTTCATCCTATCCACTTACTCCCCTACGCCGGTTTGGAAGGACAAACCACCATGCTCCTGAATGGCTCGATTACTCTCCGGGGAAATTTGGTAAGTCCTATGCAATGCATACCATATTACATTTTATTGATGTACCTACATCATACTCCCATGCTTCTACACAAACCTGTTGTAAAGAGGCAGTGTCAGAAGAGCTTTGTGTACTGAATGAAAATTCTACTTAGGACTTCATTGATAAACTAGTAGATGGAGTTCTCATTAGAAGCAAGTGGGTGTATTCCACTAAACTTAAGGCAGATGGTATAATTGATCGCTACAAAGCTCGATTGGTCGCTTAAGGGTATAAACAGAAGTATGGAGTGGATTGTGAGGAGACTTTTACACCTGTTGCTAAGATGAAAACCGTACGGACATTATTAGTTGTGCTTCAATAAAAGGTTGGACCTTACATCAAATGGGTGTGAAAAATTCATTTCTTTACGGTGATCTGCAAGAAGTTGTGTTTATGAAACCACCACCTGGGTGTGTTCTCCCGAGACCAAATGCAGTTTGGCATCTTCGGTAATCTCTCTACGGATTAAAACAGGCTCCCCGAGCTTGGTTTGATAAATTTTGATCGACGATTCAAACTGTGGGCTTCTCTCAGAGTTCTTCAGATCATTCCTTGTTTCTTTGTACTTCCCCAGTAGGCACCACAATACTTGCATACCTCATTTAAGATGAAGGACTTGAGACGGCTGACATACTTCCTTAGACTTGAGGTTCTCTATACTTGCCTACTTGGATCATGCTTACACAAAAAAAGTATGCTAGTAATCTTGTTTCAACGGCTGGTCATACTGATGACAAGGTTATATACATCCCGATGGATATTAATATGAAGTACAAGGAGGATGGCGCAGAACCATTTAGTGATCCAACATTGTATCTACAGTTGGTGGGATCATTAGTTTTTCTCACTATGACAAGGCCGAATATCTCATATGCAGTACAAGTTCTAAGTCAGTTTGTGGCTAATCCTTACCATATACATAACATTGCACTACTTCATGTCATTCAGTATGTTCATGGTTCTATGAGTAGAGGTGTTCTTTTCAATTCTGGTTCTCCTATGCGTCTTGAAGATTATACTGATGCAGATTGGTCTAGTTGTCCCAATTCTCATGCTCCATTATTTATTGGTGCATGTTTCTTGGCTCATCCTTGATATCCTGAATATGTAAGAAATAATTTCATACATCTAAATCATCTACGGAGGCTCAGTATTGAGCTATGTCGGCAGCAAGTTCAAAAATTATTTGGCTACAATGCTTATTATCTGAGCTAGGTGTTGCTTTTACAACTCCTACATTATTATATGTTGATAACACTAGTGCGATTAAAATAGCCACAAACCCAGTGCAACATGAAAATACAAAGCATATAGAGGTGAACTGCCATTACATTTGAGAATTAGTTGCCGATCATCTCATCACCCTACAACACATCTCTTATCATGATCAACTTGTCGATTTATTTACAAAGGCGATGACATGTGTAAGGCATCACTATCTTATGTTCAAATTGATACTGTGTGATCACCAGTATCAATTTGAGAGGGGATGTTGGGTCATGCTATAATTGTATAGATATCACAAAATATACTCCTCAGAATAGGACTAAATTATAGATTCTGTAGTAATTATGATATATTCTCTTTTCTAAAATAGGACTTTAATCCTACAGTTGTATAGCTATAAGTATTTCCTATTGTATCATTAAATGATATAAGAAAAAGAGAATTCAGATTCTCACACTTCTCTATCAAATACTAAATATAGGGATATTATGGGTAAATAAACACGCCAATCATTATTTTCTTAATGAATTTGCCAAGTCCAAATGTAACAAGTAAAAACAAACGGAGGGAGTAAATAAGAAAGACAATTTTATTAATTTATCCTTTAAATTTTTCTTTTTGAAAATTTACAAACTTGTTTACACTTTTAAAAAGGAATTTACAAACTTGTTTACATTTCCTCTGAAACATACTCCAAAAGCTTCTATTTATTCCATTCTCTTCCCACAATGAATTCTTTGACTTCAATCTCTTCCTCCCCAGTATTCTTTCCCTTTATAAAATAAGTTAACCCTTGCTTTGTCCAGTTTTCAAACTAAAAAATAGAAGTTCCTAATTTAACTTTTCCACCAAATTTCATGTTCAACCTCCTCTCTAATAGTCATTAGTTTTATTCATGCATGACATGCCCCTGATCTTTGTGCAATAATAGGATGAAACTTCTTGCAGTAATTATTCCACATACAAGAGCTCCACAAAGAGGAAGTAGAGACTCTGAAATTCCACTATAATTTTGCAAATAATACCTTTCGTACATCATGAAGTGCCTAACTTTTGGTAGCATACCTACTAGTATTTTATGGAGCATCCTTGAAAGAATCTTGTTTGCAAGAATATTTAGGCTGATGGGCCTGAGATATGTAAAACTATGAATAGATTTTTCTTTGGGAAGGAGGACTAGATTTGTGTGGGTAATAAGCTTAGGCAGATCTTGTCCACAAAATAAAGCCCTTACCATTCTGGTAATATCTTCTTCTATGATGTCCCAATAATTCTGAAAGAAAAGACCAGAGAACCATCTGGACCACTGGTGCTATCTCCATTTGAGGCAAAAACTACACACTTAATCTCCTTTATACTTGGCAATTTGTCTACTTCTTCATTCTGCTCTTGTGTGATGATATAGGGGATGTGATGTAGCATACCAAAATCATTGTTCCTTTCTGGTTCACTAAACTGATCTATGAAAAAGGAAACAACTTTTTCTCCAATATTGTGATAGATATAGACTGTATCACCCTAACTTGTTATCACGACCTAACTACCAGATCATGTGGACACCTACTCTAAGTCACCTAGATAGGAGAACCCTTACCACCTGATTAAAACAGGTATGCAAAAGTAAACAAGAAAATATGAAATGGCCTTTAAAAAAAATCAGTCTCAAAACTCGAATACAATAACATCTTTTAATGATACAATTGAACCCCTCCCTAAGAACTAGTCTAAACAGGTACAAAAGCTACTACGAGAAATGGACAGAAAATAGGAAACAACTCCCACCATAGAAAGAGATGAGTAGAAGCTGTTGGAGATCAGAATCGTCTTCACCTAAGAAACATCAACTGATCCTGCAACCAGACTATACCCAAAAGGTATAGCAAGAGTAGTATCAGTACAAACAACATCGATCGAACCAAATCCACCACACAACATCATGCAAATATCCAGAAAGAACGCATACAACTTGAAAGTTATACAGCCAGGGTCTTTTATCAATAACTCTTACTACCCAGATATGCTACTCGTGAACTCTATTCACTCCCTACCGAGACTCCATACCCTAACCCGCTGCAAACTCAAACATTTTAGAACATCCCACTCCCTTAACCCGGTCGTATGCTGACCCCTTATAAACTTTAGACTCTCCGAGACTACCCCTCTTGCCAAACGCTAGAGATACCTTACAATCGTCAACGTTGTTACTAATTAGCAAGCTATCCCCATTAGCAGGCCTATTTCTCTCACTCAAGATCCTAAGTCAGTAAACCTAAATCCCCAGTCCTTATCCAAGTCAATAAATTACCTGTAAGACTCTCAGTCAATAACCTGAATCAATCACCATATAACCATGTCCCAAACCACAAGTAATTATGTCACATCCTTCAAGTAACCCAAACCACCCAAGGATCCCTAGGATATCATTTATAACATTCAACATGCAATCCTGGTTTACACAAGAAACCACCTTAACACTTAAATACACTAACTCGACCACTCATGGACCAACATATAATAATAACATCACAACAGATAGGCCTGGTTCACTCATGGACCAACATGTAATAATAACATCATAATAGATAAGCCTGATTCACTCATGGAACCAACACACATAATAATAAGTAAACCTGTACCAGGCATTGTACCCAAACCAACCATAAATGAATCTGTACCAGGCATAGTACCCAAGCCAACCGATGAATAACTTATACCAGGCGTGGTACCTGAGCCAACCATAAATGAATCTATACTAGGCGTGGCACCCGAGCCAACCAAAGAATCCCTGATATTACAACAATCAGAACCACAATGATAATATACCACATTTGTACAACCAACAAGCATTTAAACCAGGTTCATTACATGAGATTGACATTAAGATATCATTTAGCATTCATTCCCTTTTTCACTGAACATATGTTGTGCAAGTAATACTACTAAGACAGTTATTATGCACACATATGGCAATTGGGTTACAAATAACCATCACCTACCTCAACAACTATGGTTCATCATTCTAGCTCTTGATGGCCTGTCCAAAGACAGATCCCCGGTTTATTCAATTAAGCATATTAATTCATATACCCCAAATCCTAGACTCATTTATAAATACACATGAATCCAAAGTAAATCTATCCTCTAATACCACGAACCTAGTACTTCCTTGCTCATCCCATTTCCTTCATTATACCAACCCAGGAAATCCGCTATGACCTAGAAACCCTTATAGTTAATCAGTACTAGTTTCCAGAACCTACACATAATCCAATTATTCAATGATTAACAACCATAATGTAAACATAAACAATCAAGTACAGGATCCACATTACTCACAACAGTAAATACCCACCCCATCAGCAAGGTTAACACATTTTATCCGTCCAAGCGCCATGCCCGAAGGCCTAAGCATACAATCTCCTATCAATCTACATTATGTCATGTATTTCAATCTGAATCTAATCTACTCAATTGAACCTAGCCTACCTAGATACCAAGAAGCTACTACAGTAGTCTGAACACAAACTTTGGCTCCATGAAGGCGAATCATGTCGAGAAATAAGCATGGAGTCCATGGGTTTTACCCTATCCGAGTAAAAATCCCTCATTTCCATTGCTTCCAAACATGAGGAACCCTAGGAGGGTTTTTGGAGAAACACTTATCCTTTTTCAAACTAAAAAAAAGAAACCAAAATAAAAAACCTGTGTTCTGGGTTACTGGTTTTGTCAGCCTGCTATAGAAGCCTGTCGGCTGCTACCGTGGTGGTGCTATAGCAGGAAAATTTTTGCTATAGCAGGACGACGTCAGCCCAAGTAAAATTTCAAATTCCAAATTTTTTTGTTGTGTCATTCCAAACTAAATCGAGAGCATATTTCACCAGTTCTCGTAACCCATAATGAGGTGCCTTGCAATAACAACTTAACAGGTCGTTACAATAAATACCAATTTACCCATTATTTATCCCCGAACAATTTCTAATACGAAGAAAAGAATGAGACAACTTTTTGAACCTTAACACTCTAACATGACATTGTAAGTATAGCCTTACACAAACCACCAAAACTTTCATTTCCTGCGGTGTACCAAAACTCAAATCGAAAATTATTTCTATCCCGCTCTGTCAAGGAATTCCTTTCTTCGAGTTGCACAAAACTAATTAGAGTAACCCTTCCCTGGTGCCTAAGTAATTTGGGGCCTCGTTAATATACCGGAGCAAGAGAATTTCAAACAACATGAAAAAATAATTGTTCCATTTCAAGGTGATCTGGATCCCGCTATAGCATGAATTATTTTGCTACAGCTGCACCGCTATAGCGGGTGCCAATAGTTTAAAGGGGTGAGAAATGGGTTTCTCACCCATTCTCCCTCTTTCACCCCAAAAAAACATAATTTCCTCCCCGATCACTTTGCTCCCATCATTTGAAACAAGGTAACTAACATTAAGCTTTACTTCATTGCACGAATATTAATTGTTCTAGGCTTGAATTTGATGAAATAATAAATAGTGGGTTGGTTTTTCAAATTTGAATTTTGGGGTTGATTTGCCCAAATTCTTTAAGCATGGATACTTCCTTTACATTTACAACTCTCCCATAGCATTCTAAGCTTAAGAATTATGGGGTTCATGGCTAAAACAAAGCTTAAAATTATAGAGAATATGAAGTGTCATTCCTGTTTGAAAAAAAGGTGATTTGGGCGATTTTTAGGAGTTATAATGCTCAAATTTTTACATAAACTTGTAATGACCCTTCCCGTCATTTACGCATTTTTGCCTTTCTTGTACCGTTAGAGCTTGTGTGTAGCAGGCCCAAGTCATTTAAGGCTTGTCGAGACTGGTAATTTGGTGCCCGGGCTATTTGTTTGGTCTTTATTATCGTATGATAAGTTTTGAAGTCAAGCAAGTCGGCAAAAGTTATCGTAAGAGTCTTTAATAAATTTTGTAAACTTTGGGTCAAATGTCTCAGAGCTTTTCTCCCAATATATAAAGAGTTAGAAGTCCCCCAACCTACCAAATTGAAGGTCTATGAGTCTAGTTTTCAATGCACAAAACCTCACGTCAAGACAATCTTGGAGTAAAATGTTATGACTATTTTACCGTGGACTGTCTGGAAGAAACCAGGTCGCGAACCGGGTCAGGTCAAAATTGATTTAAAGCCTCAACTTTACGTTTGAAAATGCCATAACAGTTCTGAAATAGAGATAAAACATAAGGGAGGGTTCCAAGAGAGTTCTTGAGTGATCAAGGTGCATTTTTGGTGATTTTTATCGCTAAAGTTTGCCCCTGTGTCTAGAAACGCGATCTCTACGCGTGGCAACCATTTTCCCCTTCGATAAGCCCTGTTTGGAGATGGTTTCAGAAGATAGGAATTGGTATTACTTGGTGGTTCTTAAATCTTTACACTTAGTTTGCTAAGGTAACCATTTCGGGGTTCTTTTATGATCGTTTTTATGAAGTTCTACGGATGTTTCGTAAAGTTATGATTCTTTTGGGAAATTTACCGATTTAAGCTTAATTATGAACTGTTTATAGGTGAGTATAAGCTGCGTATATATAGTGTTTGTGAAGCTTAGGACGTAAGGAACAATTTTCGTAAAGTAACTACGGGCATTCAGACATTCGTTGAAAGGTATTTTTGTCATTTTGGAGTTTCTTGGAGTGGTTTGAGCTTGGACACCGTCGTCCTAGCAGCTTGTCGTTGGATGGCAGGTAGGTTTGGTTTAAACTCCATAGACTTAGCATATATAGGATAAAATTGTATTAATGGGATCCTTGGGTTGGATTTATTAGGTCGGTACCACAGACCTTGACTGCTTTATTCATGCCCGCCTACTTTTGTTCCTCTGATGCTTGTAGTACTTGCCGATACGTTTTATTTACCCTTGTGGTCCTGTGAGGCCTTGTTGACTCTAGAACATAGAAGGTGGGATATTGGGAATGTCCGCTAGCCCCGGGCATATAATTATCCTCCTAGGCTGGTTATGCTTGCTGAGTAGCTATGGGCCTGTGCAGGGTCGATAGGTTGATTGAGAGCTGCTGGGCAGCTATTGTGTTTGGTCATACCATTTCCATGCATATAAAGAGGTTTTATCCATGTGTTCCTACGATTTTGGCTTCGGGCCTACTGGCACTATTTTCTAAACCTTGCATGGCCTCGGGGGTTTATTTTTGATGGAAATGAATTGGAAATGGTATAATTTAACTTGTGAATATTCTTGGGTAAAAGAAGATAAAATTATGATTTATATCACCAATTTTATGATTAACGCTAGACTCGGAAGGGCCAGGGTGCTAGTTGAGTTTTCTTACTACTTGAGATGGTTTTGGCCTCGGTCGGACCGAGCACCTGAGATGACTTTCTACTGTTTAGACCTGGTTATGCCCGGGCACCCTTGGATGGGTTTTTGAGATATTTTACCACTACTTTAGTCCTGGACAGGGTCTGGGCAGGCATATTCGAGACTGGGTCTCTATCTTGAACCCGGACTTGCTTCTGGATGACATATTTTGATACTGAGTTTTAGTATGGGGTCGGGGACCTCCATGGACCTTGCCATACGGGCCTGGAGCTTCGGGCTGCATGTGCAAGAGGAAGGGTATACGGCAAAGTAGAGGTATAGGGGCAGTGTCCTTCCATGGAACCTACTTGCTGGGCCGGATCGGCACCGAAGGAGGTACATACAGAGATACCATTTCACTTGAGATCTTCATGCATCATATCATTCATTGTTTGAGGCTCCACCCTTGTTTGCTATTTGTTGATTGTACGCTCCGGTAGAATGGGATGCCGGAGGGTTTGTTTTCACTTGTTTGTGTTCCTCGGTTGTATGGGCAGCCGGGGGACTGTAGGTAGACTCTTGTTATTTATTTATGGAATTGTTCCCTGTTACGGCTAAGTTGTTGGTTTCTGGATTTGAGATTGACATGATTAGTTTGATCTCTGATTTCTATTTTCCCGAGCATGTCTATCTCTACTCTTCACTCTCTTTTCCATATGCTTGAGGTTACCGGTATACCGTCCATTTCTAGAACTTATTATGTATATACTGTTATCATAGGGATCCCAGGTGCGTCTTTTCTTACTTTCACATGTGCTTGTTATGTGTATATTCTACTTGCTGGCCTTACATGCTGTTTCTGTTGCCTTCCCGCTGGGCTAGTTTCTGCGTACCTTTTTCGTTGATTTCCGTGACTACTTGCTTATATTTTTTCTGTTACTACGCTTTTATCTTATATGTGTTCAGTCGTCCTATGATACCTACTAGGTACCTTATGCTTCGCATTTGGTGCTTACACTACCCCTTGCATCTTTTGGTGCAGATTCTAGCATGGGCCATCGCTGCTAGATCGCTGTGATTCATTCTTGGAGATCTATTGGGGACTACTTCAGACTAAGGGTGAGCTCTTGGAGATCGGAGCTTATCTTTAGTTTATCTTTTGCTTTATGTACTCTATTACCATACAGAGACATCTGTATATATTGTTTTGGATCGTTTGCACTTCATGTATGTAGTTCTAGCTTTGTACTATGATACCAGGTTTTTGGGGTTTGGTTTAGCTTCTACATATGTGTATATATATATTCTTGTTATCTATTCTCTTTATCTTGTTCCCTTACTTTTGCTTAATACATTGTTCTTCCATTTTTTTGTTAGATAGTAGCCTATTACTAACTGTTCTGGGCTACGGGGATTGGTGTCATCATGACTGAGAAATTGGGTCATGACAGCTTGGTATCAGTGCTCTAGGTTCACTGGTGTCATCGATATAGGATCCAATGTCTAGTAGAGTCCTGCGGATCAGGGTGGAGACGTCTATACTCAATCTTTGTGAGGCTACAGTGACATTTTAGGAAATTTGACTCTTTCATTGCTTTTGTGTCGTGCGTAGGACCCTTGAAGTTTCTGGAAATCTCAATAGTTCTACTTCATTCTTCCACAGATGGTTCGTATGAGAGCGTCGGCATCAGGCGGAGATGAGCCTCTCACTCCAGCTAGGGGTCGAGGACGGCCTCAAGCAGCGGCACCTGCTAGAGCTGCTAGAGGTTGAGATAGAGCCCGAGCAGCATATGAATCAGGGTGAAGCCCAGGTACCACCAGCTCCAGCGCCCACTTCTGTGCCAGCTCCAGTCGCAACTCAGTCTTCAGATATTCGGGGATTACTATTACAGCTTTTGGGTATGATTGGAGAGAGGCCTTCTGAGGCAGCACAGACATCCTCTCAGAGGGCAGCCCTGGGTGCACAGAGTTCAGGAGCGCAACCTGCTACTGCGGCTTCTCGTGCGGAGGTAATTCCAGTCACATCTGTTGCACAGCATCTTGCTGCTCGCCCAGCTATGACAGAGTCAGAGCAAAAGACGTTGGGTAGGTTTTTGAGGTTAGGACCTCCGAGGTTTGCTGGAACTTCTGGATAGGAGCCACATGACTTTATTACTACCTGTGAGGAGATGTTTCACTATTTGGGCTTGTTGGAGGCTCACGAGGTTGATTATACTACATATCAGCTGGAGGGTCCAGCTAAGTTATGGTGGAGGACACAGGTTGCTCGCAGATCTTCTACATCAGCTTCTTTGACTTGGTCTGAGTTTTATGAGGCCTTTATGGCCAAGTTCTTACCTCGGATTGATCGTGAGCATCACAGGGAGCAGTTTACTCACCTGATGCAAGATTCTATGACTGTCTCAGAGTATGAGACCCATTTTCATCAGCTAGCACCGTTTGGAGCTATGATCATTCCTACCGAGGCAGATAGGATTCATAGATTTATATGGGGTTTGAGCCAGCTGAGATATTGGTTGCCGGTGGTCGATCATTTCAGGCTATCGCAGACTATGTCCGTACTGTGGAGGACTTACAGTGACATGATCAGGGGGCCAGAGAAAAGAGGCCTCGACATCAGGGTGGCTACAGTGGTTCCAGATATGGTGGTAGGGGTTCAGGCCATTGGGGCCGGGGTTATCAGCCACAGCAGCACCAAGGTCAGTACAGCTGACCGGTTCAGGCTTCCCTTCAGACTTTTGGTAGTACCCAGCTCGAGCAGGGTCAGAGGAGCCATCAGGGCTATAGCAGTCAGACTTTGAGGGGTACAACTTCTGTGGCATCAGGTCGTGGTGGACATACGGGTTCCGCTGGATCATCTGGGTCGACTAGGTCATCGAGGGCTTGTTATACTTATGGTGTGATTGGTCACTTTGCTAGATATTGCCCCCAGCAGGGTACAATTCGGCCAGCCGAGCCGTTGTGAGCAGTTCAACCTCCGGTTAGAGGGGGTGGTGGTCAGCCTAGGGGTGGTGCTCCGCATGGTAGATCAGGTGGTAGGGATGGCGGTAGAGCAGGTGGAGGTCGTCGTCAGTTCTATGCGGTCCCTGGGAGATCGGAGGCAGAGGCCTCAGATGCTGTGATCACAGGTACGATTTCTGTGTGCCATCAGTCTGCTATGGCTTTATTTGATCCTGGATTCACTTGTTCATACATATCTGCCTACTTTGTGCCTTGTTTGGGGTTGGCTAGTGAGCCATTATCTGTGCCTATTTCTGTTTCGACCCCAGTAGGAGATTCTTTAGTAGTGGATCAGATTGTGAGATATTGTATGTTATATGTTGGTGGTTTAGAGACTTGGGGTGATTTGATGATCCTTGACATGCTAAATTTTGATGTGATACTGGGCATGGACTGGTTATCCCCTCATCATGCAGTTTTGGACTGTTATGCCAAGACCGTTACCATAGTCATGCCCGGTGTATCCCCGGTCATGTGGCAGGGTTCTATTGACCACGCACTATCTGGGATCATCTCTTGTCTTCGAGCTAGGAAGTTGATTTCCCATGGGTGTTTAGCTTATGTAGCATATGTCTGAGATGCTAGTGTTGACCCTTCTTCTCCTGAGTCTTTTCCTGTGGTTAGAGACTTCCTAGATGTGTTCCCTGCCGACCTGCCAGGCCTTCCACCTGAGAGAGATATTGATTTTCCTATTGAGTTAGAGCCGAGCACCAGGTCCATTTCTATTTCTCCTTACCGTATGGCTCCGGCTGAGTTAAGGGACTTTAAGAAGCAGCTCCAAGATCTGTTAGCTAAGGGGTTTATTAGACTGAGTGTGTCACCTTGGGGTGCTCCTATTCTCTTCATGAATAATAAGGATCGGTTGATGCGCATGTGTATTGATTATTGGCAGCTGAATAGGGTGACAGTAAAGAATAGGTATCTGATGCCGAGGATTGATGACTTGTTTGACCAACTTCAGGTTTTAGTCATGTTTTCGAAGATTGATTTGAGGTCCGGCTACCATCAGTTGAGGATTAGGGCGGAGGACATCCCTAAGACAGCATTCAGGACACGTTATGGCCATTATGAGTTCCTGGTGATGTCTTTTGGGTTGACTAATGCCCCCGCAGCCTTTATGAACTTGATGCACAGGGTTCTTGGCCCGTATTTGGACTCATTTGTGATAGTTTTTATAGACGACATATTGGTATACTCGCGTAATAGAGATGAGCATGAGCAGTACTTGAGGGTTATACTCCAGACTTTGAGAGATCATCGTCTTTATGTCAAGTTCTCAAAGTGCGAGTTTTGGCTTGAGTCAGTTGCATTCCTAGGGCACGTGGTGTCTAAGGATGGGATTAGGATTGATCCGGGAAAGATTTTAGTGATTTGTGATTGGCCTAGACCCACTACTGTTATTGAGTTCCGCAGTTTTATTGGGTTAGCAGGTTACTACAGATGCTTCGTTCTGGGATTTTCTTCCATAGAAGCACCCTTGACTATGCTGACTAGGAAGGATGTCTCATTTTAGTGGTCGGATCAGTGCGAGGATAGATTTCAGAGTCTTAAGGCCTTATTGACTTCAGCTCCAGTTTTGAGTTTGCCGGTTGAAGGTCAGAGCTTCTCCGTGTATTGCGATTCTTTTAGGGTTGGTCTTGGTTGTGTGTTGATACAGTAGGGTCGAGTAATAGCATATGCGTTGAGGCAGCTGAAGGTTCATGAGCGCAACTACCCCACTCATGACTTAGAGTTGGCGGCGGTAGTTTTCGTGCTCAAGATCTGGAGTCATTACTTATATAGAGCTCACTGTGAGATCTTCACTGATCACCGTAGACTTCAGTATATCACGAGTCAACGAGAGCTGAACTCGAGGCAGAGGAGATGGGTCGAGTTACTGAAAGACTATGACTTCACTATTATGTATCATCTTGGAAAGGCAAATGTGGTAGCGGATGCCTTGAGCCAGAAGGCGGTGAGTATGGGTAGCCTAGCTTCTCTTTCAATTTCAGAGCGATCGTTGGCCTTGGACATCCAGTCCTTGGCTAACCGTATGGTTAGGCTTGACTTGTCGGATCCTAGCAGAGTTCTCGCCAGTGTTGAGGTTAGTTTTACTTTGATTGATCAGATTCAGAGCCGTCAGTTTGAGGATCAACAGTTGTGTGACCTTCGTGATCAGGTTGTTCAGAGTGAGACCAGTCGGGCTACTCTAGATTCAGATGGAGTTCTGAGGTTTGATAGTCGCCTTTATGTTCCAAGGATTCGTGATTTGATTCAGTTGATACTTCATGAGGCACATTGTACTAGATACTCCATTCACCCTGGCACAGCAAAGATGTATAGAGACTTGAGACAGCTTTACTGGTGGAGTGCTATGAAGCGGGATATAGCAGAGTTTGTATCTCGGTGCTTGAACTGTCAGCAGGTTAAGTTCAAGCATATGAGACCTGGTGGTTTGATGCAGCGACTTCCCATTCCTGAGTGGAAGTGACAAGGGATTACTATGGACTTCGTTATTGATTTGCCTCGTACTTCTCGTGGGTTTGATTCCATATGGGTGATTTTTGATAGGCTAACTAAGTCAGCACATTTCTTGCCAGTTCAGACTTCTTATGGTGCAGAGAGGTTAGCTCAGATCTACCTTCGTGAGATTGTTCAGTTTCACGGGGTTCCAGCTTCTATCATTTCAAACCGCGGCACTCAGTTCACATCTCAGTTCTGGAGGGCTATTCAGCGAGATTTGGGTACAGAGGTTCAGCTTAGTACTTCTTTCCACCCTCAGACAGATGGCCAGTCCGAGAGGACCATTCAGGTCCTGGAGGACATGCTTCGGGCCTGTGTTCTTGACTTTGGAGGTTCATGGGATCAGTTTGTGCCTTTGGGTGAGTTTGCTTATAATAATAGTTTTCATTCCAGCATTGGCATGGCACCTTTTGTGGCCTTGTATGGTAGGCGTTGCAGATCACCAATTGGTTGGTTTGATGGTTTGATGGTTTCAAGTCTAGGCCACAGAGTACAGATTTGCTTCGAGATTCCTTAGACCGAGTTTGAGTGATTCAGGATAGACTTCTGGCAGCCCAGAGTAGGCAGAAGAGCTATGCTAATTGTATACTTTGTGCCTTAGAGTTCAGTGTTGGTGATTCGGTATTTCTCCGTGTATCGCCCATGAAGGGTGTGATGAGATTTGGTAGGCGGGGAAAGCTTAGCCCCAGGTACATTGGGCCATTCGAGATTCTCCAGAGGGTTGGTAGTGTTGCCTATCAGTTAACTTTGCCTCCGATGATTTCATCTATGCACCCGATTTTCCATGTATCGATGTTGCGGTGGTATGTTCTAGTGTTGCAGTGGGATACGGTTCAGCTGGATGAGAGTATAGCCTTTGTTGAGGAGCCGCTAGCTATTTTGGCCAGAGATGTCAGGAGATTGAGGTCTCGGGAGATCCCAGTTGTCAAGGTTCAGTGGAGGCACCATCCAGTGGAGGAGGCTACCTGGGAGACCGAGAGAGATATGCGGGCTCAGTATCCGCAGTTGTTCAAGCCTTCAGGTACTTCCTTGTTCTTGACTTTCAAGGAGAAAAGTCTTTTTAGTAGTGGATGTTGTAATGACCTTTCCGGTCATTTACTCATTTTTTCCTTTCTTGTACCATTAGATCTTGTCTATAGCGGCCCCAAGTCATTTAAGGCTTGTCGGGACCGGTTGTTCGGTGCCCGGGATGTTTGTTTGGTCTTTATGGTCGTATGATAAGTTTTGAAGTCAAGCAAGTCGGCAAAAGTTATCGTAAGAGTCTTTAATAAATTTTCTAAACTTTGGGTCAAATATCTCAGAGCTTTTCTCTAGACTTAGCATATATAGGATAAAATTGTATTAATGGGCATCCTTGGGTTGGATTTATTGGGTCGGTACCACAAACCTTGACCGCTTTATTCATGCCCGCCTACTTTTGTTCCTCCGATGCTTGTAGTACTTGCCGATACTTTTTATTTACCCTTGTGGTCCTGTGAGGCCTTGTTGACTCTGGAACATAGAAGGTGGGATATTGGGAATGTCTGTGAGCCCCGGGCATAAAATTATCCTTCTAGGCTGGTTATGCTTGCTGAGTAGCTATGGGCCTATGCAGGGTCGATAGGTTGATTGAGAGCTGCTGGGCAGCTATTGTGTTTGATCATACCATTAACATGCATATAAAGAGGTTTTATCTATATTTTCCTACGATTTTGGCTTCGGGCCTACTGGCACTATTTTCTATACCTTGCATGGCCCTGGGGGCCCATTTTTTATGGAAATGAATTGGAAATGGTTTGATTTAACTTGTGAATATTCTTGGGTAAAAGAAGGTAAAATTATTATTTATATCACCAGTTTTACGATTAACACTAGACTCGGCAGGGCCGGGGTGCTAATTGAGTTTTCTTACTACTTAAGATGATTTAGCCTCAGTCGGACCGAGCACCTGAGATGACTTTCTACTGTTTAGACCCGGTTATGCCCGGGCACTCTTGGAGGGGTTTTTGAGATATTTTCCCACTACTTTAGTCCTAGACAGGTTCTGGGCATGCATATTCGAGACTGGGTCTCTATGTTGAACCCGGACTTGCTTTCGGATGATAGTTTTGATACTGAGTTTTAGTATGGGGTCGGGGACCTCCATGGACCTTGCCATCCGGGCCTGGAGCTTCGGGCTTCGTGTGTTGGAGGAAGGTTATACGACGGAGTAGAGGTATACAGGCAGTGTCCTTCCATGGAACCTACCTACTGGGCCAGATCGGCACCGGAGGAGGTACATACAGAGATACCATTTCACTTGAGATCGTCATGCATCATATCATTCATTGTTCGAGGCTCCACCCTTGTTTGTTGTTTGTTGATTGTACTCCCCGATAGTATGGGATGCCGGAGGGTTTGTTTTCACTTGTTTGTGTTCCTCGGTTGTATGGGAGGCCATTGGACTGTAGGTGGACTCTTGTTATTTATTTATGGAATTTTTCCCTATTACGACTAAGTTGTTGGTTTCTGGATTTGATATTGATATGATAAGTTTGATCTTTGATTTCTATTTTCCCGAGCATGTCTATCTCTACTCTTCACTCCCTTTTCCTTATGCTTGAGGTTATCGGTATACCGTCCATTTCTAGAACTTATTTTGTATATACTATTATCATAAGGATCCTAGGTGCGTCTTTTCTTACTTTCTCCTGTGCTTGTTATGTATATATTCTACTTGCTGGCCTTACATGTTGTTTTTGTTGCCTTCCCGCTGGGCTAGTTTATGTGTACCTTTTTCGTTGATTTCCGTGAGTACTTGCTTATATTCTGTCTGTTACTACGCTTTTATCTTATATGTACCCAGTCGGCCTATGATACCTACTGGGTACCTTATGCTTCGCATTTGGTGCTCACCCTACCCCCTTCATCTTTTGGTGCAGATTCTAGCGTGGGCGATCGCCGCTAAATCGCGGTGATTTGTGCTTGGAGATCTGTTGGGGACTACTTCAGACTGAGGTAAAGCTCTTGGCGACCGGAGCTTAGCTTTAGTTTATCTTTTGCTTTATGTACTCTATTACCATTCAGAGACATCTGTATATATTGTTTTGGATCATTTGCACTCCATGTATGTAGTTCTAGCTCTATACTATGATACTAGGTTTTTGGGGTTTGGTTTAACTTCCGCATATGTGTATATATATATTCATGTTATCTATTCTCTTTATCTTGTTCCCTTACTTTTGCTTAATAAACTGTTCTTCTGCTTATTTGTTAGATAGTAGCCCATTACTAAATGTTTCGAGCTATGGGGATTGGTTTACCTGCCGGGGGGTTGTAGGTGTCATCATGACCGAGAAATCGGGTCGTGACAAAACTAGTATTAGGATACTTTGAAAATACTGATTTGAACTTGGAATATCGAAAATGGGATTTTGATGAAGAGGTGTCATTGTTGCACCTCTGAAATTTCTTAAATGATGAAGGCTACTATAGCGGCCTTGCTCCGCTATAGCGATGCTGCTATAGAAGATAAATTCTCGCTATAGCGACATCGCCATAGCCGGATGCAGTCCACTATAGCAAGAGGCTACAGGCAGTAGCCTCCCAGACAGGCTAATGCATTAGCCTTTTTCTCCGATTGATTTCCTTAGCACTTTACGAGTTCTAACTCAATCCCTTTTTGTTAACTTGTAGATTTAACACCCAATGGATGCAAATCAAGAATACATTCTGGCTTACAAGAGGTTCCCCCATGATACTAGTCGGGAGAGATTTCGTGATTGTCGGAGGATCGGTCTTTGATATGAGAAGGCTTTCAACATGATAGGTGTAGAAGAGAAGGCAAGTGAATTCTACAGGCGATTTTAGCTGGGGTCCACTGGTAGAGGCTCCCCCTTTTGGAGTCTCAGGCTGGGTAAGATAGTTCTATGTCGTACTCCGTACAGTGCTTTGGGACGACCCCAACCCCACCATCCGCATTCAAGGAGTGGATGTCCCCATGGATATCTGAACCATCAATGAGGTACCAAGAGTGCCTCATGTTTCAAATGTTGCATACGATGACAAGCTTTGGGAGATGGATATGAAATAGCTGCAGGACACTCTGGTAGAGTAGGAGTTTAGGGACCATGTCTACTGGCCCACCACTGAGGGTGTCACGAGCACTTACTTCACAGCTAATGCTAGGAGTTGGCTGAACCTGGTGTCCCAGAGGATTCGTCCATCGGGTAACCTTACCAACATGACTTACCCTCGGGCTTTGGCGGTGGTTATGCCATATAGGGCATTCAGCTGAATATAAGAGCACAAATTATATCCGAGTGGAAGGACTTCTACCGTGGCAATAAGAAGGGTCGTTTCCTTCACGGTCTGGTGTCTGTACTATGCAGGCAAGCTGAGGTGCCCGAGGAGGATGCCGACAGGGAGGTGGAGATGGACACTCCCTATCAGCCCTTCCGAGTTAAGGTGGTCACTTCTAAAGGAAAGAAGAAGAGAAAGGTGGGTGAGGCCGAGAGTATCCAGGCTGCAAGGAACCGATGATGATGACAATCATGCCCCTCTCTCCCAGTCCTAGCCCCCAATCACTAGTAGTTGCCTGGAGATGGACTTGGTGGCGGTCAAGAGGTTCATGGAGAACGCCCCTACTGGAGTTGCAACCTCACCTCCTCATTCCCAGGACTATGCAGTGCTCCATAGGGAGATTAATGAGGGAAAGAGAAAGAGACACTCCCCATATCGCATGCTTGCACGGCTATGGAAGACTGTGAAGGTCATGTTCAGTTGCACCATCCATGACAAGGAGCTTCTCCAGCTAGATCCCGAGGACATGCACGAGTTCCCTTTCTTGAGTAACACAGAGGCAGAGGACCCCACCCTAGCAACCTCTGATAGTGACGAGGAATCCGGCTAGGGCCCTTGGTGCCTATCATTCCTGCTCCCCCTTCCCTCTTATATATACACTATTTACTGCTTTTGGGTTTGCCCCCGTTTGGGGTATGTAATAGACAATGTTATCCCCTTCCATTTCCCTTTTTATCTAACACACATGGATGTTAGTTTAACAAAATTATTAGTATATGCATGCTAAATTAGTCTATAAGCAATTTCCATGATTCACGCAGTAGCTCCCAACTGAAACTGATGATTCAAAATACCCCCAAAATGAAAAGAAAAATAAGGGAAAACAGGTGTTGACACCCAATTTTTACCCTCCACATTATAAATTAATCTTGAGCCTTTTTCAATTTTCAAACAATTTTGAAATTTTCAAACAATTTTGGAATAATTATTTTGTAAAAAGGACAGAACATTTCTCAAATCAGCTTTATAATAGTCTTGAGTAAGAATTTATATTTTTCATATTCTATTATGTGGAATTTATATAAGTTTACTTAAAGAACTATTTTAAAATCTAATTTCATAAGAAAATCCTTTTTAAAAGATTAAATGCTTGATTTTCCTCCAAATTAATTAAAATTAGAAGTTAATTGAATAATTAATTTCATAATTTTTAAAAAGAGGTAATTATGTGTTAAACATAGTAATTATTTCAAATGTTTTTTTAAAATTTAAAGAAAAGCTCACTGGTTAATTTTAGTTAATTCATCTTTATTCCTATTCTAACCTAATTTCTTTAAATCATTTAAAATCTAGCCGAATTTCATCAATTTACTCTCAATTTGGCTATCCCTTAAATTCAAAGTGTGCCAGATTCTAAACAACCCTCACACTCCTTTGTTATCATCCATTTTTGGGCCGATGTTTAAACATTTTAACCCATCAGCCCACTCCCATTTTCTTTTTAACCCGCCTGACCCGAGCCCATTCTCAAGGAACCCGCTCCAGCCCACCACTTAACACCACCCTTATACCCCTGTTCCTTTTTCTTCTTTCACAGACCAAACGACCCCTTAACTATCTCTCTCTCTCTCTATGTCAACGATGAATAACACCACCCAGTACCGCTCCTCCGTTAAACAGTACCCAAATGACAAAATCAAAAGCTCCAAATGACTCCCAAATCCTTCGAGATCGTTATCACTCCGTCTGTTTCCCCTCATCCGTTTGTTTGTACCAGGACAGTTAGCTGTGTAGGTTCTAGAAGAACCTAGAAATCAAACAGGAGGCCTCTCAAGCATCCCTCACCGTGAAACGTGGTGGATTCTCCTCCAAATCATTGGTATATGATCAAAATCATACCCAACAGTACCAACGTGTCCCAATCAGGAGAATTTTTTAGTTTGGATTTCAAAATCCCCAAATTCTTATCGAATTTCTACTCGTTTTCCCCCCTAAATTTCCACCCGTTGCAAACCTAAAATTCCTCCTATATAAACCCTCCACTCTCCACTATTGAAAGATAGTTTTTTGGCTAGCAAAATCTTGGAGAGTCTTTTTCTTCGATTCTGAGGAAACCTTAAAAATCATGATGAATTCGAGAAACTTCAAGTTCGATAAAAACCTTAAGGATCTTGGGGGTTGTTCTTTTGATATTAGCAAACCGAGAAACTTCAAGTTCTAATCAGTGTTTTAAAAAGTGGGGGCATAAGGCGAGGCATTTTACTTAGCACGGGGTGAGGCGTAAGCCCCAGGGCGTTGGGGGCGTAAGCCCCATGGATCTTTAATATTTAATTTATAATATAGTAAAATAGTATAATAACTCAAAAATCATAAAAAAAATACATTAGTAATTTTTAAAAATTTAAAACATGATCAAAGAAACTCATAGAAAATAAAACTTCTAACATCATTTTACAAGTAAAAATAATGCAATGATATAAAAGCTATTATGAGATTCAAATCAACTCTAACATTTTAACTCCAAACAATAAAAGAATCACAATTTCTTAGAATATATGACTATACTATGCAATTTACCTCTCAAAAAAGAAATAATTAATACACTATTAGTATTATAACTAAAACATCACTCCTTCATGAAATAAAAAATGGTTTCAAATAACAAAATAATAAAATATGATAATTTTGAGATATAGGAACCAAAAACATGAAGACCAATGACACGTGAAGATGTAAAATCTGGCTATGTATTTTAAAAAGAAATGTTAAGTGATATTCACCCTCACGACATTCTCAAATAGTAAATAAGCAATTAATTTTCTCAACTTTCTTATTTCTATAGATGAGGAGTACTAAGCATCATTCATTTATTGAAGAATTATGAGAATTAACAATGTTGACCAAGAAATTTGACACATAATTGAGTAGAACTGTTAGGCGAGCCTCGAGCGTTGGGCGTTAGGCGTGTTTGGGGCGTACACACGGGCTCTTAGGGGGTAAGCCTCACACGACTTAAGCCCCACACGGAAGCCCCGAGGCATTTTACCAGTGCCTCTCCCCAGGGTGAGCTCTGAGGCTAGCCTCAAAACTGCCTTTTAAAACACTGGTTCTAATCCATCAGAAAGTCGATACAAGTCAAATACTCGACTCGTTGTTCCAGTCGCTGCACCAAAGAAGGTAAAATCTTTACCTTTTTATGTATTTCTTCTCTTTTGTTTTCTGAATCTAAATATAGTACTGAAGACCCCTCTGTTATTATAAATTTGATATGTCTGGGCTGGTCTTGTTTGAAACTATTTTCCTATTGTGATGAGAAATGAAAGGTGAAATTCCACCCCTTGCTTTATTTTCTTGTTCGTAGATTGGCTTGTTGTTAGCTCATCTTTGTGTGAAGTTTCATTAACGATTTGCTTTCTATTGAACACCGTTTCTAGGCTGTTTGATTGAGAGGGTGATGGGTTAAGCTTTGGGGAATAGTTGAGCTTTGGGAAAGGCTTTGAACTTACAAGTTTGGCTTCTCCCAAAAGTTCCTAAAGACCCGAACCTCCCCAATCTTTTCCTCTGGTTGTTTGCTTATTAATGAGTAGCTAGAATGTTCGTTTCTTATATGGGGTAATAGGAGTCTCTAATGAAGCTTGTTTAAGAATAGTTCTTGTCACAATAGCTAAGTATCAATTCTACGATTAACCCCTAATCATAACCTCTCGTTGGCTCATTATTATGTTCTTGTTTGTCTTTGTGTTGTGAAGGATTCAATGGAGAAAATAGTCATCTAACTAATCCATATTCTAAGATTTTCATGGTCTATAATACCATGTGAAATCCTAGGAACCAAGGTCTTGAGATCACTCTTAGTTATCCTCAAAAAGACCTTAAGGACATGACCAAATCATGACCCTCTTTATTGTTCTTTTAGAATTCGGCTACATGATCTATTATTCCTATGTTATCTTCTCATGTTGCCTCTTCCCTATCCTTGTCTTTGGTTACTTTTAGGGAGCAGTAGTAAGACACTAGTGGTGCAGTTCATTTGGCTAAAATAAATAAGCATGTTCATCCTTTTTCCTCCTGATCACTTGTGTTTTTACCAAGAGGAGTTAGGAAACTTATTTCTGAATAAACTACCATTTTTCCCCTTATCATTACATTTTTTTGTGAAAACCAAGATGGTTCTTGTCTTGGTTAAGGATCAACTTCCTATTTCTAATAAAAATTAGCTTCCATATGGAGGATTTTGTACATATTAGGTTTGTTTCTAGTTGATTTTGAGTTCATGTGAATACGATTAAGTTTGCTTAAAATATTTCAAGAAGTCCCAGCTTTCATGACCATTTTTTAGCTTGCTTGTCTTCTCTTTTATTTCTAAGAATTTTGTAGCGGTGTTTTAAGTAAATTGATTAAGTTTGCGTGCATCTTGCTTCTCAATACTATCTAATATCTTTAGTCGAGATATCACCCTTTAGTTATCATGAACATAGGGAAAATGAATTCGTATAAAAGGTCGAATGTTATTTGTGTATTTCAGGAGATAATTCTCAAAAAGGGACATGGATAATTGATAAAAATTCATTGCATATTCTCATTTGACTCAACTGATACCTTGTAAACAAATGCTTTGTGTATAACTTAGTAACACGAATTAGAGCATCCTTGTAATGAAATTGATGTTTAGACGTGTAAATCATCTATTTATTTTTTCTCATTTGTTCTTTGCTTTAGGTTTACTCCCTGACTTCTTTTTTTTAATCCTTATCTTCTTCTTTTGTGCATGAACACCAATACGAGCCCCCTTTGGCTCTTACTTTGCATCTCTCGATGGGTTAAAACCCATTACCCCTTGAGTCAAGTCCACAAGGGACTGATACGCAATGGCATACACTGATATACCATGGTATACAAGTCAAAGAAGTTGGTATACAGGTTCAAGAGAGAGAAAATATGGGAAGGGAAGCTAATATACAGGTTTTAAGGACTGATTGTAATGACCCTTCCGGTCATTTCCACGTTTAAGTTTTGAAGTCCAGCAAATCGACGAAAGATATCATAAGACCTTTAACAAATTTTCTGAACTTTGGGTCAAATATCTCGGGACTTTTCTCCCAATATATAAAGAGTTAGAAGTCCCCCGAAATACCAAATCGAAGGTCTACGAGTCTAGTTTCCAACGCACAAAACCTCACGTCCAACGGATCTCGGAGCAAAGAGTTATGACTATTTTACCGCGGACTGTCTGGCAGAAAACGGGTTGCGAACCGGGTCGTGAATTGGGTCGGGTTTAACCCGATTTAAGCTTCAATTTCACGTTTTAAAATGCCATTTCAGTTCCGAAACAGTGATAAAATATAAGGGAGGATCCCGAGAGAATTCTTGAATATCGAAATCGTGCGTAGGCGAATTACGAGCCTAAACTTAAGAACTTTATTAGCATCGTGGGTGTATTTGAAATATTTATTTAAAAGTTGAAATTGGTAAAAAAATTATATTATTATTACCCTTTCAAATATTTTAAAGGTTTATGGAAGATATTTTTGATACGTTATAATTGTATACGTATTTATTTTATAAAGTTTTTATACTCCGTAATATTTTAACGGATATAGTAAATCTAGTTATGTTGAAATTTATTATTATAATATAGTAGGTTTTGTTTGAAATAATTTTCTATAAATTATGGTATATTTACAATATTATATTTATTTTACCACGAATTTATGCAATACCCGAGTATATACTTATCGGGTCGAGTTGGTTGCCACCTCCACTTCCACGTGGAAGTGGAGGGCTAGTGCAGCGCATAAG